>CM065137.1:25566184-25906184 GCA_033026305.1 Cirrhinus molitorella
ATAATAAAGGTGAAATACTATGAGAATAAAGTTGAATTATTCCGAGAATGGCAAGTCAAATTTACGAGAATAGTCGAAATTACAAAATAAAGTCAAAATACTACAAAAAAAGTCTAAATATTCCAGAAATAAAGTCGAAATATTTAGAAAATAAAGTCTACCTTATGAGAATATTACAAGAATAAAGTCAAAATATTACAAGAATAAAGTCAAAATACTACGAGAATAAAGTCTACTTATCATAAATATCATAAATATTCCAAAAATATTCAGAGAATCGCAAGTCAAATTTATGAGAATAAAGTCGAAATTACAAGAATGAAGTCAAAATATTACAAGAATAAAGTCGAAATACTACGAGAATAAAGTCGAAATATTCCGAGAATAAAGTTGAAATATTTTGAGAATAAAGTCTACTTTATGAGAATAGTCGAAATTACAAGAATAAAGTCAAAATATTTTGAGAGTAAAGTCGAAATAGTCAATATGTTCAGAGAATGAAGTCAAACTTACGAGAATAAAGTTGAAATATTTAGAGAATAAAGTCAACAGTACAGTAGTCAAAATTACAAGAATAAAGTCAAAATATTACGATAATGAAGTTAAAATACTACGAGAATAAAGGTGAAATACCATGAGAATACAGTTGAAATATTCAGAGAATCACAAGTCAAACTTACAAGAATAGTCGAAATTACAAAAATAAAGTCAAAATACTACAAGAAAAGTCTAAATATTCCAAAAATAAAGTCAAAATATTTAGAGAATAAAGTCTACCTTATGAGAATATTACAATAAAGCCAAAATATTACAATAAAGTCAAAATACTACATTAATAAAGTCGATACATTTAGAAAATAAAGTCAAACTTACAAGAATAAAGTCGAAATTACAAGAATGAAGTCAAAATATTCAGAGAATAAAGTTGAAATATTTCGAGAATATAGTCTATAGTCTATATATTATAAATATTACGAGAATAAAGTTTAAATATTTTGAAAATAAAGTTGAAATTACGAGAATAAAGTAGAAATATTACAAGAATTTCCAACTTTATTCTCGTAATATTTTGACTTTGTTCTCAAAATATTACGACTTTAACTCGTAATCTTAGATTTTTTTATTTTTTAACGTGGCACCAAAACACTGTCACAGTATTAGAATTTAATTTTTAAAAACACATAATTTGGGAATTCTCAGTATTAACCGCATTGGAATGAATGCAATTTAGTTAAATTCCTTTGACTTGCTCAAAACAGTCCAAATGTATGAAACCTGCATATTTATTTCTATCAAAACAACATAAATATTGCTCTGAAATGTTTTCAATAAAATAAATTAATTTTACTTGCATAAACTTTCGCTTTCAGACTGAAAAAGTGATGAATTTTTCATGCTGCAATTGTTTGCCAATAGACATGCATATTCATGTTTATCAACACAGTTCAGTCCCGAAAGTGTGTGAGGTATGAGGAAAAGATAAAAATATTTTACAAGGTTTTCTGACAACTTCATAATTTGACACCTAATGGTATTTCATACACACCCGGGTCCAAAATGACCTGAAAACGACCTTTAAAAAATGGTTACATAGCTTAAGAAAATAAAGAATAAGAAATTGTAAAAAATGTAAAAAAAAAAAACAAAAAAAAAAATAAAAATAATAATAATAATAATAATAATAATAATAATAATAATAATAATAATGTGTATTCTAAGCATTTGCAAAGTTTTGTTCTCTTACTAAAATCCTTGTTTTTTATGCATCTCTTCCAAATCAAAGAGGACTCAAATGTGTTATTCAGGACTGAAAAACAAGCTCGTTTGTCAGACTAGTTTTGTGTATTCAGCGTCTTATCAGTCTCAGCCTTGTTAAGATGGTTTAACTAATGACCCAGAACTGTGCTTCAAACACAAAGGTTGCGACCTGTTGACAAAGACGTTAGAGTTTAACTATGATCAACTCTGAAGGACGAGACGTCTGGCCGTCTGGAATGAAGGCCTGGAAACTTACAACCTGAGTTACAGATGATATTAATCTTATTTTATAAAAAAATGTAGGCCAGTTCTCAGCACTAATTTATCTGGATGTATCTGAGTTTAAATAAATATATAAAATAGAACTAAATAATAAATATAACAGTACAGTGCTATAATGTGTAGGAAAAAATGCATAAAGTAAGAGAAATTAAATATTAAATATGCAAATATTTTTTAATACACTACCAGTTAAAAGTTTTTTTAGTCTCTTCTGCTCACCAAGCCTGCATTTATTTGATCCAAAGTACAGCAAAAATAGTAACATTTTGAAATATGTTTACTATTTAAAATAACGTTTTCTATTTGAAAATATATATAAAAAAAAAAAAATGTAATCATTCCTGTGATCAAAGCTGAATTTTTAGCATCATTACTCCAGTCTTCAGTGTCACATGATCTATGTGAATAATGATTTATTTATTATTATTATTATTATTATTATTATGTTGAAGACAGCTGAGTGGAATTTTTTCAGGTTTCTTTGATGAATAGAAAGTTCAGAAGAACAGCATTTATCTGAATTAGAAATCTTTTGTACCAAATGACCTCAACCGTTTTAAATATTGATAATAAAAAAAATAATAAAACATGTTTCTTGAACAGCAAAACAGCATATTAGAATGATTTCTGAAGGATCCTGTAACAAGACTGGAGTAATGATGCTGAAAATGTAGCTTTGATCACAGGAATAAATTGCATTTTAAAATACATTCAAATACAGGTCCTTATCAAAAAATTTGCATATTGTGATAAAGTTCATTATTTTCTGTAATGTACTGATAAACATTAGACTTTCATATATTTTAGATTCATTACACACAACTCGAAGTAGTTCAAGCCTTTTATTGTTTTAATATTGATGATTTTGGCATACAGCTCATGAAAACCCAAAATTCCTATCTCAAAAAATTAGCATATTTCATCCGACCAATAAAAGAAAAGTGTTTTTAATACAAAAAAAGTCAACCTTCAAATAATTATGTTCAGTTATGCACTCAATACTTGGTCGGGAATCCTTTTGCAGAAATGACTGCTTCAATGCGGCGTGGCATGGAGGCAATCAGCCTGTGGCACTGCTGAGGTGTTATGGAGGCCCAGGATGCTTCGATAGCGGCCTTAAGCTCATCCAGAGTGTTGGGTCTTGCGTCTCTCAACTTTCTCTTCACAATATCCCACAGATTCTCTATGGGGTTCAGGTCAGGAGAGTTGGCAGGCCAATTAAGCACAGTAATACCATGGTCAGTAAACCATTTACCAGTGGTTTTGGCACTGTGAGCAGTTGCCAGGTCGTGCTGAAAAATGAAATCTTCATCTCCATAAAGCTTTTCAGCAGATGGAAGCATGAAGTGCTCCAAAATCTCCTGATAGCTAGCTGCATTGACCCTGCCCTTGATAAAACACAGTGGACCAACACCAGCAGCTGACATGGCACCCCAGACCATCACTGACTGTGGGTACTTGACACTGGACTTCAGGCATTTTGGCATTTCCCTCTCCCCAGTCTTCCTCCAGACTCTGGCACCTTGATTTCCGAATGACATGCAAAATTTGCTTTCATCCGAAAAAAGTACTTCTCTGTAGCCCAGGTCAGGCGCTTCTGCCGCTGTTTCTGGTTCAAAAGTGGCTTGACCTGGGGAATGCGGCACCTGTAGCCCATTTCCTGCACACGCCTGTACACGGTGGCTCTGGATGTTTCTACTCCAGACTCAGTCCACTGCTTCCGCAGGTCCCCCAAGGTCTGGAATCGGTCCTTCTCCACAATCTTCCTCAGGGTCCGGTCACCTCTTCTCGTTGTGCAGCGTTTTCTGCCACACTTTTTCCTTCCCACAGACCTCTTGCTTGAGGGTGTCAATGATGGCCTTCTGGACAGCAGTCAGGTCGGCAGTCTTACCCATGATTGCGGTTTTGAGTAATGAACCAGGCTGGGAGTTTTTAAAAGCCTCAGGAATCTTTTGCAGGTGTTTAGAGTTAATTAGATTCAGATGATTAGGTTAATAGCTCGTTTAGAGAACCTTTTCATGATATGCTAATTTTTTGCGATAGGAATTTTGGGTTTTCATGAGCTGTATGCCAAAATCATCAATATTAAAACAATAAAAGGCTTGAACTACTTCAGTTGTGTGTAATGAATCTAAAATATATGAAAGTCTAATGTTTATCAGTAAATTACAGAAAATAATGAACTTTATCACAATATGCTAATTTTTTGAGAAGGACCTGTAGAAAGCAGTTATTTTAAATAGTAAAAATATTTAACAATATTACCGTTTTTGCTGTACTTTGAATCAAATAAATGCAGGCTTGGTGAGCAGAAGAGACTTCTTTAAAAAAACATGAAAAATCTAAAACTTTTGACAGGTAGTTTATATTCTTATATAATATTAAATAATATTTATAATTTATTTATTATTAATATTAAATTTAAATATTTCATATTATAGAATTCAAATAATCATGATTGTCCTAAAACAAAAAGACTTAATTTTTTTTATGCTAAATATCATTTCATACTTTTTATTTTGTTGTGAAATACGACCTGCACATGTTCATGACAGCCTCATCATTCAAATTGCTGTCACTCATTCTCTTTGTGTTTGTTTGTTTTGATCATATCACAGATTCCACACGGTTTCCATCTGTGTTTTTGTAAGCAGATAAGAACAATGCACTCCTGAAGCTGGAGTTTTAACAGGCTATTTTCTCCAAAGAGTCTGAGAGTCTCTGGACAGGAAAGAACCATTTCAGGCAATTAGATGACGCAAGTGGTTAATCGCCTGAGTGAAAGCAAAACCACTGGGGTCGTCATCCAAACGGCACTGAAACCAAACGCCGCTCCAAAACACGGTTATCTGAGAGACAGATTTGACTCAGCACAACCGGCCATCAAAGTCACATTAAATGGACGTCAGAGATGAAGAACGACAACATAATAACATGGCACTTGTGCTTCTAACTTAAAAAAATTTAGGAGCACAGTCAAAATTTCAGGAGCACCTTCTAATCAATTATCAAAAAATCATCATTACAAGATGATATCTGACTCAAAGTGATTTACAGGGGAATGTTGTTTTTAGCTTTGTAATAGCATTTTTCTAACTTTATTAAAAGTATTTCATCTTTTGTGTCAACATTTTGTATATTATTTAAGCTTTTTAAAATTTCTAATTAAAACGACAGAATAAGAACAAGTAGAATAAGAATAAGTTACCAATCAATTGAAATCAGTATTAACTAAATGTATTTGTACTACAGAGGTGGTACAGAAGAACACAAAAGTGGCTTGTAGGTGTATTTGCATATGTTTAATGAGGCTCAGAGATGGCATGAGTGCAATCAAATGCATAAATTCATGTAGAGATCAATACTTGTTTCAGACAATTTTTGACAATGAAATAGAGCAAACTCAGGCAACAGTGTTATAGTCAGACAATGTAAGTCACTTAATTAGGGTTGAAACGATTCCTCAATTCTATTCGAGTATTTGTTTTTAAAAAATCCTCGATTGCATTTTGCCCGTCTCAAGTAATCGGAAGTGACACATATTAAACCCATTTAAAAATCATAGTAAAGCATAATGATATTAAGAATTCACAAACGCTACGATTTAATTATATATATATATATATATATATATATATATATATATATATATATATATATATATAGTTCATCTAGGAACCCAACACATGCTATTTCATCAGATTTGTAAGGTAAATCATTTATATACCTATGCATCACAGGAGAATTCATCAGTATGCTTCTCAATATGCTAACTGTTCATCGCAATTTCAAAATAAAAGTTTAAACCCTCTCCTTGAGTTTAGACATTTTGATGTTCACATATTCAACAAATTACAGTGATTGCAGCATTTATTTTGTAAAGGAATGGCCAAATATTGAAGATTAAGTGGACATTTGAATTAAATGTTTGTTGAATCAATATTACACAAGAAAGTGTAAAAACAAGAGTTTTTGCAGGCATTTATTATAATGCGTAATGTACATTAGCTCTACCGTTTATAATACATTAAGTTTATTTTTTTTTAATAAAACCATATGCTTTTGATACTTTATTTGAACTACTAATTATTGCTTCATTGCTATTATACAATGCTGCTTGAAAGTTTGTGAACCCTTTACAATTGTCTATATTTCTGCATATATTGTCCTAAAAGTAGACAAAGAGAACCCAATTAAACAAGTGAGAGAAAAATATTTGCTTTGTCATTTATATTATTACTGGAAAAATGATCCAGTGTTACATATTTGTGCAAAAGTATGTGCTTTCAGTATCTGGTGTGACCCCCTTTTGCTGCGGTAACTGAAGGTATAGTTTCTTGTAAATGCTGATCAGTTCTGCACAATAACATGTAAGAGTTTTAGCCCATTCCTTAGAGCAGAACCACTTAAACTCTCTGATATTAATTTGAATCAATTTGCTGGTATAATTCAGAATTCATTGTTCTATCAATGATGGCAGGCTGTCCTGGCCAAGATGTAGCAAAACAGGCCCAAGCCATGATACTACCACCACCGTGTTTCACAGATGGGATAGGATTCTTAAGATGGAATGCAGTGCGTCCTTTCTCTGAAAATAATAGCTTTTCATTTAAACCATTAAGTTCAATTTTGGTTTCATCCATCTATTAAACCATTCTCCAATAGTCCTCATGATCTTTAGCAAGCAATTTACAAACTCCCTCAATAACCATTAATCGCAATCTCACAAAGTTCCATTATAATCAACTGTACAATCAATCTCTCATTACTCAACGTTGCAAAAACATGTAGAAACCTTCGAAGCTCCCCTCAGCGCAAACACAAACATGCTGATCGGGTCAGTCGCACATGGTGCTCCTAAATATTATAATTTGTAATTTATGCTAACTCCTGCAGCCCCGCACCCTGCCAATGACATCATCAGCCTGACTCACCAGTCTCTCTCCGGACAGAACCTCCAGCAGTTTGATGAGCATCCGTCCATCCCGCAGGTCCATGTAGAGATCCGTGATCCGACACGATACACGCGCCAGGTGCGAGTTCACCCATTTGGTGAAGGTCTTCTTCTGCACTGCCTCTCGCTCATCTGCAGAATGATAATAAAGACGTTTAACGCTCTGAATTGAACAAAAGACGGCTGGAACTCAGAATAACAATACTCTATCATGGTTAATAGGTGTTATTAAGCACTTGGTATTTAATTGTGGAAAAAAAAAAAAAAAAATCACTCTTAACACATGACCTGGAGTGAACTGCAGCAACAGCAATGTTATAAAATACAACGAACAAAGGATGATAACATTTTATTTTTACTTTTATGTATTTTTTATTTTATATATTGAATTATTTATTTATCCATTTATTTAATTTCCATTTTAAATGTATATTTTAATACTTTTATAGCACTACTACTTTTCTAAACTGTAATTTAATTCATTTTGATAAAAACAATTAAAACTATTTAAATAATGATTTAATTAAAATAATATTTCAATATTTGTATAATAATAATAATAATAATAAATAAAAAGTAGTAATACTATTACCAATAATAAATACAATTTTCTAAACTGTAATTTAATTAATTTTTATACAAAATAATATAAAAGTAACAAAAACAAATGATACAAAATTATATAAAAGTAACAAAAATATAATTGAAATAATGATTTAATTAAAAGACTATTTCAATATTTGTATAATAATAATAATAATAATAATAATAAATAAAAAGTAGTAATACTATTACCAATAATAAATACAATTTTCTAAACTATAATTTAATTCATTTTTATACAAAATAATATAAAAGTAACAAAAACAATGATACAAAATAATATAAAAGTAACAAAAATATAATTGAAATAATGATTTAATTAAAATACTATAATATAATATTTGTATAACAATAATAATAATAATAATATAAATTGTTTACATTATTTTCATAATTATGTAACAAAATATAATTACAATAATAATTAAAATAAAATAATATTTTAATATTATAATATATATAATATATTATTATTATTATTATTACTACTACTACTTACCTAAAATTCATTTGAATTAATTTTGATATAAAATTAATATAAACGTAACTTACAACTAAACAACGATTTAAATAAAATACTATTTTAAACTTTGCATAATAATAATAATAATAATAATAATAATAATAATAATAATAATAATAATAATAATAATAATAATTTGTTTATATTAATTTTAATACAATTTATTTCAACAAAGTATATTTTAAATAATAATTAAAATAAAATATTTTCAAATAACTTAATAATAAAAAAGAATTCTACAATAATAATAAACTTAAACATAAACAATAAACTTACATAATTTGAATACAAAACTATTTCATATAAAAATATCATTGCAATAGTAATTAAAATAAAATATATATTAATATATTAAAAATAATTACTTGCCTCAAATGTATTTTAATAAATGTATACAAAATTATTTATTATAACAATACGTCACTAAAAAAAAAAAAAATCAAATAATATTAATAATAATTTTAACTACTATTTGAATAAAATTGTAATAAAAATATTGACCAAAATATAATTTTAACAAAATAATATTTTTAAAATATAACATGTATCTCACATATAACATATATAATTACTAAAAAATACTATGCATTTTACATGTGCTATATTTAGACTGGTATGAACTAGAAAGAATCAAGGCCTCTGTAATGATCCACAAACATTGCAATATTTCCCCCCAAAACATTCCCAAATGTTCCCTAATGACTGTTTTTCTACGAAGAATCAAATGACAGAAAAGCGGTCTGTGTGAACCCACACATTCAACCGTGTCGCAACCCGAAACCCAGTTTTTCGCTCTGCCAAGTGTTCCTTTGGCCTTTTCCACCACTATCCCATAATTCATTTGCGAGCAGACGATTCCTCCACCAATCAAACGCAGCGAACAATGTGAAGCAGACAAAGGGCCGGCGTTGTGTTTATTTATGCTCCGCCTATGGGTGAGCAGTTCAAATGCAGCTATTTATTTATAGTCCTCCCAATTTTCCTGTTATTGCATTCTTCGTCTTCACATAGACGCAAGCGTCTCGTTCAATTGTTGCGGCGAGACGACAGCATTTTTTCCTGGTTGTGCCCTGCGCGTTAAAGACGGCAGGATGAACGCACCTTCCCCCACTGATCCGCCACAGCAAGGGTCCGTCTGAGATCGAATCGTGGGACAGAAATGAGGGAGGAAGGACAAGAATGAGGCGAGAGAGAATGGAGGGAGAGGTTGTGTGTGACAAACTGACCCCAAATGCAACAAACAGAGGAAGAGCAACATCTGCCAATCAAGCAGGACAGAGGACAAATGTATCCACAGCTGGGACCACATATGAATGTGTCTGACCTTCAATTTCATTCGGGGTGAATATCACACAAATAAAATAAAATAAAATAAAATAAAATAACAAATTTATAAAAATAAAACAATACAAAAAATTTCAGGTCAAAATAAAATATAAATAAATAAATAAACAAATAAAATACAAATCTCACACAAACATTCAATATAAAATAAAATTTATATTTTAAAAAGTAATAAAAAATTCTATAAAAATGCAACAATAAAACATAATATAACAATTGATAAAATAAATGATTAAATGATTAAAAACTCTAAAATGAATAAGTTATTTAAGATTTTCTAGGCCCATTAAGAATTTTTGCACTGTAATATTATTTTTTAATAAATAAAATTAAATTAAATAAAAAATGTTGTATAATGAAAATGAATGTTATTAAATATAAAACAAAACAAAATTGTAAAAAATAAATAAAAACAAAAATGTAATACTGTATGCAAAATGTACGTAACATTATTTTTTAATAAAATAAAATAAAAACATTTTGTATAATGAAAATTCATTTTATTACATAAAAAAATATTTTTTTTAACAAAAATGTAAACAAATATATAAATAAAATAAAATTGTTTATTAAATAAAAACTAGTTTTTAGGACCATTTTGTATAATGAAAATGATTTTTTAAGGAAAAAAAATAATAATAAATAAATAAATAAATAAATAAATTCAGGCCATTAACAATTTTTGCTCTGTAATATTCTTTTTTATAATTAAGCATATTTTCTCTCCCAGTTGCACATTGCTTTTATTTTTGAATAATTTACAAAGGTAATTGTCAATACTGTAATTTTTACCGTGGTGAAAGTGCTTAAAATTAAAATAATAAACATAAACATGTTTATAGTCCCACAATATGCCTCATTTTCTTTATGCACAACATCTTTATATATTTATTAATAATTAAAACATTTATTTCTTCTGATTTGAGGTTGAAATATGACCAGGTTATGTTCCTGACATCATTATTCTGCATTGCGTCATTTCTCCTCATAACACTCTTGTCTGATGTTTTTGAGCTCATGCGGGAAGTGTATATGTATGTCTGCATTATAGACTTCAGCTTCAAACTATGAGAAACACACTCGAACAGCATGCGCAGAACCGATGACTGATTTTTCCATAGGCGACGGAACAGCTATGAAAGCAAAACATTCATCGAACCATCGTCTCTCATGTCAAGCTTCATGCGCACTCCTATACACAAACACAGAAAAGTGCTGACCAGACGTCTGAGGGATTTTTTTTTCTCTCAAATGAGACCTCATTAATATCTCAATTGTTTCTCATAGACAGCAAAAAACTGAGAAAGTTCAAACTCTGAAAAACACACTTTTCCTCTGGGTTCAGATACACATGCAAATCACATTTATAAACTCAATCCAAACCACAACATTTCAGAATGCGTGTTTTTCCTGGATGGGGAATAAACTACATATTTAACACAGTCAGCAAGAAAAACAGATAACTTTTGTTCCTTCCTCTCCTTCAGCATCTGATTTGAATGTATTTTGTATAATGGAAATTAATTATAATTAAATATGTTTAGGACCATTAAGAACATATGCATTGTGACAACAACAAGAACAACAACCCCCCCAAAAAATAAAAAAATAAAAAATATAATAATAATAATAATAATAATAATAATAATAATAATAATAATAATAATAATAATAATAACAATATTATTATTATTATTATTATTATTATTATTATATATTTAAGATAAATATATACACTACCGTTCAAAAGTTTGGGGTCAGTAAATGTTTATTCATTCTTTTTTTTTTTTTTTGAAAGAAAGAAATGAATAAATTGTTACATTAATAAAAAGTGACATAAGAGATTTACATTGCTAGAAAAGATTTATAGTTTGAATAAATGTTGTTCTTGAAAGAAAAAAATACAGGTTAAAAAAAAAAAAAACCATTGGCAGCACAACTGTTTCCAAAACTGATAATTCTACTAATAATTCAGAATATCAGAATGATTTCTGAGAGATCATGTGACACTTAAGCCTGGGAAACTGAGTAACAGCTGATGAAAAATCAGCATTGCATCACAGGAATAAATTATATTTTAAAGTATATGAAAATAAAAACCAATTTTCTATTGTAATAACATTTTGTAATATTACAGTTTATTTTCTGTATTTTTTATAAAATAAATGCAGCCTTGACTTCATTAAAAAAAAAATTGCAAGTCTTACTGACCCCAAACTTTTGAACGGTAGTGTATATTTATTTATATTTATCTTATTTTGTACAATAAAAATGCATTTTAATTTAAAATATAAAATGAATTATTTTTAAGACAAAATAAAATAAAATAAAATAATAAAAAATATTTTGTATTATGAAAACCATTTTTAATTAAATATTTAAAAAATATATATTTTTAGGATCATTAGAAATGTTTACATTGTAATAAAACAAAATAAAAAATTTTGTATAATGAAAATGCATTTTAATTTAATTATTTAAAAATGACTGACATTGCTTTAATTGTAAACAATTTTGACTCCTCTGCTTGAATATTTGATTTGAACATAAGTTGTATAATAGAAATGCATTTCAATTAAAATAAAATTAATTATTTTTAGGACCAATTAACAAAATTAAAAATAAAATAAAATAAAAGAAATAAAAGAAAATGATTTTTTATTAAATATTTTTAAAATAACTTTAGGACCATTAAGAATGTCTGCATTGTAATAAAATAAATAAATACATTAAATTAAATATTTTGTACAATACAAATTTTCATTTACTTTCAGAAAGAAAAGAAAAAGAAAAGATGATTCCTCTGCTTGAATATCTTATTTTAATATAATTTGTATAACTGAAATGCATTTCAATTAAAATAAAATATTTTTTTTAAAATAAAATAAAGTAAAATAAATTAAAATAAATAAAACAAAACATTTTGTATAACGTGTTTTAATTACATTATTTTAGCATATATAAAAATATAAAATATTTTATATAATGAAAATGCATTTTTAATTACTTTTAGAACAAAAATGTAGGACCATTATTAATTTTTGCATTGCAACAAAATAGTAAAATAAAATATTTTGTATAATGAAAATGCATTTTATTCAAATAATTTTAATCAATATATTAATTATTTAAAAATTACTGAAATTATTTTGATTAGGAAAAAAATGTTGATTTCTCTGCTTGAAAGTCTGATTTGAAGATCTCAGCACCTCAAGATCTGTCAAAGTGTCTAGTAGAAACAATGGACACATTAAAAAGATCTGTACTTTCTCTTTCAAAGGACCTGGTTACGACCTGTTTCTGACTTTACAAGCTCCCTCCTCCATTGGGTCTGACGCGCGGCTGAACTGTGGCTGCATTGTGAGCTGATAACATCGCAACCAATGCCACCAAACGCTACATACTGTATTAGCCGGACCTGCGGATCCTCCCAGAGGACTGTGGGTAGGGCAAACAATGGTGGCAGTGTTCCTCGCCTCAGCCCCGGCAGAAACCACGGGGAAGGCTGCAGGAATGCGGCAGCATCTGGACTTAGCGTTGGGTAAACACGACCTGCTGTCCAAAACGCTGAGCAGAGTGCCTAAATCTGTTTTTAAATAAATAGACGAGTTATAAAGTCAACAAACACAGCTCATGGACTCTATATAATAGTGTTCTGCACATAAAATTAATAAAACAATATATGATTAAATGAGTTAATTAAAATTAATGAATTTTTAGGATCATTAAGGTTTTTGGACTGTGAAATTATTTTAATTTATGATAAATTAAGAACCTTTTCAGTCCCAGGTGGTTATTATTGTATACCATTTTACTTTTGAGTTTTTTTATTTTTAAATAATTCTTAACAGCAATTATTATATTTTTATGTGAGTTTACTTCAGTTAATTGTTATACAAAATAATGTAAAATACTGAAAACAATGCAAACGTCAGGTCCTGAATATGCTAAATTAAAATAAAAAATAAATAAGTAAGTAATAATAAGTAAAAAATAAAACCAAATAAAATATTTACATTTTTACTTCAGTTAATTGTTTTAAAAAAATAATGGAAAATACTGAAAATGGTCCTGAATATGCTGAATATTTTAATCTTTACTTCAGTTAATTGTTATAAAAATAATACTCTACCGCCTATAACACCTAGAAGCAGACTGTGTACAAATGTTCTTATGGAGAAGGAAAAAAAAAAGAACCGTAAAATGTGATTTAATTTATTTTGAGGGCAATGCCAAAGTCAACTGAACGACAGCTGACATTGAGAGTGAATTTACGAGCGGCTGAGCAGCTGAGCCTGTTCAAATAAATCAATACTAAAGTCTGGATTGGTGATCAGGTCAGGAGGTCACATTATTCACCAGCATTGTGACAATAAACGCATATAAGCTCTATACCAGTATATTTCCATAACGAGAACATTAGAAATAGAGGTCGACTGATGTATCGGTTTTGCTAAGTAGTAGGGATGCGCGGTATACCGGTAATGGGAAAATACCGGTATATAATATATTTCAAACGGTTCGATATCATTTTGCCCAGTTCGGTATTTCATAAGCTGCAGTGCCAATTGCTGCAAAACCGGTAAATGTGACAAAAGAAAAATGCGATGGTTCGTCAAACAGATGAAACTCCATCAACACGCTCAAAACTAGTAAATAAAGACCGTAGAAGTGAAATATGGCTATATTTTGCATACAAAACTGATGATAATGGTGAACAAACTGACCTTGCTGCACTAGTGTGCAAGCATTGCTATAAATCACCAAACAATTGTCACTTGCTCATCCTGATCTTTTCCATTAATTTAGAGGTCGACAGGTGAGTGCATCAATCAGAAATTCTGATTTTAATAACTTTTATTCACAAATAAGAGTCACTGAGACATTCTTAAGGCATAAGTAGGTTGCAATCTGGTGTTAATGATGTTTTTTTTTAAGATTTGTACACTTTTTTTAACTGCAAAGCTCAGTATTACATTCAACTAAGGGGGTTGAAAGGTCACAAAGTACACCGTAAGTCTGTATATTCGGCTCAGAATGATTAGAATAGTAATAGCAAAGCTTGACTTGGCAAATCAGTTCAGAGATTGTTGATTTATTGGCGTTTCCTGTATCCTCAAAATCTTTGTTTGCTGACCACAAAACAAACCACACCCTGTTCCTGCAACATGCAGATAGTATTGTTTGCATTTGCAGAGAAAAAAAAAACTACAAGATAGAGAACTAAAAGCAGATCTTGCAAAATCACAAACTTAATGCACCAATCTGAGGAAAATAAATGTGGACGAGTGTTAAAAAGACATTTGAATGTTCTTGAAAGAAGCCTATTCTGCTCACCAAGACTGCTTTTATTTGATCTGAAATGCAGTAAAAATCTGAAATGTTATTTTCATTTAAAATAGCTGTTTTATATGTGAATATATGTCAAAATGTAATTTATTCCTGTGATCAAAGCTGAATTTTCAGCATCATTACTCCAGTCTTAAGTGTCACATGATCCTTCAGAATATAAATGGCTATGTAATACTGTGCTGCAACTAAAATAAACTAAAATAAAATAAAATAAAATAATGATGATAATTACCCAGGTGCTTATTACTATATACTATTTTACTTTTAAGCTTTTATTTTGAAATAATCATTAATGGCAATTCTCAGTATTTAAATTTTTACTGAAATTAATGGTTATAAAATAATGCCAAATATTGAAAACAATATAAACATGTTAGGCCTTGAATTTAATTGAAATAAAATAAAATACATTTTTTGTATAAAATTTGTTTTGAAAATATGATTTGATTAAATCAATTAATTGAAAATTACTGCTATATAATTACTGTGCTGCTAAAATAAAACAAAATTAAATAAATATTTTCTATCATGAAAATGCATTTTTAACATATATATTTTTAATAATTTTTAGGATCATTAAGATTAAATAAACTTAGAAGTACTGCTATATAATTACTTCACTGCTAATAAAATGAAATTAAATTAAATTAAATAATTTACAGGACCATTAAGATTTTTAGATTGTGAAATAGTTTTCATGATAATTAAGAACATTTTCAATCCCAGGTGCTTATTACTGTATACCATTTTACTTTGAAGCTTTTATTTTTAAAATAATTAATTAATTGATTAATTGAATTTAATAACAAGTAAACAATACTTTTTACTGAAGTCAACTGTTATAAAATAATGTAAAATAATGAAAACAATGCAAACATGTTAGGTCCTGAATCAGGGTTGCTGCAGGATTGTTAAGCTCAAATGTAAGACTTTTTAAGACCTTTTTTAAGACCTGCACAAATAAATTTAATATGAGCGGGGTAGGGCGATGTCTGTGGTTAAATATTAAACTGTAAAATGACTGTAAACTACTGTAAAAAACTGATTTACAGTTCAGATGCAACTTTTCACAAAACAAAAAAACTTTATTTAAATGATATACTTCACATTTCAGCCTTTAAAGTACCCATTTTTAAGAAAATGGATCAAAAACAAAAAGTAATTAATCAAATTAATCATTTAATCAAAGTATTACTTGTATAAATGTAAACAATTATTATCTATAAATTATATTAATTAAAAAAACATACAAACACATTGTACTTTTTAGATTTTTATAATGAATTACCTTCTTAACGATTCACCATTTCACATTTACATCTCTGCACATTTGCAGAGTAAAAACTTTTTTACGTGATTAAATCTAATAAGTGCGCATTTAGAGTGCATTCTTTCACTGCATGCTTCAGTCGATTAAAATGCTAGAATGATCACATAAATACATAGATGTTCTGCCCCTATATTTTGTATTCCATCATTTTATGTAGTTATACAATATCACATGAAGAGTGCTGTCTTTTCCTTCAAAAATCAGCATGACTACAAATGTGATATTGGCTTTATACAACAGTTCAATAAACAAGAAGTGAATATCAAAAGACTTATGTTTTAGACAGTATATTTCCTGTTTTTGCTCAATTTCACCAACAAAAATCATTCCAAACACAGCCACAGTACTGTTTTGCATCTCTGAGCAACATGAAGGTGCTTTGTTTCTGAATGAATCAACCGTTGAATTGATTTGGTTTAATCTCAATGACTCACTTATAAACAACAACTTACTGACACCTACTGGTGTCACATTCATAGTATCTTTTTATGATTTTAAATATAATTGAATTTTCATGTGTAAATGCATCTAAATGCCACTTTATATGCAACTTCTGCAAATATGAGTTTTACTGATACTAATTTAATTTGTTTAGTAACAGCCTAAATGTACTATTATTATAACTGACTGATTAAATGTAAGAAGTAGACTCAAAAGATGATTTTAGAAAAAATGGCTTTATAAAGGTAAGAGAGTTAAAAAAAAAAAAAAAGTTTTATAAAAGTTAAAAATCATTTTAAACTTTTAGGAAAAAAAAAAAAAAACATTTTTATCACTGCTGTGAACTGACCGCACAGAATATGACAAATATCAAAAACGTTAGTCACTGTAGTCCTTAAGAACACACACAGCAAAATATCGTCTAATTATCGTAATGAATAAAATCTTGAAAATTTTGAGATAATATTTTTTGTCAATATCGCACCCCCCTTCTACATATTTCCTTAAAAAATATCCTGAATTGAATAACAAGTGCTATAAATAGTATGAGCTGTTAATACATACAAAAATAAAACAATAATAATAAAATTAAAATAAATAAATAAATAAAAAATACTATGGGATCATAGAAATGCAGTCCTGAAACAACAGACTTCCTGTATTGCAGGATACCCTACTCAAAACAACAGGCTTATTGAAAATGCCCACTAGAGGGCGCATTCGAATCTATGGAAATACGTTTCCCGGGTAACGGAAGTAAACAAAGCAGCAGCACCAGGCTTTGAACTTGCAGCGCTCATGTTGAATTAAATCATACCCTTTTGAAGTTTAATCATTAACTAAGCTATAATCGCAAATCCGATCTTCACTTAAACAAAATTTAAGACCCTCTTAATCATAATTAAGACTTTTTAAGACCTTTTAAGGCCTTAAATTTGATAAACTAAATTTAAAACTTTTTAAGGACCCGCGGAAACCCTGTGAATAACAAAATAAAATAAAATAAAATTTGAAATCCTTTGTATTATTATAAAATGTCTTTAGCATCACTTTTGTTTACTGTAATATGTCCTAGCTGAATAAAAGTACCAATTTTAAACTTTTAAACAGTAATATATATCCATTTTTAAATTAGATTTCAGGACAAGCGCTCATCTGTATTCCTACACAGGTTCATTCAACTCTGAGTCTGAAAACACACAGAAGTAATTATTATAAAATATGATCTGGACTCAGTACAGCTCTGTCTGAATGTGAATGCCAATGAAATGAAAAAGACCAGAGCACAGCATTCTTAACATCACTCCTATTACTAAATCTCCTGAAAATGATGCTGGCTCTGGGATTCAACGTTGCGCAACACGAGAAAAACATTTCAATACGGAAACACAAGAAGGTCAAATATGGGGTCAGAGATAAGTGAGATCAGCTTTTCATACCAAACCTTGATAAAAGACATCCTGAAACACAAAATGCCAATGAGTAAGGCTGCTTTGGAAAGACCAAGAAAGGTAGCCCATGGGTGACTTCCTCTTTCCCATCTGATTTATCTGCTTCCTGTGGCGCGAGCGTCAGCACAAAGGAATTCCTTAGACTTCCTGTGCGGCGGCGGAGTGGACAGGTCTTTGAGGTCACTGTATCGCATTCGGCTCTGGCCTCAGCATGCGGCTCGAAAATAAACCTAGGATTTCAACACTTCTGCTTCAAACCACAACACTGAGTCGGAGTATTTGAACCGAGGGCAAAAATAATAAAGATGTTGAAAGTTTCATACATTTTTGAGCCAGTTTATGCACACGCTGATGAAAAACATATGCGGCGTAAAACAGGGAACTCGCAAAGACGACATTGCGATGTATTTTTGGGTAAACAGAACATTAAGTGGAAAATATTAATTGGCGGGGCTTGATTCTATCTTTTCGATTTTGATTAGAACACACAAAATATTATTTGTGATCCATTTTATTAATATTTATTTAATATTTAGACTTATTATATATGAATATATTTAGAAAATATAAAAATAATATACGTAATATTTAGCCGGTTTATTTTTTATTTTTATATATTAAATATATACATATGTAAGAAGATAATAAATACATATATACATATAAAAATATAATTAAAAAATATAATAAAAAAAATTATAATAATATAAGTAATATTTAGCCAGGGCTTTTTATTATTTATTTATTTTCTAAATATATACACATGTAATAAGATAATAAATACATATATACATATAAACTAAGATTTTACACACACACACACACACACACACACACACACACACATAAAAAAAAAAAATCTGGGAAAAAAAATCCATACATTATTATTTATTGTATTATATAATTTTTATGATATATATATACACATATATATACACATATATATATATACATATATATATATATATATATACATATATATATATATATATATATATGAAGAGTTCAGATGCAAAAGCCTCTAAATCCATCTGACACATTTCTTCAAAAAAAGCATTTTTATCAGGCTCTGATATATAGGTTTCTATGTAAGTACTGGTACTTCTGATCGGGCTGAGGGTGTGATTTCAGGGAGTTTGAAGTAAAAGTATATGATGGATGTGTAATATGTGTCAAGAGCATTCACTCAGTATCATTATCTCATTTTTGACCAAGATGGCTTTTAGAGGGTTTTGCACCCAACTCTTCATATATATACAGGTCCTTCTCAAAAAATTAGCATATTGTGATAAAGTTCATTATTTTCTGTAATGTACTGATAAACATTAGACTTTCATATATTTTAGATTCATTACACACAACTGAAGTAGTTCAAGCCTTTTATTGTTTTAATATTGATGATTTTGGCATACAGCTCATGAAAACCCAAAATTCCTATCTCAAAAAATTAGCATATTTCATCCGACCAATAAAAGAAAAGTGTTTTTAATACAAAAAAAGTCAACCTTCAAATAATTATGTTCAGTTATGCACTCAATACTTGGTCAGGAATCCTTTTGCAGAAATGACTGCTTCAATGCGGCGTGGCATGGAGGCAATCAGCCTGTGGCACTGCTGAGGTGTTATGGAGGCCCAGGATGCTTCGATAGCGGCCTTAAGCTCATCCAGAGTGTTGGGTCTTGCGTCTCTCAACTTTCTCTTCACAATATCCCACAAATTCTCTATGGGGTTCAGGTCAGGAGAGTTGGCAGGCCAATTGAGCACAGTAATACCATGGTCAGTAAACCATTTACCAGTGGTTTTGGCACTGTGAGCAGGTGCCAGGTCGTACTGAAAAATGAAATCTTCATCTCCATAAAGCTTTTCAGCAGATGGAAGCATGAAGTGCTCCAAAATAGCTAGCTGCATTGACCCTGCCCTTGATAAAACACAGTGGACCAACACCAGCAGCTGACATGGCACCCCAGACCATCACTGACTGTGGGTACTTGACGCTGGACTTCAGGCATTTTGGCATTTCCCTCTCCCCAGTCTTCCTCCAGACTCTGGCACCTTGATTTCCGAATGACATGCAAAATTTGCTTTCATCCGAAAAAAGTACTTTGGACCACTGAGCAACAGTCCAGTGCTGCTTCTCTGTAGCCCAGGTCAGACGCTTCTGCCGCTGTTTCTGGTTCAAGAGTGGCTTGACCTGGGGAATGCGGCACCTGTAGCCCATTTCCTGCACACGCCTGTACACGGTGGCTCTGGATGTTTCTACTCCAGACTCAGTCCACTGCTTCCGCAGGTCCCCCAAGGTCTGGAATCGGTCCTTCTCCACAATCTTCCTCAGGGTCCGGTCACCTCTTCTCGTTGTGCAGCGTTTTCTGCCACACTTTTTCCTTCCCACAGACTTCCCACTGAGGTGCCTTGATACAGCACTCTGGGAACAGCCTATTCGTTCAGAAATTTCTTTCTGTGTCTTACCGTCTTGAGGGTGTCAATGATGGCCTTCTGGACAGCAGTCAGGTCGGCAGTCTTACCCATGATTGCGGTTTTGAGTAATGAACCAGGCTGGGAGTTTTTAAAAGCCTCAGGAATCTTTTGCAGGTGTTTAGAGTTAATTAGTTGATTCAGATGATTAGGTTAATAGCTCGTTTAGAGAACCTTTTCATGATATGCTAATTTTTTGAGATAGGAATTTTGGGTTTTCATGAGCTGTATGCCAAAATCATCAATATTAAAACATTAAAAGGCTTGAACTACTTCAGTTGTGTGTAATGAATCTAAAATATATGAAAGTCTAATGTTTATCAGTACATTACAGAAAATAATGAACTTTATCACAATATGCTAATTTTTTGAGAAGGACCTGTATATATATATATATATTTATAGTTGTTTACAAATGACTAAAAAACAAAATTGAATGCATATATTTATATTAATACAATAACATAAAATAATATGAATAATATAATATAATGTGTAAACACACACACTTTTGGTTTCTTGGAGCCTCAAAAGTCAACTTGATAAGCTGGTACATTGGTGCTTTCACAGAGATGAGCAACTGGCTCATCATTTTTTACATTTCTGACATTTACACAAACAGAGCAGCAGGGAAACGGATGCATGTTTATCATGCTTCATTTTAAGTGATGGCATTCCTGTTGTGGCAACCAGGAAAACTCACAGTTCATCCAGTGTTACAGAGAGACAATGATCAATGCAGCGCTTTACCAAGAACAAGGTGTCTCACGAGGGAACAGATTCCAGATTCACAATCCATGATACTGCTGTGCCACTCATTATGATTATGAGCTGATGGGAAATCAGTCACTTACAACTTGCTGCCATAGAAGGGAGCTGTCTGTAAGTCTCACTGAGCTATTGATAATGAATCAAGAGAGGAATAAGATGGTATTTGTAAAGCGAACACAGCTGTAAGTATCTGACATGAACTCAAACTGTCCTGATGTTTCAGGTTGACTGGTTTAAACTCCACCCTTAGTTTCACAGTGATATGATAAACGGATATGAGGATGTGCACTCGTGCATCGCTCCAGATGTCCTGACACTTAAACACTACCAAAAGAACATGAACAAGAAATGCTTTGAATTTATTTGCATTTGTGCTTATAACTGAGTGCTTATCAGAACGACAGTTCACAGTGTTTCACATCCATATAATTTCTAAAAATCAACGTTTTTTGGCTGTATAGGGGTCTTGAGTTGTTATATGATTCTTTGGAGAATAAAAAGTGCTTTAGTGCATGATATTAATTTTCAGCTGACTGATGCCACTTAATATTCATTCTTGTGTCATATAGAGACATTTTTAACTGCCCAATCAATTCCCAAATTCAATTAAACTTTTTTTTTGCTAAATATACATCATATTATTTAAATACAATTATGCAAATTATGTTTCACATTGCCAAAAAAGCACCAGTAAATACCATTTTCAGTTACTGAAATAAAGCTAAAATAAAAATATTATCTTAAAAACTTTAATATTATTTATAATAATATTATTATAATTTGGTAGCATTCAACTTGGCATGATACACCGAATCTAAGAGACCAGATTTGTGGCCAAACCATTGAGAAGTTACAAGCTAAAATATATATATATATATTTATACCAAGCACCAAGTTTGGTCTCAATACGCCAAACCTTTTCAGAGGTATAGCCTCACATCCATTTTTGTGTGTTTTTCGTAGAACTCATTCACGTGTTATTCGAGAACGGTTTGACTAATCAACTTGAATTCCATAACTTTTTGCCAGCTTGGTCTGAAGATGATCTGCGCCAATTTTGGTGAAAAATCAGACAAACCGTCTAAGACGAGTTCGAAAAAGTAGATTTTACGAACAATTAAAAATAGCGGAAAAAACCCTAAACCTTGTGATTTTTTAGTTCTGGTGTTCATTTGACTCGGCATGGAATCAGAGAAAAAAATAATTTTCTAAATTTTGTTATTAGCATAAACATTTGAACCAGTGGTGGCACTAGAGAGTTTGAGTTAGAGACTCCAAATTTGCTACTGCGACATTTCAGACTGTCCTCAGTGTGATCACAAATGGTTCTATAGGCTGCTATAGACTCTAAGGCGGAAGAAACAGAAGAAGAAGAACGCCAACGGTTTCAATAAATGCCTATGCACTTTCAGTGTTGGTCCCCTAACAACAGTGGTAAATACAGATCTTATAAAATGTTCTCGAGAAACTCTATTTAATGTTTTAGGGCGTTACACAATGACTTCTGAGTGAACGTTCACTAGAGATGCATCACATTGAGCACAGCGTCAGTGATTCTGGGTGGTTTGGTGCATCTTTAACGCCCAGCTGAGTTGCCATCTCAACACTTCCCTTCATTGCTTCAGAGCTCTTGAATCTACTTCCTCTCACGCCGAGGGTGGAGACGGTTACAGCCCCACTGAGAGCTTTATATCAGGGTCGAGTCACTCCACGACAGGCCATTGAGTGAATGGAGAGCCGACGACTCGCATCCAGAACCCGACGTCTCACTTAGTCTCGCTTTCTCCGGCCGCATCTCTGCCAACAGCCGAACAGAAGGTCATTGAGAAGACCAGACTGAGAGACAGGCGGCTTGGCAGGAAGACACACGCAGGACAAAAGATCTGCTTCAGCACGCAAGGCCATGAGCAAAACAGCTTACAGTGTTGTCCGCCGAGCGAAAAAAGCTCCAAGATCAGCTGGACGCACCCTTACCATCAGTAAACTATCTGTGGGATAGACGCTGCCAGGATCATGTGTTTAGACTATTGAAGTCAGTCCACAATAGCAAAAGCACACATCCAAGAATCTGTCATTTGTCTTGGCAAATCTCTAGCATCTAGAGGGTCTGAAGAATGCTCTTGTGTGCAATGGTTTTTGAGATGCATCATAAAACTATAATATATATATATATATATATATATATATATATATATATATATATATACACACACACACACATATTAAACAAGATGCTGCATTTCAGAATGAATGCAAATGCATTGTTTTCTATCTAAACACTCTCAAGTCAAGACACATTTACTTGTGATGCAAAAAGACTTTATTTTCTGAAAAAAATTGAATTTGAAAGTGAATTTATGCTTGAAACAAGAACAAATATCTGGCTGTGGGGTCAGAAAAATAAACTGAATTCAAAGAGAAAGCATGATATTTTTTCTGACCCCACTGGCAGATATTTTTCCTGTTTTAAGCACAAACTCACTTTATTTTAATGATTTGTTCAGACATTTTTCTTCTAAACTAAATGTATTTTAATTGAAGTTTTTTTTTTTAATTTCTAATGGAAAAGACTGAAAAATAGTTCCCTTGAATTAATAGATTTTCTAATGCTAATAAAACAAAATATTACCTGAAAATTAAAACTAGGTCTAACACTATTGAGTATTTTTTTTTTGTACATTTAAATAAAATACAATTTAATTAATTAATATTGCCTATGGTCTAATATCATTTTTTTTATTTATTGTTTGTTAATTGAAAGATGCTGAAATAAATAAAAATATAAATATTACACAAAAAGTTAATCTAAAATTTTACCTTAAAAAAACTAAAATTAGGTCTAATACAATTTTTTGTTAAAATATTTGAAAACAAAAACAAAACAAAACTAAAACTAATGCTGTTGAATGTTGTTTTTTTTGTACAATACAATACAATACAATAAAATAAAAAATTTACCTGAAATGTTTACCTTAACCAATTAAAATATAAATATTACATGAAAAAGTAAATAAATAAATAAATAAAACTAGGACTAACACTATTGAACACTATTGTTTTTTTGTACACTTAAATAAAATGCTTTTTAATATTGTTTTTTTGTACATAAATAAAATAAAATAATATAAAATAAAATATTACCTGACATTTCTAACTTAAAAAACTAAAACTAATAATAATAATAATAATAATAATAATAATAATAATAAAAACTAGGCCTAATACTATTTTTGTGAAGTTAATTTTTGTCAACTGAGCTATAATAAACTAAACTATAAATATTACATGAAAAAAGAAAAATAATAAAACTAGGACTAATACTATTAAATACTGTACTGGCAGATTTGTTCTTGCTTTAAACAAAGTCACTTCATCTTGATGCATTTTTCAGAAAACAAGACTTAAAACATTTAGTCATTTTGCACCTCAAATAAACATCCTGATTTAAGGATGTTTCGATATTTACAGAGGAAGAAAATCACATGTAAACTTGAAAATCTAAAGTAGAACGACTAAACGACTAAAGTAGGGTGGTGACAGCAATACGATTTATCTCAAATGTACCACGTTAAGTCATATACAAGCCTGAGATTAAGCTAAATGACTCAAATCTGTCATATCACAGGTAAAAGGTCAAGTTTTCATCGCTAAAGTACTTACAGGAAGGGCAGTGTGAATCCAAGTTAACGATTAGCCAAACGCAAACTCATTTTTGGGGATAAAAGCGTCTGCAAAAATGCATAGAAGTAGTGTAAACAGACTCCTAACTCTCTCATTAATGACCTCAAACTGGGCCATGATTCATTAAAAGACTGGTTATTAACAGAACACTTAATACTCACACTAATCTCTCAAATGCATGCTTGGGTTGTGAGAAATGATATGTAAATGTATGAACTGACACACAAACACAAAACCGGAGCTCTGGGGAGACATCTGCACTACAGTAACAGCAAACGAGAGCAATGGCGTAAATGTGTGAAATCGCTGAGTATGTGAAGTGCCAAATGCCTAGTGCGCATCTATTGATCGACCAGATCGGATCTGTAACGCAATTTCTTGAGCTGTAAAACCAGTTTGGCAAATGCAATGTCAGCATAAAGTGTCGCACAGTCCATAACAATGCATCTGCTTTGTCTAACTATTTAAGCAATGTTATTACGTGCATCTTATTTGAAAAAAACGACTGGGGCTCATTAGCAATCGCATTTTAAATGCATATGAAGCGGTAGCATTAGGAACATGCCGCTATCACTCAGACAGTCAGCAGAACAAAACAACCACTCCCACCTTCCCCGGGTTTTCCATTGTTGTCTATGACGGCCCATTCAGGGCGAGCTGCCCCCTTATTGACTCCTGGGTGATTTTGGGAAAGGGAAGCCAAGCGTAAAGGTAAAGCGTTTGCATGAAAAGCATGTAAAAATTGACTTTTTGGAAGGGAATGTCTAAAATCCATTGCACTAATCCAGTCTAAAACTCCCAATTCCACCAGACACCCCCCGTTTGGAGAGGATTATGAAGGAGAGTAAAACACAAAACACTCTGTAGCTGCTTTCTGTGCATCTGCACTCTTAAAAATAAAGGTTCCCAATGGGTTTTTCTGTAGTGAGATCATAGAAGAAACATTTTTGGTTCTTTAAAGAACCTTTGAGTGAAAAAAATGTAAATAGATTCCATGGATGTTCCAAAATAAGTGTTCCAAAGGGAGTTTTTTTTGTAAAACTTTAAACAATTAAAAAATCTAAGGAGACTTTTCCGCTATAAAGAAGCTTTTGTGCAACGAAAACACTCCATGGATGTTAAAGCTTCCAAAATAAGATTTCCTTACAAAGGTTTTCATAGAAAAAAATTTCGGTTTTCCAAAGAACTATTTTTACTTAGTATGAAGAACATTTGAAAAATCAAATTTTTCAGTATAAAGATGCTTTTGTGGAATGGAAAGAGTCCATGGATGTTGAAGCTTTCAAAATAAGGTTTCCTTCCGAAGGCTTTCGTAGAAGAACCATTTTTGGTTTTCCAGAGAACTATTTTTTCATACATTTTAAAAAAATCTTAAGAACCTTTCCCACTATAAAGAAGCTTTTGTGGAATGAAAACACTCCATGGATGTTAAAGCTTCCAATACAAGGTTTCCTTACAAAGGCTTTCATAGAAAAAAAAAAAAAAAAACATTTTTGATTTTCCAAAGAACTATTTTTTTCTAAGTATCTAAGTATTTGAAAAATCAAATTTTTCACTATAAAGACGCTTTTGTGGAATGGGAACACTCCATGGATGTTGAAGCTTCCAAAATAAGGTTTCCTTAGGTAGGTTTTTATAGAAGAACCAATTTTTGGTTTTCCAAAGAACTATTTTTTCTTAGTATGAAGAACATTTGAAAAATCTAAAGAGCCTTTCTCACTATAAAGATGCTTTTGTGGAATTGAAACACTCCATGGATACTGAAGCTTCCAAAATAAGGTTTCCTTAGGGAGTTTTTTTGTAGAAGAACCATTTTTGTTTTCCAAAGACATTTCTTTTTTTCATAGAATGACGAACATTTAAAAAATCTAAACAGCCTTTTTCACTATAAAGATGCTTTTGTTGAATGTAAAAACTCCATGGATGTTAAAGCCTCCAAAATAAGATTTTGGTCCCCCAAAGAACCCTGTAGAGAACCGTTTTTTCTTAGTATGAAGAATATTTCTTCAAAAAAAAAAAATAAATAAATAAATAATTCACAAGAACCTAAGGAAGCTTTTGTGGATTGGAAACACTGCATGGATGTTAAAGCTTCCAACATAAGGATTTCTTACAAAGGCTTTCCAACGAACCCTTCATATTCCCTGGATGTTAAAGGTTCTTCATGGAACCATAGCCACCAAAAAAGTTTATTTTTAAGAGTGTAGCCACCAAAAAAGTTTATTTTTAAGAGTGTACACCTCACAAATCGCAGCTGCTGTGCTGTGGGAAACCCCTGAATCTTCATCCTAACGGTGCTGTAAACAATGCGTCCACACCTCCGGATGCATCTTACCTTGCAGCTGCTTGAAACGCCCCTCAAGCTGGTTGTAGTTGAAGGGCATTTGCGCGGGGAAGCTCGGCTCCTGGTAGAAGCCCTCGGGGCCCCCGGACGCCCACTCCAAATCCATGCTCCCTGACCGAGAGGGAAACTATTTCCAGATTCCTCGCAACCTCCCAGGAAACCACAGTATGGGAAGAAACGGTGGCAGTAAGGAAATCCAAAAGCGCCTTCTCACGATGGGAGTTATCCAAAAAGCGAAAGGTTTTTGTGCCAGCCTGATGTTCTCAACCGGTCAGTTTTAGAGTAGACATGCATGCTGCTGTCTCTCTGATTGTTCGTCTTCCCACTCTGTCCATTCAAAAGCAGCGTCTCCCCCCAACCTCAAGCACACAAACGCCCCTCCTCCTGTCATACAAGGGAGGGGAGACCTTCTCGTTTCAGACCCAATGGAAGGGTTTCTGCGAGACACCTTGAACGCAGCAGAAGAGGAGGGCGAAAGGGTTGTAATTTCATCAGCGGCCCAGCCAGTGTGTTTGCAGATGATGTCACCACCTCATTACAATGAAAGAGGAGGAGGAGACGGAGCAAACCAAGTCTCCGGAGAAGATCGGGGGGTGAAGGTTGAGCAGGAAGTCGACCCATTTCCACGCATTGTTTTTTAGCTCATGCAACAGAAGCAAAGTTGCATAAGAAACGTGGAACGTCCTTCTTGGAATGTCGGACAAAACGCATCCTGCCTAAAATCCCATTTGCGACCCCTCCAGCTTATTTGTCCCCCCTTCCCTCCTCCTGTTTTTCCCCCCTCCCCTGCCGTCCATCTGTTTGCAAGGTGAGGAGACGTTCTGCCATGAATGCAGACTTTGAACTACTTCTCAGAGTTTGGCTATTGAATTGCACGCCGCTGCAAAACAAATATCTGCTAATTCCTATCAGGAATCTCACACGCCCGTGTCAGGAGTAGTAAACATCCAGCAGATCCAACTCAAATGTTTATGAGAGCAAACAGCCCCCTTCTGCTTAAAAAGCAGGATTACTCAAACCCCCTCCAAAGGTGAATTAAGAGGCACACTGGATATTTACAGGCATTTAAGGAGTGTTTTATGAGAGTACAGCGCTGATATGAAACGCTGTATGAAATGCTGTAAATCAAGCAATAAAATGCTGGTTTGTTTTCTGTCAGCAAGAGTTTGCTGGGAAAAAGCAAGCTTTTGTTCTTGCTTACTGCAGCAATGTGTTTATATTTTGTGTTTTTATGTTAAATATGTTTATTAACAATTTAGAAAAATGTAAATAACAGGCTTTTACACCACATTTTAATGTATTTTTTGTAACTTTCATATGTACTTTGATAATTTTTTTTTTTTATATCTAAAAATGTAAACTGCAAAAAAAGTAAAAAAAATAAAAATAATAATAAGGCTATAGCTAGCTTTAATTCATTTTTACTTTTAGCAATGTTAATATTATTTTGTATTTTCATTAATAACTTTCATATTGAATTTTTCATTTTAGTACTTCAACTAATCTTATTTTATTCCAGGCAACATTTACAAATTATTTTCTATGTTATGCTATTATATATATATATATATACACACACATACAAATACATAAATAAATAAATATATTGTGTATATATATATATATCTTTTGTTTAGCTCTAATTAATTTTTATTTTAGTTTTAGTTGTAGCAATTTTTTTTAATTACTTTTATTAATAACTTAATAATTGTATTTTTAATTTTAGAACCAACCGTATTTACCTTATTAAAAGTGCCAAGTCTGCCAACATTATTTTATTCCAGACAACATTTATAAATTATTTTATACATACTTTCTTCTGTATTTTCTGTATTTTTTCTTAAATGTAATGTTTTCATAAATGTATTTTTATTTCAGTTTTATTAGCAATTTTAGTATTATTTAGTATTTTTATTAATAATTTTTATATTTTATTTTTAATTTTAGTACTTCAACTAATCTCAACTAATCTTATTTTATACATACATTATTTTATATAAACATTTTTTCTGTCATTCTGTCATTTTTTAGATAGATTTTTTTATATTAATTTTATAATTTTATATATATTTTTTTATAGATAAAGTTTTAACAAGTACTTCAAATAACCTTATTTTAATCCAGGCAACATTTATAATTTTCATGACTTTTTTAACTTTAAGTTAAATAAAAGTCATCTTTTAATTTTATTTCAGCTCCATTTCAATTACCAAAAACAGTCTTAGTTATAGTTAACAATACAGAACACACTAGCGACCATCAAAAATGCTCTAGAAACCACCCAGAATGTGTCCTGTTTTCTATCTTTTAAAGCAAGACAGCATCCTCAAGGAGCCATAAGATCAGCAATAATGTGACCAATCGTGTCTTATGATCCTGTATTTCCAAAATAAACAACTGTTTAATTATTCCTTCTGTATGTCTAGCGTGGGATTGAGGCCTGAGGGTGGTTTGGTTGATCTGGGCCTGCAGTGAGAGGGATATTTGTGCAGAAACACAGTCAGTGGTGTCATTGTGAAGTCACAAGACGTCCACGTGTGCTCCGCTGCCCCTGGAGCCATTGGCGCTCTTAATTCACCTCCATCTGCACTTCTGTTCTCTGTCACAAGCAAATCTGAGCCGAAATCATCCCTCGCGCTGTGATAAATGGCCCACAGATTCGGGTTCTCCTCCACTCGCTGCTGCGGAGAGGCGAGGGAGGAGACGCTTCCTGGAAGACGTTTAGTCATTCACTGCAGAGGAGCGTTTTCACACTGTGAGACTCATAGAGTCACAGCAGAGGGAACAATCTGAAGATAAATGGACAAACATATCAGCAAATTATGAGAAATTAGAGCCATGAAGCATTAACTATAAAGAATCAACTAAATAAAGAAATAAAGAATTCACCAGTAAGGCCTGGGTAAAAAATAAATAAAAACTATTATGAATAAAAATAAAAGATGAAAGTATATGTAACACCACATTTTTACAATTTTGATGAAAATGTGATGCTTGCCTGCAAAATCTCTACTGATAAATTTGTTTTGTCGATAAAAGCTTTTGTAGAACTTAGTAAAACTATAATTTTTAACATTTTCTAAAGAAAATGAGATGTCAAAATAAAGGGATTTTCTCAAATAAGTATTTAAAATGTAATAATAGCACAATTCTAAAATTATTAACAATTTTTTAAGATTAAAGCACATATAAATGATATAGAAGCATATATAAAAATAAGTTACAATTAAAAAATATATATATAATAATAATAAAAGTATATGCAACACCACATTTTGACCATTTCTAAAGAAAAAATAAATGATGTTTGCCTGCAAAATCCCCACTGATAAATATGTTGAGATGTCAAAATAAAGGGATTTTTAATAAATATATAAAATGTAAGCATAAACAAAAAGCATATAAAAAAAATACTACCAAAAAATTAAAAATAAAAATAAAAGTATACATAACACCACATTTTACAATTTCTGAAGAAAACATGATGCTTTCCTGCAAAATCCCCAGTGATAAATGTTTTACTGAAAAAAGCTTTTGTAAAACTTAGTGATTGTCATTTTAAACATTTTCTAAAGAAGGGGGGATTGGGATTTTTTTTTTTTTCAAATAAATGTATGAAATGTAATAATACAATTACAATACTATATATATAAATATATATATATATGATGAAAGTATATGCAACACCACATTTTTACCATTTTTGAAGAAAATGTGCTAAATATCTTTTACCAATAAAAGCTTTTGTAAAACTTAGTAAAACTGTCATGTTTAACATTTTCTAAAGAAAATGAGATGTCAAAATAAAGGGATTTTTTCAAATAAATATAAAAAATGTAAAGATAATAAAATTCTAAATGATTAATAAATTTTTTTTAAAGATTAATGCATATATAAATTGTATATATAAAAAAAGAATTACAAAAATATTAAAAATAAAAGATAAAATTATATGTAACACCATATTTTTACCATTTCTAAAGAAAATCTTAATTTATATATATATTTTTATTTTTTTTATGAATATATCATTTTCTGAAGTAATATTTCCCATATATATTTTACATTTTCTGAAGTAATTCTGAAAAAAAAAAAAAAGAGTAATTCATTTTATTAAATAAATGTACAAAATGTAATTATATTAAATGTATACAATTATTAAAAAATAATTTTTAAAGATTAGGTGATTATATAGAGATATAATAATATAATTTTAATATAAAGTCTAAGATTTTATTTGAACACAAATATATGATAAAAGATTATTATGATAAGATTCTATTACTACATACGATGAAATAAGGATACATAGGTTTTAAAACTTAGTACAACTTTTTCTTTTTACATTTTCAGAAGAAAATGTGGTAATGAAATACATAGAAAAAATTATTTATTTAAAGAATTTTTCCTTTTTTATTTTAAAAAGCATTTGTAAAGCTAGATTTTTACAGTTTTTGAAGTCTAACTGTAATGCTTGCCTGTAAAAGGCATCACCATAATGCAAGAGTGTTGTAGGTCATTGCTTACTGGTTCAAGACAAAATCTCTAGATTTGGCTAAAATCCACGGATAAAATGGTCAAACCACTAATCCTTCTCAAACAGCATTAAACAGAGCTTCTGAAAATGATCTAGTCTAGTAAGTCTAGTCTTAAACCCATAAGAGGAACATTCTCACACTGAATCAGGCCTTACTAGTGAATTCATATCATATGGTCTTTTTTAAATCAATACCAGTATTTCTACATGAATACACGACTTGTGCAAAGCACAAACTGAGCATGAAAGCTAAGCGGCACAAATGCAAGTTCCCGCAAATGCATTTCAGATGTGTTGTTTTTCACTCATAGCGGGATAAATGTATGTAAGTGCGTGTTTCTTTTGGCGCTCAGACAATCGCCCCTTTGGCAAGTCAACGAAGGCACAATTCTGCGAAATTTCACATGATGCTTTGCTGTGATCTTATAAACATATACTTGCACAATCCCACAATTCCAGTGGGAGCCTGTTGTAACGCAACACAACTGCTCTTATTTGACACCGAAACTCAAATGTGCTGATTTCAGCAGAGCAAATCCATTTAACTGCGATAACGTCTGGATGCGGTGTGTTTCTAAATATGACAATGATCTAATGTGTTCATAAAGCTGCGAGTGGGGTGATTTCACAGACATCTGGCCGACAAACTCAGCGAAGGAAGGAAAGAGGAAGGACAGGGGGTCTGTGGGTGTTTCCTTTGTATTATGAGATGAACGACCATACAAACACGCAACCCAGGACATTCCATAACTCAGACTTCATCCTACAATTACATTTGATGAACCGCTCTGTGCTGCTCTGGAAAGGATGGATATTTTGCTCAGCATATGAGCTGGTTGCAAAAAGCAATGTGATCTCCAAAATAAAGTCTGAGCTCAAAAGTTGCAATGTGGCCTCAAACTTTTCTGATGATCTCCACGTTTAAGGAATTTTTGGAGAAACATCTGAAGCAAGTAAAAATCAACTGAGAAGACGATCATAATTAATGCGTAAGGACGAGCAGGATATTACGGCATGGCTAATGTAAGTTTCGCTCGACGGAGCAGCAGTCACTCGAGCAGACCAACATCCAGCTCATTTATTTTTCACGACACCTGTCAATAATTTAGATGCTCGCGTTTCATTGGTGGAATACTAGTACGCTGGCCCACAAACCAATACTTGACGAACCCTGAGTGTGTGTGAGAAACTAAGTAACCGAAGGGCCTTCATTAATTATTCATGATGACAGCATTAATTCTGTACCTGAAGCCCAATGTCACACAATAAAGATACACGCTTTTATCTATCTATCTATGCAGCCACCTACCCAATTACCCGCCCAATCATCTATCCATTTATCCATCCAACTATCTACCTATTTACCCAACTATCCATTCAACCATCTACCTATCTACCCATTTATCCATCCAACTATATACCCATCTATTTATTAGCCCAACTATCCATTCAACTATCTACCACCTGCGCAACTATCTACCCATCTACCCATTTATTCATCCAACTATCTACTCATCTATCCATCTACCCAACCACCCTTCTATCCATTCAACTATCTACCATCTGCCCAACTACCCACCTATCTACCCATCTACCCAACCCCAGCTATCTAATCAACTTATCTACCATTTATCCATCCAACTATCTACCTTTCTACCCAACTAATCATCTATCAAACTATCCATTCAACCATTTACTACCCAACTATCAATCTACTAAACTTTCTACCCATCTATCTACACACATCTATATTTCTATCCAACCATCTACACAACTAACCATCCAACCATCTGCACAACTCCCCACCCAACTATCTACCCATGTATATATCTACCCAATTTTCTATCTACACAAATATCTATATATCTGTCCAACTATCTAGCTGCCCAAATACCAATCTGCCCAATTATCTATACATCCAATTATTTATCTATCTACCTAACTATCTACCAAATTATCTATCTCTACCCAAATATCATCTATTCAACTGTTCATCTGCCCAACTATCTACCCATCTATCTATCTATCTATCCACCCAACTATTTACCTATCTACCCAACTATCCACCTACCAAACTATCTACTTCTCTACCCAACTTTTATCTATTCAACTGTCCATCTGCCCAACTATCTACCCATCTACCCAACTATCCAAACTATTTACTTATCTACCCATCTATCCACCTACCAATTATCTACCTCTCCATCCAACTATCATCTATTCAACTGTCCATGTGCCAAACTATCTACCCAGCTATCCATCCAACTGTTTACCCATCTACCCATCTACCAAATTATCTACCTCTCTACTCAACTATCATCCATTCAACTGTCCATCTACCCAGCTATCCATCCAACTGTTTACCTATCTACCCATCTATCCACCTACCAATTATCTACCTCTCTACCCAACTATCATCTATTCAACTGTCCATCTGCCCAACTATCTACCCAGCTATCCATCCGACTATTTACCCATCTATCTACCTAACTATCTACCCAAATATCCATCTACCAAATTATCTACCTCTCTACCCAATTATCATCTATTCAGCTGTCCATCTGCCCAACTATCTACCCATCTATCCAACTATTATCTATTCAACTGTCCATCTGCCCAACTATCTACCCAGCTATCCACCCACCCAACTATCCAACTATTTACCCATCTATCTACCTAACTATCTACCGAACTATCCATCTACCAAATTATCTACCTCTCTACCCAGCTATCATTTATTCAACTGTCCATCTGCCCAACTATCTACCCATCTACCCAACCATCCATACAATTATTTACCCAGCTATCCACCCACCCAACTATCCAACTATTTACCCATCTATCTACCTAACTATCTACACAACTATCCACCTACCAAATTATCAACCTCTCTACCCAACGATCATCTATCTATCTATCTATCTGCTTATGACTACAGCAGATGTTTGCAGAGGTCATTGAGTTGACACAAATCTGTACAAAAAGCAACCGAATGAAACAAGTGTCAGAATCTATCTGTGATAATTCCCACACATGGTCGTGTTTGGAGTAAAGAGTGTAGGTTTCTTTTCCTAACACAATTAAAATTAAATTAAAACAATTGTTTCTTCCTCAATCTGGCGCCCCTGGGCCGTGGGCTGTCGGGGAGGGCTGTATGTCGGAGCGCGGGCCCCTCTCATGCTCCAACACATGGTCCACATTAGTGTGGTATGCCGACTGCTGCCGGGGGGATTCCTGACTTATCAGACCACTGGGAGCAAACCGTGCCGGTGTGATATCTGACTTCCCATCTGAGCCAATGACAGTCTGATGAGACAGCAAAGAGAACTTTGGTTGCATTTAAAATATTTTCTGCTGCTAAATAATTAATTGTAAATGTACGTTTTTACACTGTCTGAGTTTTGTTTACCAATGAAAAATAGTGCTGCAGTAAGTACTGGGCCAAGTCAAAATAAAAATGAGAATAAAAAAAAATTATGCCTGCCAGCCACATCGAAATACTTGCTCCTAAAACGCTTGATCTCAAATTAAATGGCTAGTTTTTCACTATGAACAGATGTCCCTAGTTTAACAGTGTAGTGTGTAATTTCTGTCTCTAGTGTCAAGTAGGGCTGCACGATATTGGAAAAAACTCACATTGCGATATTTTGTTTTTCTGCGATAAATATTGCGATATGAAAATAAAAAATCATCAGATTACTTGAATAGCTCTTTGGAAAAAAAGTGAACGGAATTCCGTGTTCACATGCATCTGCGTGGCTTTCACCGTGTCAACACCGGGCGCGAGCGTCACAACGCGCCAAATGCGGTGGAACACATTATAATCAGTGATGCTGTCTGCACTGGACGCGAGCGGCGCGACAAAATACTGTAGAAGTCATTATAATGATGCTCCCTGCACTGGATGCGGCGCGGCACGTCAAATACCTGAAAGTAAACTGCCGCGTTCCATTTATGTGTACTCACACAAAATTCAAATGATATGCAACAGTCGCTTTTGTCACGTCCAGTGTTTAGACAGACTTTCACTTTAGATGTTGCGGCACAGGCAGCGCGACACGACAGCTGTCGCGTCCGGTGTAGACAAGGTATCTGTGTGTAAGCAAAGAAAAGACGATCAGTAGCCTATAAATAAATATAACGATCAGTATAGGCTACTAAACATCGCACGTCCTGCGATGTAACTATTGCGGATGACCACATTGCGATATCGATGCTGAAACGATGTATCGTGCAGCCCTAGTGTCAAGTAATATGTTTGACCAATCTAACCTAAACTAAGCTAAACTAAGCTACACTAAACTAAACTAAAAACTAAACTAAGGAAATTTAAGGAAAAAATAAAATAAAATAAAATAAAATAGAACAAATTTAATACATTTTCAAATTTAATAACTTTAACTTTAGTTTCAGTGTTTTGTTTAAAAAAAATGCAACATTAACTAAACCTAAAAATATTATTATTACTATTATTATTATTATTATTATTTTACATATAGTTTTGTTAGTTTAAAAAAAAAAGCTGAGATAAAATAACAAATATTAGATGAAAGATAGAAATAATTAAAATAAAAAGTTTAAGTTTAAATTAAAATTGCTAAATAGAAATAACTAAAAACAAACTAAACTATAATTAATATTAAAATTAATTAACCTAAACAATAATATTTAAAAATAACAAAAGCTGTTTTTGTTTTTTTTAACCTGAATGAAAATGAAAACTGAAAATATAAAAATTAAAGCTAATTCTAAATATTAATAAAAACGATAATAGTATATAAATAATACTATAATGGCCTGATGCAACACTGGTATCAACAAAATAAAATAAAATAAAATAAAATAAAAAAACGTAATTTCATTAAAAAAGACCAAATGTATTTAATACACTTTCAAATTGAATTACAGTAACTTTATTTTTTTAATTACTGCAACTATTTCTGCTAACATTTTATTTTATTAATGCAACATTAATGTTAAACCTAAAAATATTATTATTATTATTATTATTATTATTATTACTACTATATGATATATATTTTTGTTAGTTTAAAAAAAAACTATAAATAAAATATAAATATTTGATAAATGTTAAATGAAAATAATTAAAAACTAAATACAAATTTTAAATAAATTAAAGAAATGAAACTTAAACAATAATATTTAAAAAGAAAAAAAAACTAAAATGAAAATGAAAATGACTAAAATTAACCAAAATTGAAAACTAATAATATAAAAATAAAAGCCAATTCAAAATAATAATAAAAACTACAATAGTATATAAATAATACCAAAATGACCTGGGGGGTGTTCCATAAAAGAAGTTTACCAAATAAGCCAGGCTTATTTCAGTTTCAGTCTGATTTATTGTCACTTGATTTGGCTCAAAATAGGTCAGACTAACTGAAATAAGCCTGGCTTATTTGGTAAACTTCTTTTATTAAAACACCTCCCTGATGCAACAATGGTGTCAATAAACGGAATTCTCTGCTATTGGCTGGATGAGCAGACAGTCCCGCCCCCAACTCACACCATTGGCTGAGCTAATATTACCTTCCTCGGGCATGTTTAAACCATTAGATGCATGTTTTGAAATTAACACAGAGTCATAGTGTTACACTCTTCAGGAAATCAACCTCAATCATTTTAGCCACTATTAGTGGCATATTAAACAGAGAAATTATCTTTACACTTGTTTTGTATCTCTTTCTTAAGCGTTATTCCTGCTCCTATGATACAGAATGAAAGGGAGAGCGAGGGCGGCGTATGCTCTGCTGCCCAGGAATGCAGGAAAACACAATCACGTGAAACGTAGGATGCTTACTGGAATGCTGGGGGCTTTTTACAACTCCAGAAACGGCTTGTGGTTTTTGGCAACTACAGAGAGAGGAAGAGATTTTATATTTCTCTGGTCCATCTTCCTCAGTCCTGAAGTATCACAGTAAGTCTCTTAGAGAGCAGACAGGTCTGGGCGTTCATTAAAGTCGGTCTGTTTAAGCTCTACCTCCCCGAGAGAATAACATCCCAGCGCATTTTAATGCTTGGCTCTCCTCGGCAGCAGCAAATGCTCATAAACAACATCACACCTCTGTAAACACAGCAACTGAATCGCAGGATGCTTGGAGAATATGATGGAAAACAGAAGAGGGAAATATGCTACTGTCATCCAAGATATTACTGGAATAAATCACACAAAGACAGAAATACAACAAACCCCACAGTGAGAAATATGGAGAGATGGTGGTGGTCTAAATGTCCTAATTAAAGCTCGAACTCCTCCAGAGGAAGTCAAAATTAAAGAAATTAATACTTTTAATAGGAGAGGAAGCATTAAATAGATCAAAAGTGACAGTAAAACATTTATAATGTTACAAAAGATTTCTATATCAAATTCCTATTCATCTAATAATCCTAAAAATTTACTTTTGATCAAATAAATGCAGAAGAAACTTTTCAAAAACTTTAATAAAAACAATAAAATTAATAAAATGTACATTAACAGTAACTAAAAATTAACATTAAATCTAAAAATATTACTATTATTTATTTAAATATAAATTGCTAAATGGAAATAACTAAAAACAAACTCAACTATCCTTAAAATGTACTTTTGATCAAATAAATGCAGATTTAATGTGCAGAAGAAACTTTTCAAATACATCAAGAAACAAAATAAAAGTAATAACATTTACAAAAAAAAAACAACAACACAAAAATAAATAAATAAACACGGAATTTCAGCCATTCGAGTCCAGTTGAAATTGCTTAAAAACACAAATAAAAAAATAAATAAATGTACAAAAAACTGTATTAAATTAAATAAATTAATAATAATAATAATAATAATAATAATAATAATAATAATAATAATAATAATAATAATAATAATTAAAATCAATCAATGGGAATTTCTACCATTAGGGTCCAGTTGAAATGCCCAAAAAACGCAAATGAATAAATAAGAAACAATAAATGTAAAAATTTTTTTTTTTAAATCAAATAAAATATAAACCAATGGAAATTTCACCCATGTGGGTCCAGCTGAAATACCTAAAAAAAGGCATCTAAAATTTAAAATAAAATAAAATGTACTAAAAATGAAAAAGAATAAAATAAAATAAACCAAATGGAAATTTCAAGCACTTTGGGTCCAGTTGAAATGCCTCAAAAATGCATATAAAATAAAAATAAAATAAAAAAAAATGTACTAAAAAATGTATTAAAATAATAACATGAAATAAAATAAAAAGCACAAAAAATTAATTAAAATAATAACATAAAATAAAATGTACAAAATTTTTTTAAAATAAATTAAAATTAACCAATGACAATTTCTGCCATATGGATTTAGTTGAAATGTCTCAAAAACACATACAAAAAAACAAAAAGAAAAGAAAAGAAAAGAAAAAAAAAATAAATTAAATTAAATTAAAACGATGGGCATTTCAGCCTTTTGGGTGCAGTTGAAATGTTTAAAACAAATGTAAAATAAAATATAATATTAAATGTACAAAAAATACAAATAAATTGAAAAAAAAAAAAGAATAAAATGAAATAAACCAATGCAAATTTTGGTTGAAATGCCTCAAACACACAAACACACACACAAAAAAATGAATGAATGAATGTACAAAAAAATAAAGTAGAATAAAATTTACTAAAAATGAAAAATAATACAATAAAATAAAATAATGGAAATTTCAAGCCATTTGGATTCAGCTGAAATGCCTCAAAAACACAAATAAAATAAAATAAAATAAAATAAAATAAAATAAAATAAAATAAAATAAAATAAAATAAAATAAAAACCGATGAAAATTTTAACCATTTGAGTCCAGCTGAAATGCCTCAAAAACGCATATAAATGTAAAAATAAAGTACAATAAAATGTACTAAAAATGAAAAATAAATAGAAATGTAATAAAATAATATAAATTTCAAACCATTTGGATCCACCTGAAATGCCTTTAAAAACACAAATAAATAAAAATAATAATGTACAAAAAATTAAAAATAAAATAAAATTTGGGCCCAGTTGAAATGCCTCAAAATCACACCCTCAAAATGTATTGTATGCATTAATATTCATCAAATGCTCCATCTAGTGTGCAAACACCATACAAAAGGTGCTTTTAGTTCATCACAGGTATGTTGTTTAAAAAAAACCCTTCCTACATCAGCATCTATAGGAAGTGCATTAAAAATTCAACTCATGAATAAAACATTTCCATATTGATTTTATGTAACGTGTTTAGTTTCCTGTTCGAGGCACAAGAGCCTCCTGAGTTGGTCTGTGGGCTCGAGGGCTTCGCTGTGAATCAGAAACGGTGTGGGAGCTTCAGAAGGAGCAGAGAAAGTGTGAACTTACGCCTACTTTCTTTCTGCTCGCCCACACACCAAATCACTGCAAGTCATGTGCGAGTGGGCGTCACATTATCAAGCACTAGTTACAGCTATTCAAAGCCAAAAACGCAAGATAGCGGAGGACAGAAACACTTCTGCTGATAATTACCTCCCTTTGTTTTTAACTACAGCTTTCAAGCTGCATAAGAAGGTCGTGTGCATCAATTAAAACCTGATATATTAACTGAGGTCATCACGGATGAACTTTGCGATTTGTACCCACCTGCCAGAGCCTTGATGCGCGAGCGCTCGAATAATCGGGCCGAGCTGTTCTCGTTGTCCCACTCATCATCCCAGCGGTTGTTGACACTGTCCTGGTATTGTTGCTGGATGTCCATGTGGTCGTATTCTGCGGCTACTGTCGTCATCCTGACCTCTGACCTTTCGCCTTTTCACCGTTCACACTTCCTCATGGGTCGGCTTCCTCTGAAGCCCTGCTGAAAGAGACGGAGGGGTCAAAGGTCATTATAGTTCGGAAGCATTTCGGTAGAAAATATTTTACAGTATAACTGATTTTACTGTGCTTTTATCAAATAAATGCAAATTTGGTGAGCAGATAAAACTTCTTTCAAAAATATTACGAAAAGCTTAACCAACCACAAAATTGTGAGCAGTAATGTATATTATTTCCACACACGCATATATATACACATATTGTGTGAAAAAAAAGTAAATAAGTAATACATTATGGTTTTATTTATTATATTGTTTATTTATTTACTTTATTTATCTTCTAATGGAAAGTTCATAATAAAACCAGAAAAGTGTATCATGAAAGTAAATATATTGACTACAGCTGATTTTAGTACACCAAAAATAAAGTAAAATAAAAATGTAAAATAAAGATAAAAATAAAAATCTACAAAAAAATTCAAATCAAATCAAATAATTTCATTTCCAGTTGAAATGCCTCAAAAACACAATAAAATAAAAGTAGACAAATAAAAAATAAATAAATAAATAAAAAAAAAATGGAAATTTCATTCCATTCGGGTTTAGTTGCAATGTGTCAAAAACAAAATATCTATATATCTTAAATATAAGAATAATACATAATATGTAATATTTATTTATTTACTTACTTAACCAAGAAGGACAAGAGCAAATATAAAATCTTGATGTGCGTAAAAATAATACATAAAACGCAGAATTAGATTTTTTATTATTTTTTTTAATATTATTATTTTGGAATTATTAATTATTATTGGAGTTATTAATTTGGAGAAATTAGAGTTCACAATAAGACCCAGAAAGATCATGTAAGTAAATATAAATAAAAAACTTTAGTAAACCTAAAATAAAAATAAATTATTAATTTTAAAAAGGTTTCAGTGGTTTTTGTCATTGCTATTATGATTTGTTTTTGTCATTTCTGTTAGCTTTTTTCTAATATAAATATTTTAGTTTAGCTTTAATTTTAATTTCAGTTTTTAGTACTTTTGTAAATTTGGAATAACATACTCTGTTAAAGTTCACAATAACACAAGGAAAGATCATGAAAGTAAATATAAATATTAAACATTAAAAAGTAAAAAAAAAAAATTCTCCCCATTATCAGTGACTCTGAAATTGACTGTCTAAACGAGTCTTTAATTGTTCGCTTTGCACTGCTGACCTTTGTTAAAGAGACAGCACTTATTTCCCATCAACCCATCCTCCCTCTCCATCTTAAGAGAGCTGCTTCAACATTCATCCATCAAGACGACACTCTCATGTCTGCTTTATCTTTCTGCTTCAAGCACCTGCTGCCACCTGTTGGACGACCCCAGAACTGCCCATGTAACGTCATAACCCGATCCTCAGACAAGCACAATCATGTGGCGTTCCTCAGCCGTGAGATAATTGATAGCCGTGACAGGCCGGTCAGGCTACTGGCAGAACTACAATAATGCAAGTTTCCCGGCCAAGAGTTTTACCGCATTCAGCGCTGCGCTCCTAATTGAAATCAGCAGTCTGTTCTCAAATGCATGAGTGCATCTCAGCATGATCACATCAGCCAATACTTTCATTCTTAAATGCCTCAAAAATAAAATATCTTAAAAAATATATATTTATTGTATTTATTTATTTACTTGACCAAGTGTATATGATGTATATGATGTGTATACATAAATTACATTACTATATTTTAGAAAAAAATATTTTAAATATCTACAAAAACATATTTAAACAATTTTAATATAATAAATATAAACAAACACAATTTTTAAATATTGATTTATTTGCTATTTATTTTGTTTTTGTAAATTTTTTTACATTTAAATTTTTTAATTATTGATTTTTCTTTTAAATTTTGTTTTATTAGTATTAATTTTGAATAACATTCTCTGCTAAAGTTCAAAATAAGACAAGACCTTGAAAGCCAGTACTTTCATTAATTATTTTATATGAATTTGAATTGAATTTACTTTTGAATTGTTTAATTATAAATTTTCTTCTTTTATTATTATTATTATTATTCATTTAGAATAACATACATACTAATTTAAAGAATTTAAAAAAAAAAAAGTGTTAGTAGTTTTATTTTTGTTTTTGTCATTTCTATTAGTTTTTTGTTTGTTTGTTAGTTTTTTATGTTCCTGTTTAGCTTTAATTTATTTAATTTTTTTTAAATTATTATTAATTTAGAACAGCATACTCTGTTCACAATAAGAAATAAGAAAAGACCTTGAAAGCCTGTCCTTTCATTCAATACATAATATATTATAAAGAAACATCTACATTTATTTAGATGTTTAAAAAAAAATAAAAGCCAACAGTTAATCACATTTGAATTTTTATTATAAATGTTCTTCTTCTTCTTCTTCTTCTTCTTCTTCTTCTTCTTCTTCTTCTAGAATAACATGCATGCTAATTTAAAAATATATTTTAAAAAGTGTCAGTGGTTTTACTATTTTTGTTTTTGTAATTTCTATTAGTTTAAGTTTTTTTTATATATATATATATTTCTGTTTAACTTTATTTTAATTTCAGCTTTATTTTTAGTATTTTAGTAAATGTTGTTTTTTTTTTTTTTTTTTTTTTTTAATTTCCATTGTTTTACATTTCAATGTTTTAATAACAGATTTTTTTCGTTTTCATTTTGTTTTATTATTAATTTTGAATAACATGAACGAGATGCGGTGTTGATCTTTCTAATTGATAATACAATAAGGCTTCGTTTGTAGAAAATCAAGCATGCGGTTGTGCTCCTGTGAGATGTTTTTCTTCAAATACCTCCCACATAAGAGCTGTGCAGGAGCGACACAGCGCTAAAACCTCACAGTACGAGCATTTCTCAAGCAAACGCTGAGTTTCCAGGGCATTTTTTATCGTGAGAGTAACACCCGTGTCCCAGAAACTGCTAGTGACGGTCTGCTAAATATAACTGCGCCGCTGGGACGGGCTTTTTTACATCTGAAGAGCTGAGAGATTCGGGTTCGGAGCGAGTACTCGAGCAGAACGTCAACCGAGATGACACAGAAAGCAAGGACAAAGAGATCACCGGATTCAAAACAATGTCACACTGACATGATTGTGGTTTATTGATGTATCAGATGGTAATACTATTGTTAATTAAAAAAAAAAAAAAAAAAAAAAAAAAAAAAAAAACTCTTATGCTCGTTAAAGTTCAATTTATTTAATCAAAAATACAGAGAAAAAAAAATTCATATTCTGAAATTTTTTTGCAATTTAAAATGATAGTGTTCTATTTTAAAAGGCTTTATTTGATGCAGCACTAAATATTAGAATGATTTCTGAAGGATCATTTGACACTTAAGACTGGAGTAATGATGCTGAAAATTCAGCATTGCATCACAGGAATATATCTGACTTTAAAGTATAATAAAATACAAAACCACTATTTTAAATTGCAATAATATTTCACAATATTACCATTTTCATTTCTGTATTTTAAATCAAATAAATGCAGCCTTTTTTAAAGCAGAAAAAAAACAAAAAACAAACATTAAAAATCCCAAACTTTTGAACAGCAGTGTATATATATATATATATATATATATATATATATATATATATATATATATATATATATGTATGTATATATACACACACACACACACACACACACACACACACACACACATATTATATTATATTATATTATATTATATCCACAATATCCCATATTGGTGGGACTCTGAAGGATCATGTGACACTGAAAACTGAAATAATGATGCTGAAAATTCAGCTTTGCATCACAAAAAGAAATTACATTTTAAAATTATATTCACATAGAAAGCACTTTTTTAAATTGTAATAATATTTCACAATATTACAGTTTTTTTTGTTTTTGTTTTTTTGTTTACTGTATTTTTAATTAAACAAATGCAGCTATGGTAAGCAAAACCATAATCTGGAGAAATACTGCATACAAAACACACTGACATCCTTAAAGTGTCACAGTAGAATCAACTTCTAAATGCACATGGGTCATTCCATGTCAAACCAACCAAATTTCAAAAACTTGGAAAATACCAGTCTGAGTGCCATAAATATTTTTCCAAAGTTTGCTTGCCTATAAATCAAGGAGTATTAAAGATAGCCCAATTTGACTTTAGATTCTGGTTCTTTATAAATCTTGCTTTTAGAATTTTCAAGGCCCCACATCATTCAGTGCCAGAGATTTGAGGGTCTCAATCAGGCTCCATTTCCAGATTGTTCAATGTTACCCATTTTGACTGAAGTCATTTTACCCCCCCCTGAAACTTGACTCTGAATCTAAGGTGAAAATGGTCATTTTGACCTCCCTCTACAAAACTGTGCATTACACATTAAATATTCATCCATGACATTCAATATTTTGGCTTCATCACTATACATGTCTATCTCTTCTTCAGAATAAATATTAGCAAAATCAAACATTTTGAGCCAGAGACCTATTGTTGAGTTGACACGAAAAGATCCACATTATATTATAGAGGTCGACTGATGTTTCGTTTATTTTTTTCCAGAACTATCGGTTATCGGCAAAAATCCATGGCGATTTTTCTGGGTTGTGTTCGTTGCTAAAGCGGCTGAGAAGACTCCACTGTCATTATACAGTATGAGAGCCATAGATATGTATGATAAGAGCGGCCTCTAGAGGTGTTTGTTTACACACGTGATACTGTGCACTGAACAGGGACACTTCAGAGGCGGATTTAAAACCTCGATAACGAACTATAGTGCATGTTTTTATATCACTAGATATAAATATAGATATTTTGTTGACTAGATGCTGCATTAGTAGAGAAAGCACAGCATTATGTTTGCTATCAAGGCTGAGAGGAAGCGAAAATTAGCCGCACCTCCAGGTTAAAACAATATGACCAAAACAGTAAGTCCAACCCAAATGTTTAACGTCACGATTGTTACAAATCATTTGCATTAGTTTATATTCAGCTGATCACATTAATGCATTTGTTAGCCAGCAAGTTGCATATTTAAAGCTAGTGATGTGAGACAGCAAACTGTTCATTCAGCCGACAGAAATCCTGCCGCATCACAGAGCGCTATCATTAAATACATCATCTGTCCCAAATCTATGTTAATGTACATAAAGACTTCACCATGGGCTGGGAGATTGTGTGTGTTGTGCATTTTTAGCAAAACGTTTTTCTTTCTGTGGCTCTAGTAAAGTCTGTATGTTTCATATAGAGAGCTATAATATAGATCACGCTTTCTCTTTCCGTTTGCTCTGTTGTTTTACACAGCAAACTTCAAACTCATCTGTGTTACTTTTTTGATCATTCTTGAAGTAAACTTATGTTCATTTGGTGATTAAAGAAACAGTTTTAAACCACTGTTTGAACTGAACGTGACACGTCTGGTGTGTGTGATAACTGATACGAGATCTCCTAGACGCAGCTGGGCTTTTGCTCGGTTTGTGACTAAAATATTTAGTTATTTTGATTAGATATTCATCAAGTGTTCTAGAATAGAAGCAGTTAAACTGTGAGACTACATACAATATCCATATGATGAAATTTCAATACTATGGCTTTTGTGTAGATGTTTAAAGACTGTTGATATGAAATGGTAACACTTCACAATAAGAGTCCATTTGCAGCATTAACTAAGATTAATAAAAGCTGTAGAATGTAAGTATTGCTCCTTGCTAGTGTGTTAATTTCAACATTTACTGATATTTTTAAATTACAATTAATATTAATACATTTATTCTTTTACAAAGTATGGTTCAGTCCCTTTTTTAAATAGTAGACCACTGTATTAGTTTTCAAACCTATCGGTCGATTAATCCGTATCGGCCAGTGTGGTCCAACCGTATCGTATTGGTAAAATCCAATTTCGGTCGACCTGTATTACATTAAATAAGGAGCGAGTCTAACTTGTGTAAATGCAGATTTTCAGTGGAGTAAATACAGTAAAGACGGCAGGGGATGCAGCTGAGACGTTCTCATGTCAATATGTCAGCTGGACCGATGGCTTTGTCTGGCTCAATAGCAAGATGCACATATCTTATTGATTTTCTAAGTCAGGCGAGCGTCTGTCCTCTGCAGTAAAAGCCTCGGCCAAGTGCACTGATGCATCGAATCAGCGGCCTATCATTACTGTCCTCTCTGACGGTATGTGTTTGCAAAACCTGTCGCAACCTGTTCTCTGCAACTTTTTGCTGATGTTAAACAGAATTTCCATTTAGTTCCATGTGAATCCATATATTTTTCTTGACATGATGCTGCTGCAGAATATGCTAATCATTCAGTGACAGTATTTTATCAAAATAACAGTATTATTACTAAAAAATGTATCATGTTATATTAGTAAGCTATTTTAGTATTATTTGTGTGTAAATTAAAATTTTTAATAATATTTTGAATGAGCTTTTCTTTTAATATATATTTTTTAATTTTAGATTAGTGATTTATGTGCTTTTGTCATGAGCTTCAATTAATTCTTGTCTTTTTTATTTTAGTTTTAGTAGTTTTACTATCTGCTTTGGTCATTTTTTTATATTTCTCTGTAGCTTCAATTAATTTAATATTTTTTTATTTCAGTTTTAGTAGTTTTACTATCTGCTTTTTTATTTTTTTATATTTCTGTATAGATTAATAGTTTTTAGCATGTGTTTTTTGTTTTTTTTAAATATTTCTGTATAACTATTATAGCTTAAATTATTATTATTATTATTATTTATTTATTTTTTTTTTCAATTTTAGTAGTTTTACTATCTGCTTTTGTATTTTTTTTTATAATTCTGTATAGCTACAATTAACTTTTTGTTTATTTCAGTTTTAGTAATTCAACTTGTCAAGGCAAAATATCAGTTTTTTTAAGCCATCTAATATTTATATTTTATTTCTGCTTTATTTTAATTACTGAAAACAATTTGTATTTTTTGCTTTGTAAAACTATTTCTGTATAGCATTTATATTTCTCTATAGCTGCAATTCTTTTTGCATTTTTATTTCAGTTTTAGTAGTTTTAGTATGTGCTTGAGTTTTTTTTTCATATTTCTGTATAGCTTCTATTCATTTTTTTAAGCATGTGCTTTTTAAAAATATTTCTGCATAACTATTTTTATTTCAGTTTTAGCTTGTCAAGGCAAAATCTGTTTTTTTCTGCATTGCTTAAATTAACTTTACATTTTTTAAATACTAATGATATATAAATGCTGTCATCAAAATACCATCAGACACCCTTTCTAAACCACTGTACCACATCAAGACTTGTAGGTACGTGACTCAAGGTCGAAATCATCCTAAGGATGCAAGTATAATATTGTCTGAAAGCTGATCCAGGTGACAGCTAAGACCAGGCTTTATGAGCGAGCAAACGCTAACACACGTTTATGTGAGTGTCAGCATTGTGTGTGTTTGTTTCCGCCCATACTGCTGAGGTCAAAGCTAGCGCTAGCATGTACACAGAACCGCGCTAGTCCTGTCTGCAGAGCTTTTTATAGCAGTGGCGCTGGCACACACCCAGAGGCTGCTGGGACAAACTGCATTAAAGCACACCAGAGATGGACTGAGAGAAAGGGAGAGATCGGATCTGGCCACGTAAACCATGTAAATAGCATTTCAGATAATCTAAAAAGCATGTGCTAATCAGGGTCAGAAATCAATCGAATGTGTTGTTTTTGATTGTCAAAAGCTTAAAATTAAGCAAATAAAAATTCATAAAATAAATATAATGCCATGCATTTTACTTTAATCCCGACAGCTGTAACAGATCTAGACTAATTACGAGGTTGAGAGGTTCCATTTCAGTTCCCTTAGAAGGCAGCTTAGTAAGTTTTAGAGAGACTGTCCTCAAAGAAAATACGACCCAGTTGTACGTTTTGGAATCGACCAAATACGACCCATGTTTACGTTTTAAAGTTAAGCGGCCTCTAGCGGTCGTAAAAATAATGACAGTGTCGCGTTGGATCTGACGTCATGGAATGACGTTTTTATACAGATTTCACGGTAATTTAAACATGTTTTACTAGGTGTAATTCGTATAAATGACCACACCTAACCCCACCCTAAACCTACCCCTTACAGAAATAGTGCAAAATCATGATTTCTAGTGCATATTCCAAAAAAAAAAAAACATACAATGAAAACATATGCTTTCTCTGGTATCGAACCTGTGTTCATATGATTATACCACTTCGCAGTGCAACGCGCTACTAATTGACCTACACATAATGCTAAGGTTGAATTAGATACCTGTTACTGATAAGGGAGCAAATGTTGAATACGCTCTATAGAGACGTATTTGAGGATTTGTGAAAACGACTTACGTCGGTCGTATAAATTGGAGGACATGTTGGTTTTAGAACATTACCAAGTCATTTTAGCTGGTCATAATCATTATCTTTCTGATGTACTGCTCTGCTGTTATCGCTGCTGTCCTCTCTTCCTCGGAAAGACCATTACAGTCTATTTCTCCCTCCATTTCTCTCCACAGATTCAATTAGCTGGTAAACAACAGTATGAGGATCTTATATCAGATTGCTTTGATGTTACACCACTGAACAATCTGCACAAACTGCTGAGCTAATGAGATCAGATGCCATCTTAAAAAAAAAAAAAAAACTGCGTAACTGTTGCCTCAGTTTAAATGCTGATTGGTTGTAACAAGTCACATGACCTAGTCTGAGGCATGGCGTTCTTTACTAACGTTAACATCGATTTTTAAAGGTTTTGAAATGTTTCTGCTCACCAAGGTTGCATTTATTTAATTAAAAATACAGTAAAATTGTGAAATATTATTACAATTCAAAATGACAGCTTTCTATTGTAATATATAGCAAATTGTAATTTATTCCTGTGATCAAAGCTGAATTTTCAGCATCATTACTCTAGTCTTAAGCATCACATGATCCTTCAGAAAGAAATATAATATACTGACTTGCTGCTCAAGGGACATTTTAATTATTATCAATGTCATATTTTTGTGGAAACCATGAAATGATTATTATTGTTAACTTGCTAACTTAATTTCTTTAACATAGAAATATTTTGTAACATTGTAATATTGTCTGCACTGTCACTTTTTGATACATTTAATGCATCCTTGATAAATAAAAGTACTATTTAAAAAAAAAAAAAGCATATTAAGTTCAAATAATGTAACTGTCAATAAAATGATTTTTTATTATGGTTTTCTTACTAACAGACTTTTTTGATTTTCAAGGACTTCAGAGATCTCACTTGTGTCTTCTATTTCAAATTCTAAAAAAGAGAAATATATATATAAAAATCTACTAATAAAAATGGCTTAATATTACTACTGAAGTATTACAGTATAGCTACTACATTTTTACTATAGTAAAACCAAGGTTAATTTTCTTACAGGTTTGTATTTGTGTATACTTTCTTTTTTCATTGTTTTGTTTCTATAACTGTACTGACTTAGTAGTTTGATGTTCTCTACTGTTTAAGAAAAAAAATCTGAAAAAAAGATTTGCGAAATCTCTCCAAAATCCTCATCCAAATCAAATGAGTTCTGAACTGAATAATGATTCGTGAATCATCATTTCAGATCAGATCGAATCATTTGACCTCAGAACTTTGCATATCGCAAATCATTTGATTTGAATCATTCAATTCGCAATTCAATTAAATGAATCATGATATGCAAAGTTTAGATCTAAGTCACATGATTTCGATCCACGCTCATCTAATCTGATCCCTGATCTGAAATGATGTTTCATTCGATTCGCGACTCAATCAAATGATTCACGTTCCAATTGCAGTGCTTCGAAACAGTGAATAATTTTGTGACGCAATGGTTTAACTGAAATTAAAAAAGAATGGAAATTTTATTTTGATCTGGGTTTTGCCAGTGAATCGCTTGAAATGAATAATCGAAGTCAAGATTTTGAATCAATCAGAGCAATTTTTTTATTTTATTTTTTTTTTTAAATACAACAATTATTTGGACTATAATTGATTAGAAAATATTTATTTTAAAATAATAATTATAAATAATGCTATATAACAATTATTCTTTTTAATTATTATTTTCTAGTAGAAAAGTACATTGTTGTAAGGGTTAAACTTCACTTAGTGATTTTGTAGGATGTGTAATTTTATCAAGATCACTTCTCACAAAAAATAGCAAGCCTTGACATTTTTCCTTTTTTTTGGATTATGACATTTTCATTCCCATGAAAATAAAATACACTTACACTTTTTTTGGATTGTAACATTACTTTCATTCAGAATAAAATGAAATTAAAAACAAAATAAAATATTTTAGGATCTATATTTTAGAACCTAAACCTTTTTTTGGATTGCAACATTACAGCATTACATTATTCAAAAAAAAAAAAAACAAAAAAAAAAAAAACTAAAACATTTTAGCTGTTTTGGATTTTTTGGATTGTGATAAATTGAAATAAATTAAAATAAAATATATTTTAGGATCTATATTTTAGGGCCTACACATTTTTTGATAGTAACATTATTTTCATTCAGAAATAAAATAAAATAAAATAAAGATCCTAAAATATGTCAAAAATGTAATTTTCTACTTTTCCCTTCTACTTTTCCCTTTGTTTTGACATATAAAATATTTTAGCATTTTTTGCATTTTTTTGGACTGTGATATTTTAATTCCCATTAAAATAAAATAAAAAATAAATAAATAAAATGTAATTAGAAAAAAAAAAATAAATAATATTTTATGATCTATATTTTAGGACATACACCTTTTTTTAAAAATTGTAATACATTATAACAGAACATTATACAGCATTATAATAAAATGATTTATTTTATTATCTATCATTACTATTTTCATTAATTACAACAATTATTTTGAATATAATTATAAAAATATCTATTACACAATTATAGTTTTAGATAACGCTATATAAAAATTATTATAATTACTTATTATTATTTGCTGATACAAAAGTGTATTTGTAAAGGTTGTTGTAAGGGTTAAACATCGCTTAGTGATTTTTATGCTGTGTAATTTTAATTAGGATCACTTCTCACAAAAAATACCAAGCCTTGACATTTTTCCTTTTTTTTGGATTATGACATTTTCATTCCCATGAAAATAAAATACACTTACACTTTTTTTGGATTGTAACATTACTTTTATTCAGAATAAAATGAAATTAAAAACAAAATAAAATATTTTAGGATCTATATTTTAGAACCTAAACCTTTTTTTGGATTGCAACATTACAGCATTACATTATTCAAAATAAAAAAAATAAATAAAAAAAAAGAAAACATTTAGCATCTTAAACTGTTTTGGATTTTTTGGATTGTGATAAATTGAAATAAATTAAAATAAAACATATTTTAGGATCTATATTTTAGGGCCTACACCTTTTTTGATAGTAACATTATTTTCATTCAGAAATAAAATAAAATAAAATAAAATAAAGATCCTAAAATATGTCAAAAATGTAATTTTCTACTTTTCCCTTCTACTTTTCCCTTTGTTTTGACATATAAAATATTTTTGCATTTTTTGCATTTTTTTGGACTGTGATATTTTAATTCCCATCAAAATAAAATAAAAAATAAATAAATAAAATGTAATTAGAAAAAAATAAATAAATAATATTTTATGATCTATATTTTAGGACATACACCTTTTTTTAAATATTGTAATACATTATAACAGAACATTATACAGCATTATAATAAAATGATTTATTTTATTATCTATCATTACTATTTTCATTAATTACAACAATTATTTTGAATATAATTATAAAAATATCTATTACACAATTATAGTTTTAGATAATGCTATATAAAAATTATTATAATTACTTATTATTATTTGCTGATACAAAAGTGTATTTGTAAAGGTTGTTGTAAGGGTTAAACATCGCTTAGTGATTTGTATGCTGTGTAATTTTAATTAGGATCATTTCTCTCAAAAAATAGCAAGCCTTGACATTTTTCTGGTCCATCTTGTCTACAAGGTCACACACCCTACATTTACTTCTTGCCTATTAATGGATGAGTTTTGTAGACATATTTAGAAAAGCTTTAAAAGCTTTTCAAGAAACCGGACCCAATCGATCCTGCGTTAAAACCAAAATGGATGCCATCAGAGCGATTGCGACGATCAGCAGTGAACTCATTAGTTATGGCTCCATTTAGCCCATCAGTGTTTCCGCTCACCCTATCATCTGCAGGAAATGAACGCTGGGATACGGATGAAAACTACAGCTCTCACAAATGCCCTCTGTTGTGCTTTCATTTATTTTTTGCCCCCCTTTCGCTCCCCATGAGGTGGAAACGACCAAAACCCCTCTGAGAAACAAAGCAACACTGCTATTATGAATGAGCATGAATCCGGAAACTTCAACTCGGGGCAAAGGGTTTCATGTAAGCGCTTCTCAGGCCTAAACAACCCCTGCTTAGCGAACCGAGAGATATACAGTGATCGCGGCCAATAAGTGGGCCTTCGTTATGACAGCTTTGTGTTTAGTAACCGACTCGAGCCAAAAATCATGACGGGAGATGTATAAAAGCTTGCGCTGCTCATCGGATTGAGATACAGTCGGAAAAGTCGCAGGAGGCCGACGCACATGACTTCCAGCAGGGGGCAGCGTCACATGAAAACAAAGACTGGCCTCAGACTAATGAATGTGCGTTTTATAGAGATTTTCAACAGCCCGGATCTGAAGGGTGAACGTCTGGAGAGATGTAATAAAGGACTTAAGATTGTGTGACCCAGATGGGAGCTATAAAAGCACAAGTATCTGATAAAAACGGAAATGTGGATTTACTATCACGCTAAGATTCAGCACATGGGTTAGGGTTCGACAGGGTTGACGATCACAAAGACATGTCCAGGTCATGTTTATATGTCAAAACAAAGGGAAAAGTAGAAAATTACATTTTTGACATATTTTAGGATCTTTATTAGTTTTATTAGAACCTTTTTGGAATTGTAACCATTTTCATTCAAAATAAATTAAAATAAAATAAATAATAATAATAAAAAAAATCTAATAAAACGTTGGCATATTTTTGCATCTTAACCTTTTTTGGTTTTTTGGATTGTGATATTTTAATTCCCATTAAAATAAATAATAATAAAAAATTTAGGATCTATATTTTAGGACTTGAATTTTCATTAAAATATTATTATATAATATTATAATAAAAAATATTTTACATTTTTAGCATCTTAAACTTTTTTTATTTTTATTTTTTTTTTGATTGAAACATTAAATTTTTGGGGGATTGTGATATATTAATTTCCATTAAAATGAAATAAAATGAAATAAAATAAAACTTTGGAATATTTTAGCATCTTAACCTTTTTTGGATTTTTTAATATCATTTCCCATTAAAATAAAACAAAACAAAAAAACATATTTTAGGATCTATATTTTAGGACCTACACTTTTTTTATTGCAACAATATTTTCATTCAGAATAATAAAATAAAATAAAATAATAATAAAAAAAACATATTTTAGGACTTTAGGACTTTTTTGATTTTTCTGGATAGTGACATTGTTCTAATTCACATTAACATACCGTAAAATTAATATCATCCTTATTCATTTAAATTACTACAAATACTACCATGATATATACTTTGCATACTATGTATAATCTGCATTACAGAAAGGAGAATTTGGGGGAATAAAATGTGCTTGTTAATTGCACTGAAAATACACAACACAAAAATAATAAGGCACAATGCAGAAAATCTTAATGGATCTTAATGCAAAATATATATATTTTTTTTTGGATTTTATGCTAAACTACAAGCCTGATGTGTTTCCTTTAATTCCTTCAGACGAGCGGAGCTTTATTTCTAAACGCTGATGTGTGAATCTCCATGGCAGCCAGCGTCCTTGGAAACCTCTGAGTTTCCAAATGAGTGAAAGAGCCTCATTGTGCGAAAAAAACCCCATCAAACTCGGGCACAATGCAGCTTTTTCTCATTGTCACATAAAGCTGTCTGGACCATGTTAATGTGTTTCTCTGTATAAAACAGAGAATGCGGCTCTCTGAAAGCATGAGTGTTTCATAACAGCTCCGTTCTGTGAGTTTGTCCTCTCTGAATGTCACGCAGAATCTGAATATTTCAAAATCACATACATTATTTACTATACGAGAATGGAAATTCTATCACAGACTACCTAAACTTTCACAGCATCACAGTTTCTGCCACTGTGTTATGAACATAAATGTCCATATAGCCATAATAACACATCATCTGTTGTCACAAGTCAAAAGTTTGCACCAAAATACCATATTTTCCACAGTGAGATTACTGTAAATGAATCAAAAGACAACTGTAAATGAATCAATCAAAGAAGTTTCCAAAATGTTGTCATTTTAGTGACTTTTTTTTTATTACAACAGTGGTAAATATAAACGTACCACAATTTTAAAGGAATTAAATAATAATAATAATAATAAAAAATAAAAATACAATGGTATCAGATGGTACTATTATGGTACTTTGAAAAAGCCCATGGAGCGGAAATTTATGGTACTTGTAAGAATACCGAAGTACATTTCTAAAATGCCATGATGTGTTTTTGTAACTAAGTACTATGATATTACCATCTAAAACATCAGGATTTTGCAGCTTTTTAAACAGTATATAAGAGAAAACATGAGAAAAAGATGTGTTTGAAAAAGATTATGTTAATATTTGATTTTACATGAAACAAATAACAATTAGATTTTTATACATTTTAAAAAAGAAAATACATATATATTTTTGCGCATTTTTAGGACCTCAGCCTTTGGAGTTTCTTTGTGATATTAATTTCATTCAAAATAAAATAAAATAAGGACCTTTTTTTTTTTTTTTTTTGGATTTATTCATCTTCATTATTTGGATTTTGACATTATCATTTAAATTGAAAATTAATAAATGTCACAATCCAAAAAAAAAAAAAGGTTGTAAAAATATACATTTATTTTATTTTAAATGAAAATGTCACAATCCAATAAAATATATTTTTAGTATATTTTATTTTATTTTAAATCTATTTTATTTATTTATTTATTTATTTATCTATTTTTATTTGGATTGTGACATTATCACAATCCAAATAAAAATAAATAAATAAATAAATAAAATATATTTTAGGACCTTATTTTTTCTTTTTATTTATTTAATTTATTTATTCATTCATTCATTTATAAATTTTACTTTTATATGGATTTCGACATTATCATTTAAAATAATAATAATAATAATAATAATAATAATAATAATAATAATAATATTGAATTGCGACATTTTCATTCCAAAAGAAATAAAATACATTTTAAATTATCTTTTTTTTTATTATTATTTTAGGACCTAATTTTTTTATTTGGATTGACAAATAAATTTTTAAATAAAATAAATTATATTTTATGACTTTTTTCATTTTTTGGATTGTGACATTATTCCCATTAAAATAAAATAACAAATGTTAGGACCTTATTTTTTATTTACTTATTTATTTACAAATTTATTAATTTATGTCTTTTTTTATTGTGACATTTAAAAATATGCATTTTTAATTTTTTTTATTTTTACATCAATGGCATTTGGTGGGACCATGATGCTGCCAATCAATTAGTTTTTTCCTATGAAGGGAGAAAACAGGAAAAAATGTGTTTTAAAAGACTTGTGATCTTATTATGATTTTACCTGAATAATTAGATTTGTACATGCTCAGAAAAAAAGTATTATCATGAGCAACAGCAACAGTGATGCTTCTCGTCTAAAGCACTAATAATTATAGTAAGTATGGTATTTTGGCAGAAACTGTGGTTACCATGGTGATATTGCTCTCACAGACTGTAGGCCTGTGTGCGTGGGACAGTAGAGATCTGCTTCACAATACGTTGCCTGGGTTACACTGACATTACGCTGCCCCGCTGATGGACGAGTGGGACGAATCCTTCATTCTGCTGAAGCCCTCCACCCCGATACGGCCCACGCACACACACACTCACTCACTCACGCCGCAGCATCTCACTGCTACACCACCAAGAGCCAAACGCTCGTCAAACGGCTGATATGCTGCTATGTGCGGCATGCAGTCTGGCAGTGGTAAAGCTGAAATATCTGTACTTCTGTAGCACCGACACACCGCTCAACGGCCAGCTGTGAGAGTCTGGGTGTGTTTGGATGCCTGGATGATCAAAACATACACTAAATGAATATGTCTGAAAAAGATCCTGTGTTCATTCATTATAATCTTACAAAATAAAACACATTTCTGCATATATTTAAGACCATTGTTGTGAAAAGTCACTTTTAAAAGTAATGTATTACAGTATTGTGTTACTCCCTAAAAAAAAAAGTAACTAATTACATTACTTGATTACTTTTTATGGAAAGTAATGTGTTACATTACTTTTCAGGGCTCCATTTACCATGTGTGACTGACCCGGTCAGCATATTTGTGTTTACGCTGAGGGGAGCTTCAAATGTTTCTATGTGTTTTAGCAACACTGAGCAATGTATCAGAGAATCCTTTCATAAAACAAAGTGTAGAGAGAATGTAAATAAGAGATTGATTGTTCAGTGTAGAGAGCTTCCTTGATTATAATGGAACTTTGTGAGATCGTGATGAACTAACTGCCAGCTTTTAATGATTTTAAGGGAGTATGTAAATGAGATATTGATTTAATACGACAGTTAAATAAACAAGAAGTTAATATTGTGTATAAGTGACTTACATTGTCTGGCTGTAACACTATTGCCTGATTTTGCTCTATTTCGTCATCAAAAATGGTCTGAAACAAGTCACAACTGAGCCGCTGCACATCTCCATTCAAACACAGCAGTGTTTAGTTTATAAATGATTGTGCATTTTTAAAACAAATCTAGTCAATGATTTAATTTCCCATTCATAAAGTCACTTGCTTTATTCCTGAATGAATCAGCCGTTCAAACGAATCAAATGAATGATATGATTCAGTAATTAAATCAGTGACTTGTCGCCACCTACCGAAAGATTTAGTTACATTTTATCTTTTCAGTATCTTTTCAGTTATTTAATTCATTTAATATTTCTATATTCAAAATGTTATATATAAAACATTAATCTCAACATGAATTTATGAATTTGATTGCACTCATGCCACCTCTGAGCCTCATTAAACATGAAAATACACCTACAAGCCACTTTTGAATTCTTCTTCTGTAATACAAATTAATTTCCTTAATACTGATTTCATTTGATTGGCAACTTATTCTACTTGTTCTGTTGTTTATTTATTTATTATTATTTATTATTTATTTTTTATTGATTTTATTTGACATAAAATATTTATTGTGTTTTATTTTTATTTTTTTATTTGACATGTTGTCATACTATTTTGAGTTTAAAAAAATACTTCTGGTTGTAACATAAAAAAAAAAAAAAAAAAAAAAAAAAAAAAAAAAACATTATTTAAGTTAAAATAAAATACTAAATATATTTTAGGACCTTAATCAAAATTAGGACCCTAATTTTTTTGTGGTTGTTGTTGTTGTTTTGTGACATGATTTTAATTCCAAAATAAATTATAATTAAAACAAAAATTTTAGGACCTACACTTTTTTTTTAGATTGTTTTTTAAGACTGTGATACTATTTTCTTTAAAATATAATAATACATTTATTATTATTATTTATTTTTTATTTTTTGGATTGTGATAACATTTTCTTTGAGAAAAAAAAACATCTTAACTACTTTGAAAATTGTTTGTTTTTTATTTATTGATTTATTTGATTTATATTTTGGATTGTGACATTATTTTAATTCAAATTAAAGTGAAATACACTAAGCAAATCAAGCAATGAGAGCCTAAAAACAACTAAAACAAACAACTAAAAACAAACAAACAAACAAAAAAGATTGTTATTACTTAAAATAAAAAAACATAAAAACTTTAAACTTACTTTATTTATAACTACAACTAAAAAAAGTTATAAAAATTACTGTAAATATATATTTTAAAATAAAAAAACATATAGACAAAATTCTGAAAATCAAAAAACACCTCTAACAGTATGTCAATAGCAGTATCTGAGTGATCATACTGTAGTTCAATCCTAAGGCTATGTTTCTTCTGTAGATTATAAGGTTGCTAAGTAACAACGTGGCCAACATTGAACAGAAAGCGCCGAGAGCAAATGCAAAGCTCCATCTGGTCTGTATCTGTGCAGCACAGAAGATTCTAGATCTCAAACAGAGCAAGATGAGATTGAAGAAACTGGGTCTGATCAGCAGCCAGAACCACAAAACAGGTTCTCATGACACCAAAACATCATCAGTTCATATTAACACCTGTGACACTGTACAAGACACCAGACTTGATCACTCTCTATTAGGGATGTAACGATAACCGGTTTGACGATAAATCATGATAAAATTCTCCACGGTTAGTATTACCATTTCAGATTTTAATTATCATTAAAACCGTATTTGATTACCACGATTTGAACAACTTATGATAAATATATACTGTCCAGCGTAAAGCAAAGTTTAAATAACAGTCTCATGTGCGCAGAGCACGCAGAGTAGATTCGTTTTGAATGAAAGCATGACGGAAAGCTGGGAGGTTTTAAAAGGGTGCTGAGGGAATATACAAATGAATATATAAATGAATTAATTATATGAATGTACCTCTGATAGTTCTGACTGTCTTCAGAAAAGATTCGATGGCATTGTGTTTTGATCTTCATTCCATGTAATACCTAATAAAGTAGTGTTCTTAATCGCAATGCTGCTTTGTCCACGGAGTTTACGGAAACAGCTGTAACTTTGCTGTTCCATAAGTGCCGCCTAGTGGCAGAGAGTGGATTTACATTGATCTACAATTACGTTCAGCCTGTTTGCAGTTTTTGTCTAGCTAAAACGGACCGAATTTGCATGCCCTGCTGTCAACGGACCTTTTGATGAAAAACAAGGATTCTACACATTTAAACAGTTGAGATAATACATCTATAATTATGTAGATAAAATACATATAACCATTTTGATTTGACTTAACCATTTTCTTTATTTAAAGGCTGAAATGTGAGGTTTACCATTTTATAAAACCTTTTCAAAGCATTATTTGAACATTTCGAACATGTTATTAGATAACTGTTAAAGAGAACTGTTGTCAGTCATGTTATAATATAAAATCTCATTGGTAATGTTATTGTTTTAGTGTTTGTGCAAACAGAAGTCATTTTATATGTTGTTTGTTGATTTTAAATATAAAACTTGGTGAAACAATTTATGTGTTAGTACTTTTTAAACATTTCCAGCACATTTTAACAATACCGTGATAATACTGATAACCGTGATCATTTTTGTCACTATAATCGTGATAAGAAAATTTCATACCGTTACATCCCTACTCTCTATACTGATTATGATACCACAGAAAAAAAAAAAAAAAAAGTTAATATCAATTATAATTATTTTACAGAAACAACATAAACTACAGTATCTATCTATCTATCTATCTTTCATTATATTAATAAGAAATAATATATTTATTAAAAAAATAATAATAATATTTTTAATAATTATAATTTTGTATCACTTCTTTTTGTATCACTTGTATCAATAATTATATATATATATTTTGTATATATATATATATATATATATATATATATATATATATATATATTTCATTATTATGTTTATTTGGAAAAACTTAAATTGTTGAATTACAAAATAAAAATAATAAATAAATAAAAAACAGACTTGACGCTTACTTAATATTTATCTTTTTATTTTTTATTCATTATTATTTTGCTTTATAGCAATAAAAAATTTATCTCTTTAAAATATATTTTTTAAACAGTGTAATTACTTTTAGATTTTATATTATATATTATATTTTATATTATATATATATATATATAGAGAGAGAGAGAGAGAGAGATTATAATTTTGTATCACTTTATAAATTATATCTATTATATTAATATTATATATGTACATACATTTTTTATATTAATATTTTTATTTGAAAAACCTAAATTATTGAATTATATCAAATAAAGCAAACAGAAAAAGTAAGTCTGGCTGGATAGTCCGTATTTTATATATAGGTAAGCATGGTAAAGAAGTACTTCAACATCCATAACATGATGTGCCAACAAAAGCAAGAGTTGCAAACATTTCTTTAGAGTGGCACTTAAGCTGACATTAAACCAAAGCTAAACTGCATATGATTGCATTATGAAGAACACACACCACAGCAGATCAAACCCATTACCTCAACATGATGTCAGGAAACACATCACACACCTGCAAAACCACAATCCATTAGCCGAACGTGTGACGTCAAACAGAGGAATATGAAACAGATGTTAAAGCTTTCGCCAACTGCAAAAAAAAAAAGAATGAAATCCTGGGCGAGTGTTTGTAGCCGTTCCCTCAATTATGCCATCGCTCTGCCAAACACAGACATTCCCACACTGATCAAACCAGGTATTTTAGATGATTTATGAGGCAAAAATAAACTCAAAGTATTATTCTTGCGAGATAACACGAGTACAGTCCTCATTGTTCCCTATGGAGGCCAGCCGGAGGAAACACTAGAGGAAAATAAGGACGCGTCCCTGAAGATCAAGGGGAAGCTGGGCATTTTGGCAAGGGTTAGCAAGTTCCCATGACTGACATGCCGGACCGGACTGTTACCGCTTATGGGAAAACATCACTAGGGCTCGTGAGTAGAGTTAAACAATCATAAAACATTTAGAGGAAAGTGAACTTCAGTGCTGCAGGAGCATGACAGTGTTACATCTGGACGCTTAAGGAGAATATACTAAGAATGAATTGTTTGTGCTTGCTATTTGCATGTTTGCATTTAAAAACAGAATTTTTTTTAAATATGCACTATGTTAGGGCAAAACATACAGTCTAAACTAGATCTCATTTAGTTAGTGAATTATATAAAATACTACATTCAAAAGTGTTGCATCAGTTCATTCATCCCCTGTTGTTCTAAAATGTTACAATTTGCACATATATCAGAATAAATAAACAAAATTACAAGGAATATATTTTCCACAAGTTAATGCACACCAAAATTCTAATTGTTATAAAGCAAAAGAATAATATATATTTATATAATTTATACATCTAATTTTGCTTATATGAATGAAAATTATGTTTAAAAACAGATTTTATATTTTCTATTATATATGCAATGAAAATTTAATTAAAAAATTAATTTGTATTATATTTAATTTATTTTTTACTACATTATAAATTATATCTCTTTATAAATGATTTTTAAATAATTGTACTTATTTTTTATATTATTTTAATATAATTATTTTTAAAAACAATCATTTCTCACACATTTATTTTTTTATTTATATTTTATGTCTCTGTTTTCATTTATTTAATTTAATTTAATTTATTTATTCATAATTTTTATTTGTCATTATTTTTGGTAATTAATTTCATTTTTCATTTATTTATTTTGAATTTTATTCCTTTATTTATATTTACATTTTTCTTTCTTTCGGTCTTTATTTATATATATATATATATATATTTTTTTTTTCTTTTTTTCTTATTCTTTCTTTCTGTTTTTTATTTTTCCTGCATTTTATACATTTATTAAAATTTGTATTAGTTTTCTTTTTTTCTTTCTTTCTTTTTTTTATTATTATAAATAATATTTTTTTTATTATTTTTTCCTTTATTTTTTTTTTACATTTATTTCATTTAATTTTTATTTATCATTTTTTATTTTACATTTTTATTCATTTTTATTTTTGATATGATATATTTAGTTATTTATGATTAGATGTATCCATTATTCTTTATTTGTTTTTATTATTCTTTATTTATTATAAATATATTTTTTAGACAATATACTTTATATATTCTTTATTATATTTATTTCATCAAATCTAATTTCTTAGAATTGATTTCTCTTGACATATGTGCAAATTGTAACTTTTGTATCTTTGAAGTTGTTTGCTGTTTATATTCCAGAACAACATTTGCTGTAAAGTGAATAAATTTACATAAACAAGCAGAAATTAAGCCAAATCTCTAATCAGTATAAGGCATAAATGAACAAGATGTTTTACGGTAACAAATAAACAATATGTGTGCTAATATTTCCCTTATTTTGACAGCAGCCAGTCATTTGTTGCTCTTTTCACATGCAGACCAGATCTTCCATGCATCACTCCTATAAATAAATGTCCGTTTAACTAATAATAAACATAAATCACAATAATTACAACACTCAACAGATCAAATGCGAGCACGAGTCCGGTCGCCCTGATGGTCACAGCTGCTAGAGTTTCAGAACAAATTCACTTCGCCAGAATTCAGTTTACAAAGGCACTGCGCCAAAAGATCTTATTATTACGCATTGTTTAGTTCTTCGAGAAATGGAGACGAGCAAGTGAAACGCATGCAGCTAAAATGATGTATGGCTAACAGATGTGAGGCGTCAGTAGAAAGTGAAGAAATTCCCCCGCGCTCCATCCAGGCCCAAAGATAAGCAGAGGAACCTTAAATCTGCCAATTTACAGCCACGCCGCTGTTAACCAGATACAGACAGGAAGAGTTTACTCAGTACTCTCACAGGAAGCACAAAGCACAAGTGGGATCATCATCATCTCAAGATGTTTCTCCACAAGGGATCCTAACAATGTCTCAAACTGAGCTCAGATGGTAGTTTTGGCGTGTCAGACACAAAAGGACAGCAATGCAATGGCTCGTCTGTCTTTTGTCAGATCTCTGGAGATGCCATCAGCTTTGAATGTCCAGCCGGAGAATGAGCTCCATTATGACATCACTTCCTGAGGCCCACAGACTCTGGAAAGTGTTTGCAAAGAGTCGCTCTGCTGGACAAAATGTCTTGCCAGAATAGGAGTCCATTGTGACTTCGATCTAAACCAGAGACCAAAGGTTTCCCGTCAAAACTAAAATAGCTCTGTGAATTGAGCTTCTGCACTCAAAGATGTTATGGGGTGAATCTCACGAAACCCTGCAAGAATATGTTTCACACCAATTTTACAAATGTATTATTTTTTGATTTTTTTTTTAATATATTAACATATATTTAGCACATATATCAAAACAAATAAAATGGAACAAAATTAATAAAAAATTAAATAAAACATTTATTTGCATAATTTATTAATTCTATTAAAATAAATTATAGATTTTTGATGTCATTTAAAACATTTTTTTTTCTTAATTTCTGAAATGTTATTTTAATTTATACACTTTACTATAAAAGGGGTCCACCGATTATCGACCTGGCCGACATTAAGTATTTTTATTGTTATAAATATATTTATAAAACTAAATAATAAATAAATAACTAAATAAAAAGCAAAATACAATTTATTTATTTTGATCCTAATAAATAAATCAAACATTTTATAATATAAAAATAGTAATCAGTAATTTTTGTAATTTTGCAAAAATTGTGCGTATGCCACCTTTTTAATGCTATTTTTTCTTAAAAATATCATACATTTTTAATACAATAAATTATGCAAATAAATATTTATATTTAAGTTTACTACTTTTATTTCTTTTTATTATGTGAAAAATATAAAAGTTTAAATAAATGCTAAATATAATTTACTTCTTTTGATTTTGGCATGTAAATTAAGTTTTATTTATTTAATAAATTTATTTAATTTATTAATTGTTTTAAAAATTCGATTTTTAAATGACATTTAAGAAATAAAAATAGCATTTAAAAGGTTAAGCATAGGCACATTTTAGCTTAATTTCAGATCTTATTTTTATTTATACTTTATTTTTTATATTCCAATTTTTTTATTTAATAAATTAATATTTAAAATTAAATTGTTTTAAAATGAAATTATATTTCACACACATATATATATATATTTCACATACATTAAAATAAATGTTATAAAGAAATATCATTAATAAAGAAATAAATATAAATATTTATTTACATAATTCATTGTATTAAAATTGATGACATTTAAGAAATAAAAATAGCATTTAAGAAATTAAATTTTAGCTTAATTTTAGATTTTTGTATTGTTTATTTTTATTATAAAATGATATTATACTTATATATTTATATATTTATATATATTTATATATTGCACATTTTTACATATTTAAATATGAATAATTGCATTAAAAATGGATGACATAAATAAAAGTAAAATAAAAGTAAATAAAAACAGCATTTAAGAATTAGCTTAATTTCTGGAATGCTTTTTATTTACACTTTACTATTTTTTAGATTCTAAAATGTTTTATTTATTTATTGGTTTATTTATTAAGATCAAAAGAGTTATATTTTGCATATATTTATACATATTTACCTATATTTATATTTTGCAGACATATCAAAAGAAATAATATAAGAAATTAATTTTAAAAATATACCGTTTTATATTATACAACAGTATTATATAATAATATATATATATATATATATATATTACAAAATTAAGCAAACTTTTTTTTGCCACAAATATATTTTTTTGCTTACATTTTATTTTTTAGATTATAAATTGTTTCATTTATGAAATAAAAGCAAAAGTGTACGTGTAAAACACAATTTTTCACAAGTTTTTATTATAAATTTTATTTTAACATTACACAATGTTTGCTTGCTTGCTTGCTTGAGAGCAGTTACAGTTTGGGAGTATCAAAATGTACAAATACAGCATCTTATTTCTTTCTTTTGATTTTGGGGTTTAATCGGAGCCGTGTTCATGTTGTTGAGTGGTTTGTAAGACTCATCCCACAGACGTCAGGACTCTGTAAACACACTGATGTCAAGTCCAGCTCTGGAATGCGGTGTGATCGGAGTCTCTTCAGGTCTGTTTGAGCGCTCCGACCCTCATCAGTCCGTATGAGTGTGGGAATAACCCAGCTCTCTCTGAACCCAGAGTCTCGCTGATAGTCACAGATAAACCACATACAAGAGACAAGCCGCTAACAACCAGACCCGCTTCCTCGCTAAATGCTTAAAGACCTCCGTCAAATCAAACCTCAGGGTTCAGTAGCCTTTAAAATCAATACATGAGCTCAAACATAAGCTGGCGGAACCAAAACACAGGCTAAATGAGCTTTTAGTAAAATATTACACTATTCTGTTGGCATGCATGGCATTTTCGGTACTGTACGGAAACATGATATAAAACTAAATGGAGAAAATACAGGGATTTTAGACCTCCTTGGTTTTTCTAATAGGAAATATGTCAACAAAGAAAAGATTTCATGAGCTTTTTAACAACTGCAACCTTCAGCACATCTCCAAAAAATTATTTCCCAACCAGCTAGACTCATAAAGACAAACCAAAGGCTTTTAAAAGCAGACGGCTGAACCGCAGCTCTCGTTAACTTGACTTTTCCAAACGCACATGCGTATTTCCAATCTCACTTTCGCTGAGGGCAAAGATATTATAAGATGAAGACGGTTCTCCAGTTCTGCACCTTCACTGGAACCAACAATTAACAGCAAACGTCTAAACATTTACAGTCAGAGTGTCACAGTAAAGTGCCAGATGTTTATATGAAATAGTAAAGTGCTTCCACTCGCTCTGACGCCTCAAAGTGCTTCATTAAACATCTATGAAGCTATACCCTGTGTGTTATATTCATATGCTGGTGATATAGATATATTTTTTAGCTTTTTAAATCATAGCTGGATATTAAGCAGACATGAACCATTATTTCAACAGCTGTGTGCCCAATTTTTATATTTAAAATATCTAAATTTATTTAGAAATAAATGAACATATTAAGATAAATGAGAAAAATTGTTATATCATAAATGTTAACCAAAAATGAAATAGTATTAATAAAATATCAAACACTATACATTTTTAATTTTTATATTTGAAATGTTAAAAAGTATAATTAATTATAAAATATGTATACATACATATAATAATAATAATAATAATAATAATATTATATTATAAATAATATTAGAAACATGGTAAATATAAAACATTTTTCTATTATATAAATTAGGAAAATATTAAAATATATTTTAGAAAATTTGTTAGAAAATTATATTTGTGCATAGACAGATAGATAGATAGAGATATATAAATATTAGGGATGAGACGAGATCTTGTGGCACGAGATCTCGCAAGACCCGATGTGTCTGATTAAGATAAATGAGAGTGAACGTGATAGTATGGGCAGTGTTTACATTAGAGCTGCACGATTAATCCTAAAAAGATTGCAATCTCTGCTTGAACGCCAACGCAATCTTATTCCTATCTTTCAGTCACATAATGATCATTATTTCTGTGTTGCAGACATTTAAATAACAGAAGCAGGCCTACTAGAATAAAAGTTTATAGTTTGGGGATAAACAATAATAGCGATCAAAATGAAAGTATCTTAACACGTATGTATTGTAATGTTTATCCTCTTCTACCAGGAGGTGGCGGCAAATGCACGTTTAAAAACGCATTTATCAATTAATGATTCATTCAGGAGATTCCAATAGCAAAGTAAGTCTTTATTAATTAATTTGATCGAATATATATATATATATATATATATATATATATATATATATATATATATATATATATATATATAAAAAAAGACTTAAGCAATGAATGTTGTGTCAGAATCACTAGTAAATTGTTATTTTGTTTAGATTCCTTCAGAATCATGAGAATTGTTTTTTAATTTATCCAGAATCATGTAGCATAAGTTTACATGTTTATTACTGCATATAATTAATTAAATATAACTTTAATTTCATAAAGTACAATTTCATATCAAAGTGCAACTATATTTCAGTTTAATAAGATACTATTTTCCCCTATATATTTCATTATTAAGGATTTCTTTAAAAAATCTCGTCTCGTTCTCGTGAACCCAGTCTCGTGTCTCGTCTCGTCTTGTGGGATAAGTGTCTCGTCACACCCCTAATAAATATAGATATATAAATATAGATATATAAACACATATATTCATATTTTGCACATATCAAAACAAATGAAATGATAATAAATTAATAAAGAAATAAGCTTAAATATAAATATATATTTGCATGATTTATTAATTGTATTAAAATTATTTAAAAAATTACTCAACTAACTAAACATTGCTTTTATATTATTATAAATTAAAACAATATAATAAAAAAAAAAATGAATTAATTATCAAACATTTAGTCACTTATATTACTAGATGGTGAATTTTAATCTAGTCAAACGTAATCTTCAGTTTTCTGCACCGTTTTTATAAAGTGAAACATTGTGAACATTTTTGAGTAAGGTGCAAATTAATTCATGTTTTAAATCAGTTCATTAAATGTAAAGCTACAAACATCTTTTTCGCTACCAAAGTGTAAATCAGAGACGCTGTTAAAAGCAAAACTGATCTAATGACATGATTTTGGAAACTTTATGGGCAAATAAAAAGTGCATTCAAATCATATCATATTCACAGTGTTGAAGAATCTTACATAACCTGCGATATAATATTCTACATGTGCATTTGCTGGCACGTCCCATCTCACCACACCCTGGGCTCTGACAGGCAGACAGCGGGAATTGAACACATCCCGTTTGGACGCGTGTTCTGTGTGTGTGGAGCTCTGGATATCATTATACTCGCACACACAGCACCTACACTCACTTTCCTCTAAATCTGTGTTTTTCACAGCTGAAGGGAGTTTGGTTTAGTGCTGGGATGGTATATAAACCACACGCTAAACGGATATCTGAATGCACTGTACAATACACAAAATACAGAAAAACTTAAGATCAAAGGTAATATCAAAGCTAAATTTGATACTCAAAAGTTTACATCCCCTTGATTCTTAATACTATGTTGTTCTCTGAATGATCCACAGCTGTGTTATTTAGTTTAGTGATAGTTGTTCATGAGTCCCTTGTTTGTCCTGAACAGTTAAACTGCCCGCTATTCTTCAGAAAAATCATTCATGTCCCAAATTCTTTGGTTTTTCAGCATTCTTGTGTATTTGTACCCTTTCCAACACACAAAAAATTTAACTCATTTTATCTTCCAGGAAACATGCAAGTATCTTCTGTAGCATCTGAATGTAAAAATGTGATATTTAAGCAAAACAAGAAAAACGTGCACATCTTCATTCTGTTCAAAAGTTTTCACCCCGTCAAAAAATGAATGCATGCTGCATCACGCTAATAAAACACTAAATGCTAAAATGAGAAACAGAGACAGAGAGTTAGTGCACTGACGAATGACGACGATGATGATGCTGCAATATTTTCAGGTATGGATGGACTATCTGACGACACAGTGACTGAGATTAGATTAAGACTGTACATCATATTGATTTGTTTCTCGCATTTCTAGAACAACGTGAACCGTCCATCTCATGCGGCTTCAGAATCGATAGTAAGCGTGCTGGAAACCCTCCCAAAACACAGCCATGACTCAAGAGATTCACATAATCTACAAAAACACCAACTACAGGTCTATTATTAAGAAAATTATTTACAGATCTCAGCTTGCTGAGTTTTCTTCAGAAACTCTAAACAAGACACAGTCCAACAATGAACACTTAAAAAATATTTAGGATTAAATTACACAATTTCAACATAAACTAATAAAACTATTAAAATGTATATTTTTCAGATATATCCATAAATAAAACTGAAAAGGAGCAGGTCAAATTTCTGTAATACAATAATCATAAAATAAATTATCAAGTAATATAATTTTTTTTTTGTCAAAATATTGCATTAATATGTAAACCAAAATATTACGTTCATATTTTTATAAACTATAAAAATATTATTAAGAATAATACTTAAATAAAAATGTAAACATTCAAATTTTTAAGAATAAATAGAATTTATATTATAAAATGTAAAAATATTTTTCAAGAAAATAACTATTACCATTATGTATTGACATTTTATATGCAAATCAGATCATTTACATGCAAATCAGATCATTTTTTATGTAATATTTAAGATAAATTAAAAATATATTTTTGCATATTTAAAAAAAAAACTTTACTAATATATTATTTCATATATTTTTTTAATTAAATATTAAAAATAATCATAATCATAAAATTAAATGTTAAACATGTTTTTTTTTTATTTAAATATTAAAATATAAAATAATAATACATCACTAACTAAACTATTCAAAATGAATCACAACTAAACTAAACAAAATAAAATGGATTTTTTTTAGAATTTATATTATAAAATGTAAAAAACAAAAAAGAAATAATGACTACTGCTATGAATGGACGTTTTGCATGCAAATCAAATATACATGTAATATTTAGATTAATCATAAAAATATATTAAAAAATATTATTACATTACATTACATTTTTTAAGCGAGACAATACTATTAAAAATAATAATCAATCAAAATTAAATATCAAACATGATACATTTGTTGCATTTATTATAATATATAAAAAAAAATTATCACTATATATCAATATACAAAAATAAATCAAAATTAAATATAGAACATTATAATTTTTTTTTTAATTAATATAATTTATATTATAAATATAATATTACAAATATTTTTCAAAAATTAATTAATACTGTTATGCACGGACATTTTACATGCAAATCAAACATACATTTTGTAATGTAATATTTAGATTAATTATAAGAAAATCATTACAAATAAATCATAAAATTAAATCTCAAACATTCTATTTTTTATAATTAATAGAATTTTACATTATATATATATATATATATTTTTATATATTACTGATAAATATATATATATATATATATATATATATATATATATATATATAAAAAAAATTCTGACCTGTCATTATTAGTTTTATTAGAAGTTTATTAGTTATAAACTTTATAACCCAAATGCATGGAAATTTTACATGCAATTCATACATAAATCTTACGTTTAGGCCAAACTATTATTGAATGTATTTTCCGACAACTGTAACTCACTATCCTGTTGATTCTTTTTGGTGTAATCAGCCATGGAAATATACAGGACACTTTAATCAGCAGCATTCAGAGACTCACGAGAGACACACATAAGCACTTCCTGTTTCAGTCATGCACAGGGACTATGGGAAAAGCATGAGATAAATGGACTGCGGCCAGCGAGTGTCCAGTGTTTCAGATGACCTCATGTTTTCCAGGACCTCAACTCAAGCGTTCATTCAGACAGATGTGAAGATGCAGTACAGCAGATCTCAAAAGTCTCAACATAATTTGAGGAATGGTTTGTGTCATTCATGCTCCAATAAACACCTGTAATTCATTCACGGTTGAACATATTCTGCTACGATACTCAGCTGTGAAAATACGACTGAAACGTCGAGCCGCAGAGAGGATGCACTAATGAGAAAAACAGCAGGGAAAGAGAGAGAGAAAATCTGTATTACAGATTAGCATTGTGACCTTGAAAGCCTCCGTCTAATGCTATGCTCTGCTGTGCCTTTACGTCTCATTCAGAAGGATATAAACCTCCAGACGAAGGCAGATGAAAACGTGCTTTAATTGCTTTGTTGTAGTGACTAAATTAGTCCGTTTTATTTTCTTCTGATAAAAATTTTAGCACAAACAGATTCATTTCTTTTTATATTGGCCGAAACAATTACAAAACAAGCGAAATGTTCATTAACTTAAGAACTATAAATATGAAATGTTATTTAAAAAATACATTTAAAAAAAAAAAAAAACATCTGTGTGGAATCACAAATTGAGATGAATTTCTTTGCCGGAAAAATAAATAAACAAATAAACCAATACATAAATATGTTTAAAAACAAGCTTTTAAATACACAATAGGTTAATATATAACATTTTATATTTATAAATTTTAGATATATTTATACATTTAATTATAAACATTTAATTTATGTTTTCTTTGTTGTTGTTGTTTTTGCCATTCAGAAAGTGTAGCGCAATGAAATTAATATTTTTAAATAGGAAATAAATAAATGTTAAATATTTTAAATAAACAATAGGTTTCTATATGACATTTTACATTTAGAGTTCTTTGGTACTTTTATTTATTTATTTATAAACATTTTATTTAAAAAATTTTTTGTTGCCATTCAGTAAGTATAGAGCAATGAAATTATTATTTTTCCAACATACGATTTTATATGTATAAATTGTAAGTATATTTATATATTTATTTATTTTATTTTATTTTTATTTTATTTATATTTTTTGCTGCCATTAAGTATATTTTTTCATAGGAAATAAATAAATTAATAAATAAATATGTTTAAACAATAGGTTTGTAACTAAATATAACATTTTATATTTATGAATATTAGGTGTGTATATATATTTTATATGAACATTTTATTTGTTTGTTTTTTTGTTGCTATTCAGAGAGAGCAATTTTATTAATATTTTTACGTAATAAATAAATAATAACAATTACAACAATAACAATAAACAAATAATAATAATAAAAAATATAGATTTTAAATACACAATAGATTTATATATAACATTTTATATTTATAAATTTTAGGTATATATATTTTTATTTATGAACATTTTATTTATGTTTTTTGTTGCCATACAGCAAGTATAGAGCAATGAAACTGTTTTTTTTTTTCTGCAGCAAATAAATAAAACTTTAAAATACACAATAGGTTTATATATAACATTTTATATTTATAGATCTTAGATATATTTATACATTTATTCATGAACATTTTATTTATTTATAACATTTATTTTATTTTTTATTTATTTTATTAAAACAGAAATAGTTTTTTGTTGCCATTGTGTAAGTATAAAGAAATGAAATAAATAAATAAATAAATAAATATTTTATTTTATATTAAAAACATTTTATTTATGTTTTGTTGCCATTCGGTAAGTATAGATCAAAGAAATTAATATTTTTTTCATAGGAAAATAAATGAATTAATAAATAAAACAATATTTGAAAAAAAAAAAAAATATTTTATATATATATATATATATATATATATATATATATATATATATATATATATATATATATACCTACTAAATGAAACTGGACTGAATTCAAAATATAAAAGAAAAAATATATAAAAACAATATAAAATGTATTTTATTTTTCTCACAGGAAGGAAGCAATAAATTCTTGTTTTTTTTTTTTTTTGATCTCTGCTGATATGATATTTGAAAACATACCTAAGAACTATGTATATAATGTTCTTTTAAACAATAAAATGTATCAAACTTAATGTAATAAAGTTAAACATTTGTCCTGATGTTTCCGCACATCTGTGCTGGAATCACACCGATGAGATCACGATCACGCGTCGGGTTCAGCCAGCAGAGAGCTGCTGCCCAGGGAGGAGCTGCAATGTGTGCTGAAATTGAGCCAGAATTGAGAGTGAGAGAACCGACCGAGTGGAGGAGGAGAAACCAGAGAGGAGGACAAGAGGAATCACAAATGGATTACGTGCCTGTGAGGCGGTTGAGGACAGCTGCGTTCGGTCTGCTTTTTATCACTGGTTTCTGTGTGATAAGAAACCTCTGACAAACACAGATGGACTTCGCAAAGCGACAAAAACTCCTTATCACAACACTGAAGGGGATTCATTCAGCATTTAAAATAGGGCTGGCCGATAAACAATATCGTAATGAGACCAAATGTATGTGTCAATTACGATACGCTCTGGGCGTTTCTACTTGATATGGATTCATCTAACAGCCAGTCACACATTAGAAATAAACACGACCGTTAACTTTAGCATGTGGCGCATAAATGGTGTGCTTTTGTTTACCACATAAATTTAAACAAATATGATACTCAGTGTTCTCAGCATCTTCCGTTTCAATATATGAGGACAAAAACATGAACTTCGTCTCTTCAGCTGCTCTGAAAGTTACTTCACATTAGCTTTTACCATTTATTAACCTGAGGAAAACTACAGCCAAATTGAAATTGAAACTGAAACCGAAAGATCTTCACGACAACCCGCCAAAATAAAAGTTAATTTGAGAAAATTATCACCAATATTGTATACAAAAATTTACTACTAATTATTATTATTATTATTATTATAACCAAGATATTTTTCATCCATGTTTTAATTGGTGTCTGAGAAGTGACTCTGAGTCACTTTCACAAGCTTTTTTACCATTTAATTTGAGACAAACTACCACCAAATTCAAACTGAAACCGAAAGATCTTCACAACAACCCGCCAAAATAAAAGCTTTAACTTGAGGAAATTATCACTAATATTGTTTACACAAATGTACTACTAATTATTGTTATTATTATTATTATTATTATTATTATTATTATTATTACCAACATATTTTTTCATCCATGTCTTAATTGATACAGTTCTTTTTGGATGAAAAAAAACTTACTACAATTTGTTGTAAATTAATTGTTATACAATTGATTACATCTTATTAATTTATTTCATTAGACATTCATTTTTGATGACAACTGTATTAAATCACACATCACCAAATCCAGGAAAAATAAAATAAAAACACAGATTTTAGAAGAAAATAAAACTGATTTCATGGGGCCCTAAATTAAAAAGTTTAACTGAGAACAAGTTATGTTTACTTGGACCACAAAACCAGTCATAAGGATAATTTTTTCTTTTTTTTTTTAAATTTCAGATGTACATTAGTACATTATCTGAAAGCTAAATAAGCTTTCCACTGATGTATGGTTTGTTATGATAGGACAATATTTGGAAAATCTGGAATTCAAAAAAATCAAAAATTAAGTTTTGATATATTTACGGTAGGACATTTACAAAATATCTTCACAGAACATAATCTTTAATATCCTAATGATTTTGGCATAAAAGAAAAATTCATAATTTTGCCCCATACAATGTATTTTTGGCTATTACTACAAATACTACAAATACCTGTGCTACTTACGACTGGTTTTGTGGTCCAGGGTCACATATATTTATTTTCATCACAGATTTTCAGCATCTCTTAAAGATGGGCATTGATGGTTCCATACCTTTTCAGACTGAAAGGTTCTTTAGGAAACCAAAAATGTTTTTCTATTGCATCACTATGAAAACTCCCTTTTGGATCAAGTATATACTTAATATCTCAATAATATTAATGGCAAAACCCAAAGATTCCAGCATAAAATCTACAAACCACCTCCAAGTTACATACTTTAGGAATCAAGCATGTCAGAAGCTAAACTGCATGAATAATTGCTTTTGGCACTTTGGCAAAGAGCTGAAGGTGCATTTAAACAGCATCAAGGACGACTCAAGATAACTTACAATCATATGCAAGTTCCTGACATGCAAACAGTCCCATCAGTATCGACCAGCCTAATTCACAGACCCAACTGACAGCTCAGTGCCATATGGATTACGGCACGGCCCTGTCTAAATCAGGAACATGCTGTACTGTAGTTTCACCCTCTTCTCTCCAGCCGCTCTTTATCCCTCAGGAGCTCCGGGCTCAGGATTGGGATTTGAATAAGGTGCAGGTTGGGGTCATGACCCGCAAACAACACAGCTGTTCAACCTTGAGCTTGAACATGAGGTTGGATGGGAGAACGGATCATGGAAAAACAGCAGATGGATCAATAACTGGACGCTGGCCTGAAATGTGCAGCTGGAAACTGTCAAAGACAAATCAGCAAATGCTTCAGCCAGAAAATCTACAGGAAAAACAGGCGTGTTTGAAAGTGGAAGCTTTTCAAAAATGGTTAATTAGGATTCCAACTATGGTTGACTAATGAATTTGTCCATTTCTTCGTGTTTTTGATTGCTGAGTGATTCAAATTCAGACCAATTGACCAATTTGATTTGTACGAATTTTTTTTTATTTTTAGAGGAAAAACCAAGCATGATGGTTCATCTCTAAATGTTTGAACAAATTTCTTCTTTTTTGATTGCTGAATGATTCAAATTCAGACTGTTTGAATAAAACACTTCAACAGTTTTATCAAATCAAAAGTTCTATAATAATTCTTAACCAATAGCATGAAAAATCAAGCATGATGGGTCATCTCTAAATGTTTGAACATTTCTTCTTTTTTGATTGCTGTATGATTCAAATTTGGACCATTTGATTAAAAAAGTGATTCAACAGTTTTATTGAATCAAAAGTGTCACCAATCAAATCTCATAAGAACATTTGCAAGTTGTATTCATATGATTTGATCTGACGAAAACTCATGATCCGTATTCGTAAAATGCCATAGAAGTGTGCTGATTTTACGTCCTCCAAAATCAATATTTAGCCACATTTAGAGTTGTGCATAATTATAAAAATAATTCATCTTTACATCAATTTCAATGACTTAATTAGGGGTTCAAGCACGTAGCATGTAGTGTCTAGTGGGACATTTGCTTCTCTCATAAAAACACGGCCGCCATTGGCAGACAACGCTAATGGAGGCAAATTGAAACGAAATTCGGTGGGCCTGTTTGACTCACAAACTCAAAACTTTACAAAACCTGGTGAGCACATGCGACAGGTGATTCTAAACAGACATTTTAAGTTTTAGGGGTTGACAGGACCACAGCTGGCACTATAACGGCCATAACCGTAATAAAACATAATATTTCTATGGTAATTTACCTGGATTTCCCAAAAATGCCTTTTTAAATTATTGATTTTAGGAGGTTACAGGCTTGCTAAATGTCTTTTTTCACTTGAACCCCGGTAATGGCTGCTTGTAGCTTTACTTTTTTTGTTAGGTTTATTAAGATGACTTTTTTTCTAAAAAACTAGTTTCAAGTTTTAAGCCTGATTTAAGCAAAAAAAATAAATAAATAAAAAGAAATAAATATTATATATATATATATATATATATAGATAGATAGATAGATAGATAGATGAAATTTAATAATAATTAAGTTTTTCTCTTTCTCTGAGTAAACGATTTGATTTTAAATATTGCAAGTAAAATTTTTTTCAAAATCCAAATGATCAGTTTTATTGCTCTATACTTTTACTTTGTTAACAAAAAACATAACATGAAATAGAAATAAATTATACTATAAATATACTATTAATAAAGGGTCAATTTTGTAAAACTGAGATTTATACAACATATGAAAGCTGAATGAATATGATGTATGGTTTGTTAGGACAGGACAAGATTTGGCCGAGATACAACTATTTAAAAATCTGAGGGATACTAAGAAAATCGCCTTTAAAGTTGTTAAAATTAAGTTCTTAGTAATGCATATTAACAATCAAATTTGATTTTTTAACATATTTACAGTAGGAAACCTACTAAATATTTTCATAGAACATAATCTTTACTTAATATCCCAATGATTTTTGGTACAAAAGAAAAATTGACCATACAATGTATTGTTGGCTATTGCTACAAATATACAGGTCCTTCTCAAAAAATTAGCATATTGTGATAAAGTTCATTATTTTCTGTAATGTACTGATAAACATTAGACTTTCATATATTTTAGATTCATTACACACAACTCCAAGTAGTTCAAGCCTTTTATTGTTTTAATATTGATGATTTTGGCATACAGCTCATGAAAACCCAAAATTCCCATCTCAAAAAATTAGCATATCATGAAAAGGTTCTCTAAACGAGCTATTAACCTAATCATCTGAATCAACTAATTAACTCTGAACACCTGCAAAATATTCCTGAGGCTTTTAAAAACTCCCAGCCTGGTTCATTACTCAAAACCGCAATCATGGGTAAGACTGCCGACCTGACTGCTGTCCAGAAGGCCATCACTGACACCCTCAAGCAAGAGGTCTGTGGGAAGGAAAAAGTGTGGCAGAAAATGCTGCACAACGAGAAGAGGTGACCGGACCCTGAGGAAGATTGTGGAGAAGGACCGATTCCAGACCTTGGGGGACCTGCGGAAGCAGTGGACTGAGTCTGGAGTAGAAACATCCAGAGCCACCGTGTACAGGTGTGTGCAGAAAATGGGCTACAGGTGCCGCATTCCCCAGGTCAAGCCACTTTTGAACCAGAAACAGCGGCAGAAGCGCCTGACCTGGGCTACAGAGAAGCAGCACTGGACTGTTGCTCAGTGGTCCAAAGTACTTTTTTCGGATGAAAGCAAATTTTGCATGTCTTTCGGAAATCAAGGTGCCAGAGTCTGGAGGAAGACTGGGGAGAGGGAAATGCCAAAATGCCTGAAGTCCAGTGTCAAGTACCCACAGTCAGTGATGGTCTGGGGTGCCATGTCAGCTGCTGGTGTTGGTCCACTGTGTTTTATCAAGGGCAGGGTCAATGCAGCTAGCTATCAGGAGATTTTGGAGCACTTCATGCTTCCATCTGCTGAAAAGCTTTATGGAGATGAAGATTTCATTTTTCAGCACGACCTGGCACCTGCTCACAGTGCCAAAACCACTGGTAAATGGTTTACTGACCATGGTATTACTGTGCTCAATTGGCCTGCCAACTCTCCTGACCTGAACCCCATAGAGAATCTGTGGGATATTGTGAAGAGAAAGTTGAGAGACGCAAGACCCAACACTCTGGATGAGCTTAAGGCCGCTATCGAAGCATCCTGGGCCTCCATAACACCTCAGCAGTGCCACAGGCTGATTGCCTCCATGCCACGCCGCATTGAAGCAGTCATTTCTGCAAAAGGATTCCCGACCAAGTATTGAGTGCATAACTGAACGTAATTATTTGAAGGTTGACTTTTTTTGTATTAAAAACACTTTTCTTTTATTGGTCGGATGAAATATGCTAATTTTTTGAGATAGGAATTTTGGGTTTTCATGAGCTGTATGCCAAAATCATCAATATTAAAACAATAAAAGGCTTGAACTACTTCGAGTTGTGTGTAATGAATCTAAAATATATGAAAGTCTAATGTTTATCAGTACATTACAGAAAATAATGAACTTTATCACAATATGCTAATTTTTTGAGAAGGACCTGTATGTGTGCTACTTAAGACTGGTTTTGTGGTCCAGGGTCACATATATTAAACAATTTTAATAAAAAAGAAAAAAAAAAAAAAAAGAAAAACTTCTCCACTGGGAAGAAGTACTTTTAAGAGGCGTCTTCTAATGGCTTCTAAAAGCTTGGAGATGGAGAGGCTTCATACTTCTCTAATCATCGCACGATCCTGACACACTTCAGACGCAGAAAGCGAAGGGATCAAATGACCGAAAGAGGAGGAGGAGCAGAAAGCGGGAGAAAAGAGGAGACGTCCAGCTCTGCAGACCTCACCCAGTCCCTCAGGACTTTCCTCATTTCCTCTAATTCAATCTCTGTTTGCTCCAAGCACATCAGCCATCGCCCGAGATCCACACCAACATATACGCTCATACAGGAAACAGTTCCTCATCCAATGCTTTTAATTGCTCCACTGATCTGACGCAACTGCTTTGTTTAATTTGTTAGAGCCATGGATATCTAATTCAAGCAAAATCTGAACATTAGAGAGAAAATAACAGAAATTAACCTAAATAAAGACATGATCTGAGCCTGTACAGAATGTTCTGACACACGCCTTTGTCAAACTGTGCAGGGCGTGTCTTCAAAACTACAAAACACTTTTTGATCCAATGTTTGATCTGCAATAATAATGTTCAGCGAGACAAAACTGGACACTGCAATTAGTTTTGCTTCCTTTGAGGTCATAAAGAAGCTCAAGCAGTTAGTATCAAAGCAACCTAGCAGACAAATGGCTTTCAGTTCCTCTGCCTCCATTGGGTTAGATGCTCTCAGACCCAAAAATAAGAGCGTAAATTAAATTCCAGGCAGCCCGAGGAGCGGCAGCTGTAGAAACACAGAGAAGACGTGAGCCGTTCCCAATGGAGGGGGTGTACTCATTCAGAATTAAATGAAAATCTGTTTTCTAAATGCATGTTGTAGATATTCACGCCTCGTAATGGTTTAATCAAACTGGATTTTCTGGTGAAACGACAGATTTCTCCAAATATTTAATGTTTAAACTCCGCCCCTTCAAGCTCACAACTGGACATGCCTCCATTTCGAAGACCACGCCCACATCTCAATATCCAATCAGCAACTGATGCATAGAAGCAAGTCCCCGCCCAACATTTTTTCTGTTTCGATAATCTATTAAACGAAAAAAAAAAAAAACATCTGTCGCTCTGTCCGTTTCATCATGACTTTAAAAAAGCCAAAATATGCCCTAGCACTTCCGAAAAAAAATTACTATATATCCAATATTATTTATTAAACTGAATTGACATGGTGAATGCTGGTGTGTTAATTTTACATAGCGTTGAAAAGTCATGTTCAAACCAGTTTAAAAACTATTTACTGATTGTTTTGAATCCTTTTTTATTAATAAAAACATAGAATTTTATTTATCCTTGTAAAAAAACAGCATGGTATTTCCAACTCAGTTTTCTTTATTTTTCTTTTTTATTTAGTTTATAACAATTATGGTTATTTTGAACGAAAAAATAATTATTTAAATTAAATTAAGTGTATGATTTTTTACATATATATATATATATATATATATTTTTTTTTTTTCTCTCTCTCTCTTGTTCAATTTGTTGAAAAACAGCAACTTCCTTTGATTATTTTAAAATTTTAAAATTTTGTGTTTTACTTTTGCAATTAAAATTTAGATTTTTTTTTCTGCTACTATTATGATTATTTTGAATCAATTTCAAACTTTCCAATCATTTTAAATGGTGTGTGATTTTTACACAGCATTGAGAAGTCTGATTCACGTTCAAAAACTAAATTTACTGATTGTTTTGAATCCTTGAATCCTGAATTATTTATCTTCGTGAAAAACAGCATGGTATTTCCAACTTGATTTTCTTTCTTTCTTTTGATATATGATTTTTTTTTTACATAGCATACGAAAGTCTAATTCATGTTCAAACCAGTTCAAAAACTAAATTTACTGATTGTTTTGAATCCTTTTTTATTATTAAAAACATAGAATTATTTATCTTCGTGAAAAACAGCATGGTATTTCCAACTCAATTTTCTTTCTTTTAATTTTTTTATTTAGTTTATAACAATTATGGTTATTTTTAATGAAAAAAATATTATTTAAATGGTGGGTAATTTTTCAAACCAGTTCAAAAACATTTTTTTTAAAGCAATTGCTTGGTGACGCATAATTAAATACTTTATTAATAAAACAAAATTTAATCCTTGTGCTAAATTTGTGAAAAACAGCATGGGAAAATTCTAATTCAATTTTTTTCTGTCATTTTACATTCAGATTGCAACAATTATGGTTATTTTGATTTAGAAAAAATTACAAAAAATATATAATTTAAAAATATATAATTTTAGAGCATACACAAAAACAAAAATCTGTACTAAATAGTTTTTTTTTTTTAATAATAAAGTACAAAAAAAAAAAAAATTATTGAAAAAAAAAAAATTCTAACTTTATCACCCAGACCTAACACAAACAGCACTCTCTTTCTAAGGCCCACCTATAGGGACCATGTGTCCCTCACCTGTTGTCCACCGTCATGACAGCTGGTCCCCAGTCGCTAACAACCTCCAAACCTCAAGAGCTCCTCCCCTCTTTAACACACAGAGCGTCCCTGGCTGTAAACATTGAACCCCCCACCACCTGTCCTACTGTAACATGGTCTGTGCTGCGAGATTAATTCACCCTCGCCGTACAACAGGTATTACTTTATAAAAAAAACACCACAGGGATATTGTGTCGCTGCACGCTTCGCTGCTCTTGAGTGGGAGCTCCATTTTTTTTCGGAAGTGTTGGAGGGAAACCGTGCTGTTGTTTTTGGACGGGTGCACCGAAAGCCATTCACATGATGGAAATATCGACAGGAGAGTCTGTGAATTCAATTGCTGGTTTTGGCTGCGATGAAGAGAATCAAGCAATTCGCAGAAGTGCAGGAAAGAGCTTGGGATTTGATTGATGCAAGGGCATATGAACATGTTTCATGTGAAACAATCAAAGTAAAAGTTGGATGCAAATCAATGCAAATCAAGGTTTTATTACTCAAATAGGCCAGAAACATTAACTATGGAAGCCCGTTTCCACCACTAAATTAAAAAATGTAAAAAGTAATGGTGACTTTTTATCTCTTAATTCTGACTTTTTTTTTTTTACTCGCAATTTCAAGTTTCTCGTAATTCGTCTTATAAACTCGCAATTCTGACTTTTTTCCTCAGAATTGTGAGATATAAACTCACAATTGCGAGAAATAAAGTCAGAATTTAATTTTTTCTCACACTTGCAACTTTGTATCTCGCAATTCAGATTTTTTTTCTCAGAATTATGAGATATAAACTCGCAATTGCATCCAGATCTGAGGAAAAAAAAGACTGATATGTTCAGACAATTGCGAGTTTATATCTCAGACTTTATAATTTGCTATTGCAAGTTATATCATGCAATTCTGACCTTATTTCTCAGAATTGCAAGTTTATATGGTTATTTTCATTGAAAAGCATTTAAAAAATTCAAAAAAAAAAAAAATGTGTATATATCATATATATATATATATATATATATATATATATATATATATATAAATAAATAAATAAATGTTAGAACAAATACAAGATCAAAAATCTATACCAAATAGTCCTCAACTATGGAAGCCTGTTTCCACCGCTGAATAAAAAATAAAAAAGGTAATTAATTTTCTCCACAATTGCGACTTTGTATCTCGCAATTCTGACTTTATTTTCTCCGAATTGTGAGATATAAACTCACAAAGTCCAGATCTGAGTAGAAAAAAGACTGATATGTTCACAGAATTTCGAGTTTCTCTGAATTCTGACTTTATAATTTGCAATTGTGAGTTTATATCTCACAACTGTGGGAAAAAAAAAAGTCAGAATCGTAAATCTGTATCACGCAATCCTGAAAAAAAGTCAGAATTGTGAGATAAGTCACAAAAAAACTTTTTTTTAAAAATATTTTATTCAGTAGCAGAAACGGGCTTCCATAATTAACAGCTATGCAATAGTTAAAGAAATGTTTTACCAGAAATGAAAGTCAGCTGAAAATGACCTCACTCTCAGTTCATCCAAGATGTAGAGGAGTTTGTTTCTTCATCAGATTTGGAAAAAAGTAGCATTGCTTCACTTGTGCACCAATGGATCCTCTGTAGTGAATGGGTGCCGTCAGAATGACGAGTCCAAACAGCTGATAAAAAGCATCACAATAATCCACACAACTCCAGTCCATCAGTTAACATATTGAGAAACCAAAAGCTGTGTGTTTGTGAGAAACAAACCCATTATGAAATTAGACATTTTGTAATGTCAAACAATCACTTCTGGTTAAAATATGAATCCATATCCCATAATAACTCTTCCTCTCACATCAAAATCAATCCACGTCTGTTTAGAGCTGTTTTGGCTTGTAAGTGGTGCTTGATTTTTGCAGCTTTCTTTCATGATTCAGACCAGATCGCTTTTTCAACTGGAGATAGCAATATTATGGAGTCATATTTTATCCAGAAGCAATGGTTTGAAGTTAAAAACATCTTAATTGACATTAAAAAATGTTAATTGATGGACTGGAGTGGTGTGGTTTACTTGTGGATTACTGTGACATTTTTATCAGCTGTTTGGACTCTCATTCCGATGGCACCCATTGGTGAACAACTGATGCAATGCTACATTTCTCCAAAACTGCTGAAGAAACAAACTCATTTACATATTGGATGGCCTGAGGAATCAAGTTTGTAACTAAAATGTCAACACTATTTAAACTATTTTTAACTAATAGCCGTTGATGTGCCACGCTGAGAGAAAACTAGCCAAGACTGCAGATGAAAACGCCTACATTAACACTATGCAGCAACGCATATTCCTGTTGCACATTTCAGAAACTGAGATCCAAAGCACCTGCATTCGTATAGAGTTTGTTTAAGGCTAAACTGCAATGCTATAGTTGTAAAGCAAGCTGAGGATGTTGTCTTGAGCAAATAGGTCTGTGCATAAAGCTGATGCATCAAGACGGGAGAAAGAAAAAAAACGAATGCAGAGTGCATTTTCTGTGCCAAGCTCTTAAATGCCACTACACTCGGAAACTGCCAAGAGCCTGACTAGAACTTAAGCTTTTACTAATAAAACCGACTCGATCATTTGCCAAATCTTGATTGAAACTATGAGAGGGAACGGGTAAATATTAATTAGAGAAGAAATGAGAAAGAAATCAGTCTTCCAAAGAGCAAAAACCAACATGGTGTTGAGTGAAGCATCAAATCAAAGGGCATTTGACACCAATGTGAAGAATGTTTCATGAGTTCTCAGACTGCAATGAGAAATAGTTTCACACCAGATCTCATTCACACTAATGACTGCATGCATAAGACAAGAGTTATTTAAAGAAACGACACGCTCATTTTATGAGACAAACCTTGAATAATGCATACACTCTTAAAATCTGGCATCGATGGTTCCATGAAAAACCTTTAACATCCATGCAACCTTTCAAATGCAGAAAAGAAAATGGTTCTTTTAAGAAGTGTTCAATGAAAGGTTCTTTGGGGAACCAGAAATGGTTCTTCTATGGCATCACTGCAAAAACTAAATTTTGAAACCTTTATTGTAAGAATGCATATGCATAAAAGTCCTTTCGATTCAATATCCAGTTGCAAACGTCACCTGGAGACTAAATGTGGCCATAATATATAGTAGGTGTGGCTCTAGTGTAAAAACAAATGGAATATGTGAGCAGTGTCACTCCAGGGTGTCCAACAAAACCATCTGGAGCTGCTTTAAATTCCAGCGAATTTGCAAGTTTCAGGTCTTCTTTAGCACCTCTAAATCCCCTCACGCCTCCCACCATTAAACCAATGAAATATCCTGCTGTCAGAACACACAATGCAATGTTCTCTGGTGAACGTTGCTGGGAGAGACAGAATCGCTATGGGGACTGCGTGGCACTCGACAGGGCATTCGGGCTGTGTTTGCAATACCATATCATACTATTTCATATGCACACTGTATTTAAGTTTAAAATAAGTCAAAATGCATTTCTCCTCTTTTATAGTTTGCTTCCTTATTTAGTTGTTTAATAAAACTGCTGAATATTGTTGGCTCTTTGACAAATTGCCTTTGCAAGTCACTTTGGATAAAAGCATCTAAATGCATACACTCTTAAAAATAATTGGCATCGATGATTCCATGAAGATTTGTGAACATCCACTGAACCTTTCAAATGCTTTCAATTTTTTAAATGTTCTTCAAATGTTCACTGAAAGGTTCTTTGGGGAACCAAAAATGCTTCTTCTGTGGCATCACTAGAAAAACACCCTTCTGGAACCTTTATTTTTAAGAGTGTAAATGCAAATAGCATGTGAAAGTCATCAAAACAGAGACATCCAATGCACTAGTCATAAATTTGACTCAACATATAGGAAAAGAGGAGACTAAAATTTGGATTACAGTGCAAAATAGCCATTTTAATATCTGCAGTGACAACTGGAAGCCACTTTTTGAGTCACGCAATGCAATGAGGTCATGCAAGAACGCATTTAAACATTTATCTTCGTGCAAACAGTGTGCAGCACGCTAATATTGCATTCCGATGTTATGCGTCATGCGCGTAGTTCTATGACATCACAAACGCTCGCGGTGTGTTACGTGCGTGCCATAATGACATCACGTCCGACTGTTTTGCTGCGCTTGAGTCTCATGTCTTGCATTAGGCGCTAAGTGCGTAACCGCGCAAACGCGCGTTATTTATTTAGTGCCATTTTGCGCACTTGGCCAGAACAAGCACGCAAAGGCCGCATTAGTGCTGCAGCATGACAAACAAACATACTGCGTCCCTATAAAACAACCTCTGAAGCGATTACCACGATTTAAATCCACAACTGCAAATGTCACGAATAGCCTTTGATTATCATTCGCAAACAGACTCAAAAGGACGCGACGCAACGCCTGAAGTGTGAAAACACAAACGCGTGGGAACGAATGAAGGATGTTAGTAACCCGCTGCGGTTCTGCCGTGCAACAGTAACGTGTGAAATTCTCTTTGGAGTACCGCAGTGAGATGATGGGCACCGGATCAACATCCATTTCAGGTCACTGAGAGTAACGCGCCAGATTTACAAATTTATACCATTTGATTACGAGTTACCACATCACAAACTGGTAAATCACATCCACACAGTAAGATTAGTAATTATAGTAACCTCTGGTTATGCAAATTCACGTCTGCGCTTTGAACAAGGCAAAACTCCAGCCTCAGGATCTGACCACGCCTGTTTGCATCCATATTCTACTGTACCGTTATTCCATAGCCCTATGATTCCCACTATCATATATCCTCAATCCTGGATTTGTAGCCTATATAACATAGACTATGGATATTAAATAACGATGATTAACTTATCTGAATACATCAAGGCCTCCAAATGTGGATCAGCATTGAATACACCTGGATTTATACCATTGACGCAAACTCCTCTCATTTGGACTCCATCAACACCCACGTATTTATGAGAAAATCGCTGTTATAAATGCGGCAAACGCGGTCTAAGCGAGCGCGTCTCAGCTTGTATGTTCTCTTTAAAACATCTGAGGATGAAATAAATCGTTTGTTTGTACTTACCGATAAAAGAATACGTGATAAACTTCACCGCCTTTGGAGTCCGCAGCACGCAATGAGCGAGAGAGAGGCTGGACACACTGCGCTGGGAGTGACCGATGCGCACAGCCTCCCTCCCCGTCAGCTGCTGCACTGAGAAGCGGGGCGGGGAATTTGCTCACCCTACTACGGCGAGAGAGCACGGCCTTCGTCATAGTAGCGGGGAGAAGTTTGATTCGTTTTAGCGAACCGACTCACTGATTCGTTTCTTGCGTTCAGATGGGCTGGGGCTAATGAAGTGTAGCGTGATCGCAGTGTTTCTTTTGATTTTGAAATGGGTGCCTTCATCATAGTAGCGTGGTGAGATTTGATTCGTTTTAGCGATTCAATTTGATGTTTTTAGTGAACCGACACACTGATTCGTACGACTGAATGAAGTCCAGCGTGATCGCAGCTTTTCCGTTTGTATTGTGCCCTTCGTTTAGAATGGAGACGTTTGATTCGTTTTAGCAAATTAACCGACCCACTGATAAGTACGAATGAATTAAGCTTAACGTGTTTGCTACTTTTTATTTTTAAATTGCGGCCTTCATCATATAGCATGGAGAAGTTCGATTCGTTTTGGCAACTCGATTTGGTCGTTTAAATGAACCGATTCACTTATTCGTTTCTTGCGTTCGGGTGCCCGTATGTGATCACTGTGTTGAAATTGCGACTTTTACCCCTTTTACCATAGAAGCGTGAAGGTTTGGTTCATTTTGGCGAATCAGTTTGATGTTTTGAACCGACTCACTGATTCGTATGCTAAGAATGAATTAAGTCTAACGTGATCGCGGCGTTTCTCTTTATTTTGGAATTGCGGCCTTGATCATCTTGTGGCATGGAGAAGTTTGATTCGTTTTAGCAAATCGATTCTATCGTTTGAATGAACCGACACGGATTCACTTTTTATTTTGTTCTGAAAATTATCTGAGCGAACCGACTCACTGATTAGAATGAATGAACTTTAACGTGATAGCGACTTTTCTTTATATATTGAAATTGAGGCCTTCGTCTTATAGCATGGAGTAAATTTTTAGTAAATTGACTCGATTGTTTGAATGAACCGATCCACTTATTCGATTCTTGCGTTTAGGTGTAATGAAGTCTGGCGTGATTGCGGTCTTCCTCAAAATTAACCGATTCACTGACTCGTTTTTTTGTGCATCGTTCAGGTGCCTATGAATGAAGTGTGTGATGATCGCAGTTTCTTCTGATTTTGAAATTGCGACTATAGAAACAGGGTTTGATTCATTTTAGCAAATCATGTTTAAGTGAACCGACTCACTGATTCGTACGAATGAATTGTCTAGCATTATTGTGGCATTTCCATTTTGAAAATGCGGCCTTTGTCACACAGCGTGGGGAAGTTTGATTTGTTTTGTAAAATGACTCAATGTTTTGAGTGACTCACTAATTCGTAGTAGGCTACTGTGAAGTTTAGCATGATCGCGGCGTCATTTGTTTTGAAATTGCTGCCTTCACCAGACGTGGAATTTGATTCATTTTAGCGAATCAATTCGAACTCTGATTGAACCGACTCACTGCCAAGTCTAAAGTGATCGCGGTGTTTATTTTTGTTTTAACAAATCGATTAGATCGTTTGAATGAACCGACTCACTTATTCGTTTCTTGCGTTCAGATGCAACGAAGTCTAGCGTGATCTGTTTTTAGTTTTAAAAAGTGCCATCAGTAGCGTGGAATAGTTTGATTCTTTTAAGTGAATCAATTCAATCGTTTGAATTGGCCGACTCACTGATTCGTATGAATGACGTCTAATCGCGAGCTATTTAGTTGGGCTTCTGCTGTTTAGTTCTGTTTCTGTTTATGTAATATATTAAATCTCGATGCACTGTTATGCCTCGAACAAATGTGTCATATGTTGTTATTATGATGTTTACAAAGGGTTGAGAAGTCTGATTCATATTTACCCGGTTCAAAAAGATAGAGATTTGTTTGAAAACGCTCAAATGCCTTTGCTCGGTGGTGTACTTTTCTTGTTAGCTTTTTACTACATCTAAATTATTTATCACTATGTTTTCATGTTTTGTTTCAGATACAATTCTTACCAACATTGATGCATACGCCGTTTTTGTTTTTTTACCCACAGGTTTGTTTTACTCAGTGATTTGCAAATACTCTGCGAATCAGTTCAGATGAATCGACTCAAACGAATCATTGACTCACTGAAGGGATGTTCTAAGGTCAGTGGATACACAGCGTTTAGGCCAGACATCTGTGATGCTTATGGATCCGTGCTTTGATGTAATATTGAAATATGATGCACTTTAAAATGTCAAAACCTGTTTCTCCAGCCTAAAATTTATTTTGGGTGTAGATGGTGGTCAATTTAAATGCAATGCTATGCTTATGTGTAAATGAATCATCCATGCAGCTGTATAGTGTATACAGTCTGGCAAATGAAGTAAACTATACACTATGAGCAACTGTTTCATTCTTGCTGTTGTTTTTATCATTTGGGATCTTCCTGAATGAACTAATAAACCTTATAAGTCAAGTAAAGCATTTATTGTACTGCAGTTAAAGTGGACAGCCCAAATATGCAGAGCACTTTCATTAAGTATTTACATGAGCACATGTTTCTTCTCCAATCAGATGAAGAGCATGCAGTGTTATACACACATTCATAATTCAGAGAAAAGGCCTTTCGTACATAAAGAACCGGAATGGACTTCCTGTTGGGTGGGTCTGGAAATTGTCTGTCCAACCATCAAGGACAACGAGCTCATCCACATCACCGCTTTTCATGTTTTGTTTAGCATTCATGTCATCCAAGGTATTATTGTACTTGTCTTTATTATTAATCATCAGCAGACATTTCAACAATTCATACTACTTTATTTCTTAAAATGATTTAAAAGAGCATTTAGCTACAGTTTCAACAACTGGAGATGAACAATGACATGATCCAACCCTAAAGGAACAGCAGCTGTGAGTGATGGGACACATAAGACCCTTCACTGCTGGATTACAAAATGTGTTTTGCACTAAAACAGGGACAGTTAGTCTGGGTATCTACATGCACAGACCTCACTTAATGGCTGTCCCAGTCATATTTCACCTCAAAAAGAAATAATATTTGTGCCATAAAGAAAATGAAGACTGTTTATTGAACCATCAAGACTGTTTGCACTGAGAAATTAATTCATGAAAATTAAAGACCTTTATCAACTATCAAAACGAAAAAAAGAAAAAAAAAAACACTCGAAAATAAAATAGGCTTAAGTTAAAGTACAGAAATTAATTAAACTGAAATAAAATAAACAAAGCTTATATAAATATAAAAAGATATTAAAATAAAACAAAATGAGAAATTCACAAAAAATTACCCAAACTGAAATAAATTAAAGCTAAACATAAATATAAAAAATGAGAAAATCAAGACAAAATTACTAAAACCAACATAAAATAAATGAAAGCTAAATATTAAAATGAATAAAATAAGAACATCACAACAAAATTACTCTATAAAATATAGCTAAATAGAATTAAAAAACGAATAAAATGACTAAATCAAAACAAAAATGACTAAAAATGTAACTAACATATAAATGAAAACGGAAAATAAAAATAAAATTAAAGATTTTTTAAAATATTAATATATACTATACCAGCATGTAATAAAATTAGAAAATCACAACAAAATTACTAAAACTGAAATAAAATAAACTAAAGCTGAATATAAATATAAAGTGATAATAAAAATCACAACAAATTTACTCTAAAACTGAAAAAAAGATAATACAATAAAAAAACTAATGATTTAAGTTTTAGTAATTTTGTTTTGATTTTCACATTTCATTACATCCAGGTATAGTATCTATTAATATTTTAAATTATTTACATTTTTTATATTCAATTTTCATTGAAATTTCAGTTAGATTTTTAGAATTTTTTTTTTGATTTTGTCATGTTTTTGACAAAATAAAAGCTAATTTTTAAAAAATTCTATTTAGCTTTATTTTATTGTATTTTATTTTATTTTATTAGTTTTTAAACTGAAACTCTAAAGCTTAATTGAATTTAAAAAATGAAAAACTGAAAATATAAAAATAAAAGCTAATTTAAAATATTAATATGTACTATAACAGTATGTAAAAAAAAAAAGAAAATCACAACCATATAAAAACTTAAAATAAACTACAGCTAAATATAAATATAAAGAACTAATAAAATGACAAAATCAAAAATCAAAAAAATGAAAAAAGTAATAAAATGAGAAAAAACACTTTTTTTTTTTTTTTCAACAAAAATTATCTAAAATTTACATGGAGATATATAAAAAATATAAAACAAAAGCTCATTTAAAATATGAATATATACTATAATAGTATGAATAAAATTAATATGCAAATGCATATGTGAAATTTCTGAACATACAGTAACATGAACAATATAAGTTAAGCTTGAATGATTATGAAGGACAATAATTTTAAATCATCCCTCAGTATGTGTATTCTGTATGTAACATATAAATAAAATGTATTATTAGAAATAACATATATTAATTATTTCTATGTTCCTGTAATGAGAATTAGCGGTGTATACATGCTTCGTTACAATACAAATTTCTTTCTTTTGATTTTGAGGTGAAATATGATCTAGACATGTTCTTATGAGTTCATTTCTCTGTCCCACCCGAACAAAAGGGATTCCCCTCCGTCTCTGGGAACGTTCATCTAGACCCTAGGGTCTCTCGACTGGGACGGGCCTCTTTTCTCTCCCACATCTGTTGAGCTGAAAGCAAGGCCAGCTGAGAGCAGTTCAACAGGTTTGCCATCCCCGCCAAGGGCAAACGCGACCCCTCTGTGCTCTGGAATGTGCTGGGCCTCGTCGCCTCCCCGTCTCTCCACACGAACCCTCTGTGACGCTGAGAACCAAAGCAGGGGAAAAGATTTAAAGCAATAGTACACTAAACAGGACTGCAGTTCACTAGGCTTTGGACCAACAATGACATCAGAACTACGCCTTTAAAGAAACAGTACAGCCAAAAATGAACATTAGCTAAAAATGTGCTCACCCTAAGGTCATCCAAGATGGAGATGAGTTTGTTTCTTCATTAGATTTGGAGAAATGTAGCATTCAATCACTTGCTCACCAATGGATGTGAATGGGTGCCATTAGAATGAGAGTACAAACAGCTGATAAAAATGATGAATGATGGATTTGTGGATACATGTAGATTATTGTGATGTTTTTATCAGCTGTTTGGACTATCATTCATTTTATTATTATTTCTTTAGTATTTCTATCTAGCTTATTTCTGTTTTAATCATTTTGTTGAGTTTCTCATTTTATTATATACTGTTATAGTATATATTAATATTTAAAATTGTATTTTATATACTTACATACTTTTATTTTAATTTATTTAGTTTTTATTTTAGTTAAACATTTAGTCATTTTGTTTTGATTTGGTCATTTTATTAGTTTTTAAAATTGTATTTAGCCTTTTTTTTTTTTTTTTTTTAGTTTTAGAGTAATTTTGTTGTGATTTTCTAATTTTATTACATATTGTTATAGTATATTAAATATTTAAATTAGCTTTTATTTTTATATTTTCAGTTTTCATTTACATTTTAGTTATATTTTTAGTAATTTTGTTTTGATTTTGTCGTTTTATTTATTTAAAAAAAACATTTAGCTTTATTTCATTTTATTTCAGTTTTAGAGTAAGTTTGTTGTGATTTTCACATTTTATTAGCTTTTTTATATTTATATTTATATTTAGCTTTAGTTTATTTTATTTCAATTTTAGTAATTTGGTTGTGATTTTTCGCATTTTATTACATCCTGGTATAGTATATATCATTATTTAAAATGTTATGTTATATACTGATATACTTTTATTTTAATATATTTAGTTTTCTTTTAAATTTTAGGCAAACGTTTAGTAATTTTGTTTTGATTTTGTAATTGTATTGGTTTTTTACATTTTATTTAGCTTTATTTTATTTCATTTCATTTCAGTTTTTTTGTTGTGATTTTCTCATTTTATTTATTTTTATATTTATATTTAGCTTTATTTTATTTTTATTTTTAGTTAAGTTTTAGTAATTTATTTAGTTATTTTGAGTTTTTAGTTAAGTTTTAGTAATTTTGTTGTTATTTTCGCATTTCATTACATCCAGGTGTAGTATCTATTAATATTTTAAACTATTTACATTTTTTTATATTCAATTTTCATTAAAATTTTAGTTTTAGAAATTGTTTTGATTTTGTCATGTTATTCATTTTTTAAAATTCTATTTAGCTTTATTTTATTTTATTTATTTTTTTTATTTATATTAAATTTTAGTTTATTTTATTTCAGTTTTACTATTATTATTATTATTTTTTTTTTACTAAAACTATTAAAAATAAATTTTGGTATTTGAAATAAAGTAAAATATAAATAATAGATGAAAAACTTAAAAGAAATGATGCCTTGGCAACTAACTAAAATAAAATAAGTAAAAAAAAAAAAAAATTGTATTACTAAATGTAAATACAAAAAATACACAAATAAAACAGTTTTGACGGCAACCTCATTCTGACGGCACCCAGTCACATCCATTGGTGAGCTTGTGATGCAATGCTACATTTCTCCAAATCTGTTAAAAAAATAGTTTATTTCAGTTTTACTAAATGTACTAAAAATACATAAATAAAACTAAATAAATAATAAAAAAAAACTACTAAAATAAATCAAGGTTAAATAGAAATATTGAAAAACTAATGCAGTTACAAAATCACAACAAAACTATTAATACTTTTAAATAGTAGATGAAAAACTTAAAAGAAATGATGCCTTGGCAACTAACTAAAATAAAATAAGTACTAAAATTAGTTTATTTTATTTAAGTTTTACTAAATGTTCTAAAAATACAGAAATAAAACTAAAATGCAATCAAATAAATTAAGGTTAAAAACAAATATTGAAAAACCAATGCAATGACAAAATTACAACAAAACTATTAATACTTTTAAATTAAAATACTTTTAAAATGAAAAAAATGAAAAAAATATTTTCTATAATTTTTTTAACTACAACTATTAAAAATTATTTTTGGTATTAGAAATAAAGTAAAATCTAAATATTAGATGAAAAACTTGATGAAGAAATTATGCATTGGCAACTAACTAAAATTACTAAAAAAAAAAAAAAAACAGTTTGGACTCTCATTTTTTCTCATTTTGACATTCTCATTTGATTCATTCTGGTACCCATTCACATCCATTGGTAATGCAAGTGATGGAATGCTACATTTCTCCAAATCTGATGAGGAAACAAACTTATCTACATCTCAGATGACCTGAGGGTGAGCACATTTTCAACAAATGTTCATTTTTGGCTGAAATATTCTTTTCATGTCAGACAAAAGTCACACATGTGTGTTGAGGAATAAACGCAGCTGTAGCAAACGCTTTGACTTCAGTTGAAGTTCAAGGCCAGCCAAGAGTCAGTTCAGACTCACAGTAAGAGAAACGCAGGGTGCGTACATCTGTGAAAGTTAGCAGACAGACTGTTCACTAAAATGATTCATTCCTTTACAGTGTGAAGTCATTTCACATATCAGCTGCAGATTCACTGCTGTTCATTTGCAAGAGGATGTTAGCTGTCTAACACTACGGCTAAACCTAAGTGTGAAAAACTTTAACAGTATTATCACTTTCAAAAGGGGCTTTGGAAGTTGATTTATGAATTTACATTGCAAACAGTGACATGACAAAATCTACAGATAAATCAGCCAGTGTAGCATTAAGCACGTCAATGTATTTGATTAAAGACATGGAAAACTGACCATGTAAGTAAACAATGTACAACAAAAAACAAAAATATGAACAGAATATATACGTATCCCATAATTATTTAAAAAAAATTAAACAATGTTACTATTTGATTGTAAAAAAAGAATAATATATTTATATCTGCACATTTCAGAAATATTTAAGTATTATTTATATACTAATATAAGTTATATTTGTGTTTATTATATTTTTAACATATTTATTGTAAAGTTTTAGAATTTTTTTTTACTGTGTCATTGCATGTTTTTTTATATTTCTATTTAGCCTTATTTTTATTTATTTTTTGTTTAGTAATTTTAGTAATTTAGGACTTATTTTATTTTATTTTGTAGTTTTCGTTTTTTACTGCTTAATATCATACAAAACTGCGTTTAATGTTTTAATTTTGAAGTTTTAATAATTTTGCACATTTCAGAAACATTTAAGTATTATTTATGTACTATTATAAAATATATTTAAATTTTTAATTACCCTTATTATACATACATACATATATATATATATATATATATATATATTTTTTTTTTTTTTTTTTTTTGTCCATATTCATTTTAAAGTTTTAGCCTTTTTTCTGATTTTCATTGTATTATTTTTTTATATATATATTTCTGTTCAGCCTTTTTTTTTTTTTTTTTTTTTTTTTTGCAATTTTAGTAATTTTAGGACTTATTTTATTTAGTTTACTTTATCTTTCAAATCCCAAAAAATATTTCTAATAGTTTTAGATTTATGTAACAATAACAACACTGGCACATTTTTGTTGGTTAATATCATAAAAAAAAAATACATTTTAATTTACAAGTTTCAGTAGTTTTGTTGTGATTTTGTCATTGTATTAGTTTTTTAATATTTCTCTTTAGCCTTAATTTATTTGAATTACATTTCAGTTTTACTTTTTTTATTTCAGTATTGTTTTTTTTTTTGTTTTTTTTTTGGGGTGTATATTCCTTTAGTAATTTTATTACATTGTTTTATTGTAGTTAACTGCCAAGGCATACTTTCTCATTTTTCATTTAAGCTTTTCATCTAATGTTAATATTTTACTTTATTTCAAATACCAAAAATTATTTTTAATAGTTTTAGTTTTATGTAACAATAACAACACTGGCACATTTTTATTGGTTAATATCATTTTAAAAAAAAATATATATATATATATATTTTAATTTACAAGTTTCAGTAGTTTTGTTGGGATTTTGTATTATTATTATTTTTTTTTTTACTATTTCTTTTTATCCTTAATTTATTTTAATTACATTTCAGTTTTACTTTTTTTATTTCAGTTTTAGGTTTGTTTGTTTTTGTTGTTATTTTATGTTTGTAAGTTATTTTATTTTTAGTATTCAAGTAATTCAAAATTTTATTTTAGTTAATTTCCAAGGCATAATTTCTCATTTTTATTTACATTTTTCATCTAATATTTATATTTTACTGTAAGTTAAATACCAAAAATTTTTAGATTTAGATATTAACAACACTGGCACATTTCATTGGTTAATATCATAGAAAACTTAGTTTAACATTTACATTTAAAAGTTTTAGTAGTTTTGTTGTGATTTTGTCATTGCATTTGTTTTTCAATATTTCTATTTAGCCTTAAGTTATTTAATTACATTTCAGTTTTATGTATTTTTAGTGCATTTAGTAGTTTTAGTACTTTAACTTATTTTATTTTAGTCAGTTGCCAAAGCATCAATTCTAATTTTTAATCTAATGTTTATATGTTACTCATTTCAATAAGTTTTAATTTTAGTTCATTTATTTAATTTTATCAGTAAAAACAGTGGCACTTTTTATTGATTAATAACATCATAGAAAACCTACAAATATATTCCCAGTTATCACACAATTTATGCACATATGTGACCCTGGACCACAAAACCAGTCATAAGGGACAATTTTTTAAAATTGAGATTTATACATCTGAACTGCTGAATAAATAAGCTTCCATTGATGTCTGGTTTGTTAGGATAGGACAATATTTGGCTGAGATACAACTATTTGAAAATCTGGAATCTGAGGGTGCAAAAAAAATCTAAACACTGAGAAAATCCCCTTTAAGGTTGTCTAAATGAAGTTCTTAGCATTACATATTAAGTTTTCATATATTTATAGTAGGAAATGTACAAAATATCTTCATGGAACATGATCTTTCCTAATATCCTAATAATTTTAGCATAAAATTAAAAATCAATAATTTTGACCCATACAATGTATTTTTGACCACTGCCACAAATATACCAGTGCTATTTAAGAGTCACATATGGATTATTGTTATGTTACTGTGGTGCTTTAATTTTGTTTTTGGAACTGGCCATTGTGGAAAATTGTTCTTCAAACATTTTCCTTGGTGTTTTACAGCAGGCAGAAACAGCACGAGGGTCAGTAAATGATGACAGACTGTTGATTTTTGATATTTTGACAATAAAAAAAAGTCTCACCTTTCCTGTGTAGGGCTGATCATGCCATCTTCAACAATCACTCACATCTATGAAAATCCTGGAGTTTTTCTGATTGGTCAAAGGAATTCAGAGCAGGGACTGCAAACAATTAAAAAGTCATGTTTCATAATAAAAGGAGCTGATGTCATGTTATATATATATCTGGGAAAACCCAACACATACCTTATGAAAGCTGGGTTCAATCCCTTTCCAAAACTGTTTCTTTTTTTTTGTCCATAGCTTGAATGTAACAAAAATTATGTCTATCTGAAGTTGGCTGATAGCTATGATTTTCATGAATGGAATTTTGAGAAAAACGGGTTTAAAGTGAGGCGTGTTTTACTTTCACTTCATGGGTTTAAGGAGAGCTGTCAGGAGTGCTATACTGCATTATTACACATGCACTATACAGTTGTTTATCATGGGTATAGTCTCCGAACTTTTGATCACCCCTTGTATGTTTAAACAGCACGTAGTAGTAGTTGTAGTTTACATGTAGAAACGTGACCATAGCACAACTGTTTGCGCACTGTTTATATTACACACTGTCATCAGACTCCTCCTCTTTAGTAACTTCATCATCCGATCCTTCATCTCTGGATGTGAAATAGTCCATTATAACGTCATTTAGGGCACTGACATCACCAGGATTGAGCAGATTGAGACAAATTAGTTTGTTTGAGTGAGAAGCTTCTTCCGACTGCTTTGTCTTACGCTCCGCCATTTCACAATATTAAAAAATAAATATATAAATACAACATTGTGTGCCGTAGTTTACACAGGACTGGTGGGAAATGTGCATATTAAATATGTTACATGGTTTATTTTGATAGGTTAACTGTTTTTGTGGTGCTTAGAGAAAGCACCTCCGCAGCACTTTCTTAGCATTAGAAAAAGACACTGTCATTTCTGCTTGCTGCAATAAAACGCTGTTTTTCTGCACTAAACAAGTGAATTTTGCCAAGATATTTTCAGAGATGATAGACAAGATGTTATAGAATAATAATTTAATGAAAACTAATTTTGACAAAAAATTTACGTTCAACCTATTTTTCAAATTTCCTGAAAACGTCCCAGCGCGACATACGACAGGTTTTCCCAGATCGCATCACATATATACACAGCATCTCACAAAAGTGAGTACACCCCTCACATTTCAGCAACCATTTTAGTATATCTTTTCAAGGGACAACACTATAGAAATGAAACTTGAATATATTTTAGAATAGTCAATGTGTAGCTTGTATGGCAGTATAGATTTACTGTCCTCTGAAATTACTCAACATACAGCCATTATTGTCAAAATAGCTAGCAACAAAAGTGAGTACACCCTAAGTGAACTTGTCCAAAGTGTCAATATTTTGTGTTAGCCCTAGTGCTGCACGATTAATCGTATCACAATCGCGATGTCAGCCTGTGCGATTATATGACTGGAAAATGTTGCGATTATATTATTTTATATTAATTGTGTGCACTTGAAAACACATGCTTTCTGAGAACAGTTTGCCTATTTCCCGTTCTGGGAACAAAACAAAAGATCAAATAAATAAATAAATAAAAAGATCTGACAGTCTCTCAGTATAGGCAGTGCACGTGTGGCGTGCAAGAGGTCAGATGTTCTAGAAGCTCATAATTCATGAAACCCCATTTTGTGCCCCCAATACCATTTATTATAATCCCAATTGCATATCGCAATATTGACCTCAATAATCGCAATATGAAAATTTTCCCAAATCATGCAGCCCTAGTTAGCACCATTGCTATCTGGCACTGCCTTAATCATTCTGGGCATGGAATTGATCAGAGGTGCACAGGCTGTTGCTGGGATCATCTTCCTCAGCAAGGCAGTTGTTATCTTGGTGGTGTGTTTAGGGTTGTCATCATGTTGGAAAACTGCCATTCAGCCTTGTTTCTGGAGGGAAGGTATCATGTTTTGGTTCAGAATGGACAGTACCTAAATAGAATCCATGTTTTCCTCAATTAACTGCAGCACCGCAGTACCAGCAGCACTCATGCAGCCCCAGACCATGATGCTACCAGCACCATCCTTGACTTTAGACAAGACACAATTTTCTTGGTACTCCTCATCTTCACTGCTCAACAGTTGGAGTTTTTGTCCTGTCTATACCATGCTACCAGAACACCTTTTCCACAAAATAACTAAGGCATTTCAACAAAAAACATTATTTTGCAGAACACACTGATCAAAATTAGAGAACACTTTCAGATACCTCCCAGTTATTGGTGTTAATCTGGCACCTGGTGCTAATTTCCTTGATTATCTGTCAACCCCTATTTAACTGGCAGCCTAACTTCCTGTTTCGCTGACTCTGCAAGATGGTGGGCCGTTCTAAAGTGACTGAAAGCCTCTGGCAGCAGGTTGTCCAGATGAAGGCCAAAGGGATGACCCTATCAGCCATAGCAAGACAAGCTGGTCGTTCCAAATCTGTGATTTCAAGAATATTGAATCTTTACAACATCACAAACTCATTCAAGTCCCCCAAGAAGGCTGGTCATCCACGGAAGACAAATACAAGAGAGGATAGGATACTGCGGAGGATCTCAATGGGCAATCGTTTCCACACTGCAGCTGGAATTGCTCACCAGTTCAGCGCTGAACAGGGTAAGGATCTGTCTCGTCATACAGTGTCTCGACGTTTAAGAGCATTTGGACTGAAAACCCACTCTGCAGTGACCAAACCTCTCATTAGCAGAAAGAATCAAAAGGCTAGACTAAGCTTTGCTGAGGAGCATGTTGTGTGGACAGAGGAGAACTGGTCCAAAGTTCACTTCAGTGATGAAAGCAAGTTTAATTTATTTGGGTCCGATGGGAAACATTATGTTCGGCGACAAACTGGAGAAAGACTAACCCAAAGTGTGTAAAGAAGTCAGTGAAAAGTGGAGGAGGAAGTGTCATGGTTTGGGGCATGTTTTCTGCAGCAGGAGTTGGGCCTCTTATACAGCTACATGGCAGAGTGAATGCAAATGTTTATCAGAACCTTCTTCAACAACATATGGTTCCTTCCCTGCGTTCATCACCCAATCAGTCCACAGTGTTCATGCAGGACAACGCTCCATGTCACACAGCAAAACGGGTAAAGCAGTTCCTTGAAACTGAAAAGATTGAAATAATGACATGGCCTGCCCAGAGTCCTGATCTCAACCCAATAGAGAACCTCTGGAAAATCCTTGGCGACAAAGTTATGGCCAAGAAACCCACTACAGTCACCGAACTGTGGAGGAGACTGGAAGAAGAGTGGACCAAAATCACACCAGAGCAGTGTGAGAGACTAGTGCTGTCCTGTGGCCGCAGATGTGCTGAAGTCATTCAGAGCAGAGGCCTGTACACTTCCTACTAATTGCTGACTGTTGTGACCTTCAGAAAATTTTGTTGTAATCTTTTTCCATGCTACAGTCATTGTTGTTCTCTAATTTTGATCAGTGTGTTTTCTGCAAAATAATGTTTTTTGTTGAAATGCCTTAGTTATTTTGTGGAAAAGGTGTTCTGGTAGCATGGTATAGACAGGACAAAAACTCCTTCAACTGTTGAGCAGTGAAGATGACATTATTTCAGAATTTTTCAATTGTTTATAAATTGTTCTCTAATTTTGGTCTCCAGTGTATATATATATATAAGCCAAAAAACACACAAACATACTGATTCCAGTGGCTGTGGGTCTGTTTGTCTCTTGTTCTCTGACTGAAGCGTCTCTGATCGGCTGGAAATCACTTCTCTGAGTGCTGGCTTTACTGTAAGGAGGTTTTACGGGTCGATGTTCTTTAGGACTGTCTGACCACCAGTTAAACTAGCAAAAGAGACAGACAAAATTGGTAAGATAACAGAAATATGCACTAGATTTGTAATGTTTTTGAAAGAACTCTCTACTGCTCACTAAGCCTGCATTTATTTGATCCAAAGTACAGCAAAAACCTGAAATATTTTACTATTTAAAATAACTGCTTTCTATTTGAATATTTTTAAAATTGCAATTTATTTGCAAGCTGAATTTTTAACATCATTACTGAAGTCACATGATCCTTCAGAAATCATTATAATGTTCTGATTTGCTGCTCAAAAACATTTATTATTATTATTATTGAGTTGAAAACAGCCGAGTAGATTTTTTCATGTTTCTTTGATGAATAGAAAGTTTATCTGAAAGATAAATCTTTTGTAACATTATAAATGTTTTTATCATCACTTTTGTTTAATTTAAAGCATCCTTGCTAAATAAAAGCATTAATTTCTATAATTTCTTTCCCTAAAACTTAAAACTAACACTAATTCCAAGCTTATGAATGGTATGGTGTATAAATATTAAAATGTTTTAAATATTGATAATTATAATAACTAGATAAAAAAGTTTGTCAATACAAACTTTAAGTTGGCTTGAGAAAGCCTGACCAGAAAGTTGTAAAAGTTTTAAAAAAGTTAAAAAGCATTTTGCTAGCATGATTAGCATGTTACTAACATGTTTCTAGCATGATTAGCAAGTTGTTAGCATGTTGCTAGCATGATTAACATGTTGCTAACATGTTTCTAACATGATTAACAAGTTATCATGTTGCTAGTATGATTATAGCATGATTAACAGGTTACTACAGTGTTTCTAGCATGATTAACAAGTTATGTTGCTAGTATGATTATAGCATGATTAACAGGTTACTAGAGTGTTTCTAGCATGATTAACAAGTTATCATGTTGCTAGTATGATTATAGCATGATTAACAGGTTACTAGTGTGTTTCTAGCATGATTAACAAGTTATGTTGCTAGTATGATTATAGCATGATTAACAGGTTACTAGTGTTTCTAGCATGATTAACAAATTATCATGTTGCTAGCATGATTATAGCATGATTAGCATGTTGCTAGCATGATTAGCATGTTACTAACATGTTTCTAGCATGATTAGCGAGTTATCATGTTACTAACATGTTTCTTGATGAACAAGTTATCATGTTGCTAGTATGATTATAGCATGATTAACAGGTTACTAGTGTGGTTCTAGCATGATTAACAAATTATCATGTTGCTAGCATGATTATAGCATGATTAGCATGTTCCTAGCATGATTAGCATGTTACTAACATGTTTCTAACATGATTAACAAGTTATCATGTTGCTAGTATGATTATAGCATGATTAACAGGTTACTAGTGTGTTTCTAGCATGATTAGCAAGTTGTTAGCATGTTGCTAGCATGATTAGAATGTTACTAGCATGTTACTAGCATGATTCTGGCATTATTAGTTTGTTACTAGCAAGTTGCTAGCATTTGTCTAGCATGATTAGCATGTTACTAGCATGATTAGTAAGTTGCTAGCATGATTCTGGCATGATTAGCATGTTACTAGGAAGTTGCTAGCATGTTTCTATCATGATTAGCAAATTGCTAGCATGTTGTTAGCATGATTAACATGTTATTAGCATATTAGTTTGAATTAGTTTGCATGGATTAGAAATAGTACATAGAAGTCTCAAGGGATTCTGGGAATTTTGACAGTTGGAATTTGAATAGTCTTCACTCATTTCAACATTCCGTCAATGTAAGTCTATGGGATTCTTCCCAGTTTTAATCGTTATTTTAAGGAAAATCATACGTCCGATCAGCTAGAAAAGATATAGCACCTAACTTCAGATCAGTCTAATAATAAATAAATGTTAACGAACAGTGTAAAAACAGTGTGAAAATATTACATTCTAACACATCAAACGAACATAAAATGAATTTATTCATATAACTGGACTCCCAACTTTCCCTGGTCTCACCTAATCTTAATATTTCCCATTAATATGCCTATATAAATAGTATTCCCACCTGTTCTGTCTCAGTATGTCTTGTCTTCATGTGAGCAATGGGCTCATTAAGGAATCTGACATTAGTCCTGATGAATCTGGCGTTGTGAGGATGTGGGACGTTGTGGGTCTCAGATTTTCGCAGGTCTCTTCCAGGACATTTATGGTTCTGATAGACATGGGCCGGATCAAGACGCTCCGGCAACATCTCGTCAAAGATCCTGAAGGTGTTTGAACTGCAGACATAGAACAAAGAGAGAGTTAAAATGCTAAATTGTAGGTCTATAATGAGATTATTGAGGAAAAGGGGGCACATTTGCACAAATACTCACTGGAAAGACTCCCAAACCTTCTTTTTTCGAGGCAGACATATTTCTGCATAATGGTACATTTGCTTTTCCATTGAATAGTGAATGAAGAGGCTTCAGCGCTGTTGGTGACTGCTTGAGTTTTTAAAGGTTGCCATGCAACAGTGACGATATATGAAATCTGACACCCACTCAAGAGAGCTGCTACTATAAAACACAAGAATGCATTAGAAAAACAACACAATAGGGTCGAAATTATGCAATCTGTTTGTATGAGAGATTAAATCTGTGGTGAACTTTTTGCCAACATAAAAGCATTGTTGCATGTCATATTTGTTTAGTGTTGCCACTAAAAGGTTTTACTTAAAAACCCAGTGTGTTTTTAGGAAAATCCTGCATTTATTTGATCAAAAATATGGTAAAAAATCTGAAATATTATTAGAATTTAAAATAACTATTTTCTGTGTGACTATATGTTAAAATGTAATATATATCTGTGATCAAAGCTGTATTTTCAGCATCATTACTCCAGTCTTCAGTATTGCATGATCCTTCAGAAATCATTCTAATATGCTAATATTATCAATGTTGAAACAGTTGTGCTTCACAATATCTGTGTGGAAACTATGATGCATTTTATTTTTCAGAATTTACGTACTAATACAAAGTTCAAAAGAACAGCATTTATTTGAAATAGAAATCTTTTATAGCATAATAAAAGTCTTTAATGTCACTTTTTTATTCATTTAATGCATCCTTGTTGAATAAAAATCATACATTGCTTTATAAAGTCCAAACTTTTTGAAATAAAATCATTCAACTCTTTATGCAGAAACAGCATCTATTAAACAGATGAGAAAGTTAAGGGCATGTTTGCATTGCTGGTGTGCTCTTATAGTAACCAGACCTGAAGTGAGAACATATGTGCTTCAGAATCACAGTTTTTCCCACTAACAAGAAAAAAAAAAATGTCAGTGGAAAACTGAAAACCAACTGGTTTCCTGTGTTCTTTCACTGCTTCCTGTCTGTTATTGGCTCCCTGCTTCAATCTGACACGTAATGTGGTTAAACACTCATTAAATGGAGACATAAATAGAAACACAAACACAGTCACGATAATTTAATTTAATTTAATTTAACTTATCCATAAGTTAAATTACTATATACAGTTTAAGTCAAAAGTTTACATACACCTTGCAGAATCTGCAAAATGTTAATTATTTTACCAAAATAAGAGGGATCATACAAAATGCATGAATTAGAACATATAGAACAAAGGTTAAATTTACCCTGATCTAAAAGTGATCAAATTCTAAAAGTTTTCTTTTAGAAAGCTCTTAATGCATTTCTTTCTTCTGGAGCAACCGTGAGCGTTTGAACCTTCTGTAATAGTTGCATATGAGTCCCTCAGTTGTCCTCAGTGTGAAAAGATGGATCTCAAAATTATACAGTCATTGTTGGAAAGGGTTCAGATACACAAAAATTCTGGAAACCCAAAGAATTTGTGGGACCCGAAGGATTTTTCTGAGGAAAAGCAGTCAGTTTAACTGTTCAGGACAAACAAAGGACTCATGAACAACTATCACTAAACAAACAAACAAAACAACAACACAACAAAAAACAGCTGTGGATCATTCAGGTAATAACACAGTATTAAGAATCAAGTGTATTTAAACTTTTAAACAGGGTGGTTTTTATAAATTCAACATTTATTTTCTCTTGTGGACTATATATAAGCATCTTTCATGTGAAATCGTATTCAGGTCAGTACTAAATAAACAATAATATGCATTTTGTATGATCCCTCTTATTTTGCTAAAATAATTAACATTTTGCAGATTCTGCAAGGTGTATGTAAACTTTTGACTTCAGAGCTGTATTGTTTTATATGACTATAAAACAAAAAACAAGCATAAACACTTACAAACAATACAGAAGCATTGCAGAAGGGATTTTCTTGAAGTTGAAAGCGGAATTAAATGTTTAGCAGGTTAACTTTAAATATGTTAAAAGACCCCGGACAAACACGCTTACAAACCAGGATGGTCAGGAAGCCCTGTCTGATCCAATCAATCAAACCCTGAGTCCATTAGGACACTGAGAAACCGCCACAATCGAACGTTTCACTAATGATTCAATAACCAAATGCAATGACGTTCGAACACTTTTAGTGTCACTTAAAGGAATAGTTTGCTCAAAAATTAAAATGAGCTGATTTGGTTCTTTCTATTTTTCATCAGATTTGGAGAAATGTAGCATTGCATCACTTGCTCACTAATGGATCCTCTGCAGTGAATGGATGCCATCAGAATGAAAGTCCAAACAGCTGATAAAAACATCACAATAATCCACAAGTAATCCACACCACTCCAATCCATCAATTAACATCTTGTAAAGCCAAAAGCTGTGCGTTTGTAAGAAACAAATACATCATTAAGATGTTTTTAACTTCAAACCATCACTTCTGGCTAAAATATGACTCCATAATCCATAATAACGCTTTCCAAAATCTACCAGCAAACTTTGTTTAGAGCTGTTTTGGCTTGTAAACATGGCTTGATATCTGTATATTTTCTTCCTGATTCAGACCAGATGACTTTTTCATCAGAGGAAGCGTTATTATGGAATGGGTGCCGTCAGAATGAGAGACCAAACAGCTGATAAAAACATCACAATAATCCATCAATTAATATTTTAAGAAGTGAAAAACTGTGTGTTTATAAGAAACAAATCCATTAATAAGATGTTTTTAACTTCAAACCGTCACTTATGGCTAAAATATGACTCCATAATCCATAATAACGCTTTCTAAAATCTACCAACACATTTTGTTTAGAGCTGTTTTGGCTTGTAAACACAGCTTGATATCTGTATATTTTCCTCCTGATTCAGACCAGACGACTTTTTCATCAGAGGAAGCGTTATTTTGGAATGGGTGCCGTCACAGCTGATAAAAACATCAAAATAATCCACAAATAATCCACACCACACCACTCCAGTCCATCAGTAACATCTTGAGAAGCCAAAAGCTGCGTGTTTGTAAGAAACAAATCCATCATTAAGCTGTTTTTAACTATTAATACGCGTCCATAATCCATAATAACGCTTTCCAGTGAATCAGAAGAGATAACTGCACAGACCAAGCACCGTTTACAAGCCAAAACAGTTCAAAACTAATTTTTGTGTGGATTTTGATGAGAGGACAACAGGAGATGGGACTTTTTTTTACTGTAGACACTGTTATTATAGATTATGGATTGTATTTAAGTTTTTAAAAAAAAAAGTTTCTTAATGCTTTATTACTTAATGGTGTGGAGTGGTGTGGATTACTTGTGAATTATTTTTATCAGCTGTTTGGACTCTATTCTGAAAGCACCCATTCACTGCAGAGGATCCATTGGTGACTAAGTGATGCAATGCTGCATTTCTCCAAATCTGATTTACAAACTCATCTATGTCTTGGACAGCCTGAGGGGTAAGCACATTTTCAGCAAATTATCATTTTCGCCTAAGTTCCCAAATACGTGTTAGTCTCATTTAGTTTGCGTGAAACAGAGACGGATCCCAAACAAAGAGTCCGTCACATTCCATCAGAGGCCCAGCCACGGATCTGGGCTCTTCATCTAATAGATATTCCAACTTCATACTGATTTCAGATCAGCTTCTCCTGCTCTCTTAAAACACCAAAGACCCAGACTTGAGCACAGCAAACTGTTCCTAGTTCAGTCTGAAAGCCGTCCGTCTATTCACAGACACACTAACCCTCGATAAGCCTCTGATCTAATTTTGCAACTGTCAGCTAAGAGGATTCCAGCCTCCCAAACCAGCGCACATGCAGATTTGCTCAAGTGAAGCATGCTGGGAGAAAAAGGACACCCCCGGGGACACTGTATGTGTGTCTCTAGGTCAACATGGAAAGTCTGGAAGACTTTGAGCTCATTTCTAAAAACATTATTATTTAACAATCATTCCTAATGCAGTTCTGATTGACGCAGACGCTGACGCTGGACAAAAGCGTAATTGCACTAATGTCTGATGCAGACGCCACCTTAACAGAAATTTGTGAGGGCGGCCAGGTTTTCCATGGAAACAGAAGTGTGATGAGTGCAACGCAGGCTGTGATTGGTCGATTAAGCATAAAGTCAACATTTCCTGAAAGAGGATCAGAGGATGTCTAATATTCATACTACAGCCATACTTATTGAATAAGCAGTTCAATGTATAATTTGCAATAAAACAACGGGTTCAGTGTTTTTGTGTATTAACAGAGGTTTATTAGTCTGATAAAACTTTACATTAAAAAATAGTTGTTTTTGATGTGGACATATTTAATTATTTGATCAAAACATACAGTAAAAATTATGAAATATTTTTATGATTACATAACTGTTTTCTATGTGAATGTAAGTTAAAATGCAATTTATTCCTGCGATCAAAGATGAATTTTTCACATCATTACATCATTACTTCAGAAATCGTTCTAATATGCTGATTTGCTGCTCAAGAAACTTTTCTGATTATTATCAATGTTGAAAACTGTGATGCATTTTATTTGTTTAGGATTCTTTAATTAATAGAAAGTGTAAACAAACATTTATTTTAAATAGAAATATTTATAATAACATTATAAATGTCTCTACTGTCACTTTTAATCAGTTTAATGCGTTAAATTCGACTTAGATCACAGAAATAAATTATATTTTAACATATATTCACACAGAAAACACTGTTTTAATCAAAATAATATTTCACAATTTTTGACTAAAACAACAAAAAAATCAAGATACAAATCTATTGTATTACCTTTCATGTTGAATTTGAATTAATGTGCCAGATAAAATCATGTTAGCAACTCTTACGTTTATGTTTTGCTTTGAGGAAGTTACATAACATCAAATAATTTATTCATATTTACAACCCTATGCTAATAAATATTAACAACTAATTATAATATTGGGGTACAGGTTTTGTTTTACTTGTAAAGTGTCTTCTTGTAAACTATGTGGTAAACATCTACCAAGTATCTGTGTTTGTTGTTTTCTGGTGCTGGCTGGGTTTCAGTAACGAGTGCCAAATCCATGAATCTCCAGTTTAGTGATTGGTTTCTCATTGGAGAACTCAGTGCGGGTGATTCGAGAGCTGGGACTGCCCACTTTACTGAGCCAGTACTTCCTGTAGATCACAGAAAGACAGACGAACACAGTAAATAATACAGAATATGATGCACAATGACACATTTTGCATATTTACAATGTAAGACAGGGGATTGAGATACTATTTAAAAAAAAAAAAAAATCACTCTTTGTTATATTGCAGCCATTTGCTAAAATCAGTTCTTTTTTTCCCCTCATTAATGTACACACAGCACCCCATATTGACAGAAAAACACAGAATTGTTGACATTTTTGCAGATTTATTAAAAAAGAAAAACTGAAATATCACATGGTCCTAAGTATTCAGACCCTTTGCTGTGACTCAGGTGCTGTCCATTTCTTCTGATCAACCTTCATTTGAGTCCAGCTGTGTTTGATTATACTGATTGGACTTGATTAGGAAAGCCACACATCTGTCTATATAAGACCTTACAGCTCACAGTGCATGTCAGAGCAAATGAGAATCATGAGGTCAAAGGAACTGCCTGAAGAGCTCAGAGACAGAATTGTGGCAAGGCACAGATCTGGCCAAGGTTACAAAAAATTTCTGCTGCACATAAGGTTCCTAAGAGCACAGTGGCTTCCATAATCCTTAAATGGAAGTGCAAGACAAGTCAGTGCAAGACACATGAAAGCCTGCATGGAGTTTGCTAAAAAACACCTGAAGGACTCCAAGATGGTGAGAAATAAGATTCTCTGGTCTGATGAGACCAAGATAGAACTTTTTGGCCTTAATTCTAAGCGGTATGTGTGGAGAAAACCAGGCACTGCTCATCACTTGTCCAACACAGTCCCTACAGTGAAGCATGGTGGTGGCAGCATCATGCTGTGGGGGTGTTTTTCAGCTGCAGGGACAGGACGACTGGTTGCAATCGAGGGAAAGATGAATGCGGCCAAGTACAGGGATATCCTGGACGAAAACCTTCAAAGTGCTCAGGACCTCAGACTGGGCTGAAGGTTCACCTTCCAACAAGACAATGACCCTAAGTACACAGCTAAAATAACAAAGGAGTGGCTTCACAACAACTCCGTGACTGTTCCTGAATGGCCCAGCCAGAGCCCTGACTTAAACCCAATTGAGCATCTCTGGAGAGACCTGAAAATGGCTGTCCACCAACGTTTACCATCCAACCTGACAGAACTGGAGAGGATCTGCAAGGAGGAATGGCAGAGGATCCCCAAATACAGGTGTGAAAAACTTCTTTCTCAAAAAGACTCATGGCTGTATTAGATCAAAAGGGTGCTTCTACTAAATACTGAGCAAAGGGTCTGAATACTTAGGACCATGTGATATTTCAGTTTTTCTTTTTTAATAAATCTGCAAAAATGTCAACAATTCTGTGTTTTTCTGTCAATATGGGTGCTGTGTGTACATTAATGAGGAAAAAAATGGACTTAAATGATTTTACCAAATGGCTGCAATATAACAAAGAGAGAAATATTTAAGGGGATCTAAATACTTTCCGGACCCACTGTATATACACACATATATATATATATATATATATATATATATATATATTTTAGCTAAGATTTTAGTAATTTAGTTCCATGTTTTTGCTATAAGATATTATTATTGTTTTTTTTTTTTTTTTTTATTATTGTTTTTTAATTTTGAATTTGCTTTTATTTCTTTTAATTTTAGCAACAATTTTAGAAATATAGTTGTTTTTGCTATTAGTATTATTCTTTGTTGAATATTTTTTTTTTATTCTTTGTTTTTATTTTTGTATTTTCTTATTTCTTTTAATTTTATCTACAATTTTAGAAATTTAGTTATGGGTTTTTTGCTATATTATTGTCTTTTTTAAAATATTTTGAATTAGTTTTTATTTTTGTATTTTCTTTTTTATTTTAATTTCAGCTAATTGTTTTGTAATTTAGTTATGTGTTTTTGCTATAAGATACTATTATAGTTTTGCTATAAGATAACTTTTTTGTTGTTGAATATTTTGAATTTAGTTTGAAATTAGTTTTTTGTATTTTATTTTTTTATTTTATTTTTAGCTAAAATTGTAGTAATTAGTCATGTTTTTGCTATAAAATACTATTATTGTCTTTTTTTAATATAATGAATTAGTTTTTATTTTTGTATTTTCTTATGTTTTTGCTATAAGATAACTATTATTGTCTTTTTTATTTTTTTTAAGTTTTTATTTTTGTATTTTCTTGCTTACTTTTAATTTTAGCTAAAATTTTAGTAATTTAATTGTGTTTTTGCTCTAAGATAACTAATATTGTTTTTTTATATTTTGAATTCGTTTTCTTGTATTTTCTTTTTTCTTTTTAATTGTAGCTAAAATTTTAGAGATTTAGTTGTGGTTTTGCTATATGATACTATTTTTCTTTTTTATGTTTTAAATTAGTTTTTATTTCAGTATTTCTGTATTCTAGCTAAATTTGAGCAATTTAGTTATGTGTTTTTGCTATAAGATACTATTATTGTCTTTTTTGGATATTTTCAATTAGTTTTGATTTTTGTAGATACTATTATTCTTTTTTATATTTTGAATTTGTTTTTATTTTAGTATTTTCTATTTTTAATTTTTTTTTTTTAATTAAAATCTAAAATTTTTAGAAATTTAGTTATGTGTTTTTGCCATGTTATTTCACAGTCATTTTAGTTAAACATTTAGTAATTTCATCACGTGCACCAGTATTTACCATTTTTAATAGTATTTTTAATGTTTATATAGGTTTTATTAAGTTTTAGTTTTAGTTATTTCAATACATCAACTTAAACTATATGAAAATGAGAAATGTTGCATCCTTAGATGCAACATAATAACAACAACAATAACAAAATTACGAAGTCATAGCAATTATTTTTATAATAAAATAAAAAAAAATTAACTATATATTTTAGTTTGTTTTAGCACACCAACTTGGTTATGAATACTTATAAAAACTTTATTTTTTAATTTTTTACAAAAGTAAGATTTAAGTGGAATTGACTCAATTTAACAAAGATGCAAATCAAGACAGCATTATTGTTTAATATTTGAAAATTGTCACAAATGAGGATTTACATTTTTCCATTTACATGGGTGAATATGGTATTTACCCACCAAAATTACCATGTTCACAAGGTGAGAAACCTGATGTTTCAAATTACTCTTAAAAAACATGGTATCTTCTCAAATTTAAACATTTAAACACACAATGTCTCAAATTTAAACATTTACATTTTAAAATTAAAGATACTTTCATGATACTTTTGTATCAATCTTAGATCTCCGTAAAAGAAGGAACAGCGTAAGAAACGCTAAAGCAACTCCATCAGGAGGATGAACGGCCTCCATTTTCTTTCTCTTTCTCAAAAACAAGGGCGCGGCGCATAAACACACACACACACACACTTATACACAGTCTCTCTGACTGAAGCCGGACAGACATGCAGGATCTCTCATGCAGTTCTCCTCAGAGGCTGTAAATGCATTATTCTCCCTGTGGGCCGCAGCGCTGATCTCATATCGGATAAGAGAGAGTGCGGTCAGACCATCTGCATGGCTGCCCAATATTCAGCTCATAATGGGCCTGCCAGGAAGAGGAGGAGCCATGTCAAAGAGAACAGCTACAATCTCTACAGCAACAGCACAGGAACGGCCCCCGTGATAAAGAGAGCCAAGCAGATTGTGTTTTGAGCAGTGGGAATGACGGATTACAGACGGATCCGGGTTATTCTGGGGTTATCAGCCGTAACGGCAAAATCAAGAGGTTTGTTTTGGACGTGAAAGCTTTGAGTTTCATTAGGGTGCGGTTCACTCAATACTGAGGAAACACAACCCTGACAGAGAAAAAGACACTTTACATACTGTTTTAAAAACAGTAAAAGCACAAACCCTAGGAAAGGACTATATGGAATAGAAACTGCACTGAAAATGTATTTAAAACCATGTTCACTCATAAATTGCTAGTAAAAATGGTTTTGAACATTTTTTTTTACTCAGAAACTGTCAGTAAAAACAGACGTTAAAAAAATTACTCATAAATTGCTAGTAAAAATGGCTTCGAAACAATTTTCAGTCACAAATTGCTAGTAAAAATTAACGGCTGTTGTTTGAATAGAGAAACATAGACTATTGCAATTTCAGTAAACTAATCGGTAAACTAGATGAGGTAAAAATAAACCATGTATGAGTCCACCTTCTATTGAGTTGTTAAAAAAACAAAAATATAATATAATAAAATATAATATAATATAATATTTCAAGTTTTTTTTATATATTTTTAATATATTTTACATTTATTTATTAAATAAAAAAATCACTCATTAATAAATAAATTAATAGGGTTAAATTTGAAATTTTTGGGCATTTAAAGCAACCCCAAAATAATATAATATAATATAATGTCTTTGATTATCATTTAAAAAGTAAACATTTTAATATATTTTACATTCATTAATTAAAAATCAATAATTAATAAATAAATAATTATTATTATTAAATATGAAAGGAAAAAGTGAGTGTGTAATATTATTGTTCTTGTTAATTTGTTTTATTGTTTTTTATTTATTGATCATACACGGTTGTAATATTTGATCCAGTGATACTTCACAGGTTGTAATAATACAAAATAAAATAATGTAATATATAAATAAAATATAGTGTTATAATATGAATATTATTCAATATTATTATTTATTATGAATATATGCAGTGATATTTCTAACAAAGATGACAATAACCTTTCCATTATTCTCATGCTCTGAATGACTTATCCGCTCTTCCTAAACACTCTCACTCTCTCTCAAACACAACACAGCTGTACTCACAATATATAAACACTTGAGTCTTTGTAGTGTTCATTGTGTTGTAAAGGAAAGGAGTTTCCTATCTGCCCCCGGTGAGGAAGTCAGATAACATTGACACGCTGTGATTGGAAGGAACTTCCTCATATGGATTGCCATTTCCATCAAACTTCATCTAACAATCCGCCGGACACTCTCACTCGCTTTAGTACAGCACTAGTTGATATAAAAAACTTAGCGATTATTTACAACCTGTGACTGCCATTGTGTTAGAAATATGATTGCACAAAAAAATTACACACATTCAGACCTCCTTAAATTTTTCACTCTTTGTTATATTGCAGCCATTTGCTAAAATCATTTAAGTTCTTTTTTTTCCTCATTAATGTATACACAGCACCCCATATTGACAGAAAAACACAGAATTGTTGACATTTTTGCAGATTTATTAAAAAAGAAAAACTGAAATCACATGGTCCTAAGTATTCAGACCCTTTGCTGTGACACTCATATATTTAACTCAGGTGCTGAGATGGTTCTACACCTTCATTTGAGTCCAGCTGTGTTTGATTATACTGATTGGACTTGATTAGGAAAGCCACACACCTGTCTATATAAGTCCTTACAGCTCACAGTGCATGTCAGAGGAAATGAGAATCATGAGGTCAAAGGAACTGCCTGAAGAGCTCAGAGACAGAACAGTGGCAGGGCACAGATCTGGCCAAGGTTACAAAAAACTTTCTGCTGCACTTAAGGTTCCTAAGAGCACAGTGGCCTCCATAATCCTTAAATGGAAGACGTTTGGGACGACCAGAACCCTTCCTAGAGCTGGCTGTCCGGCCAAACTGAGCTATTGGGGGAGAAGAGCCTTGGTGACAGAGGTAAAGAAGAACCCAAAGATCACTGTGGCTGAGCTCCAGAGATGCAGTCGGGAGATGGGAGAAAGTTCTAGAAAGTCAACCATCATGCAGCCCTCCACCAGTCGGGGCTTTATGGCAAAGTGGCCCGACGGAAGCCTCTCCTCAGTGCAAGACACATGAAAGCAACACCTGAAGGACTCCAAGATGGTGAGAAATAAGATTCTCTGGTCTGATGAGACCAAGATAGAACTTTTTGGCCTTAATTCTAAGTGGTATGTGTGGAGAAAACCAGGCACTGCTCATCACCTGTCCAATACAGTCCCAACAGTGAAGCATGGAGGTGGCAGCATCATGCTGTGGGGGTGTTTTTCAGCTGCAGGGACAGGACGACTGGTTGCAATCGAGTGAAAGATGAATGCGGCCAAGTACAGGGATATATCCTGGACGAAAACCTTCTCCAGAATGCTCAGGACCTCAGACTGGGCTGAAGGTTCACCTTCCAACAAGACAATGACCCTAAGCACACAGCTAAAATAACGAAGGAGTGGCTTCACAACAACTCTGTGACTGTTCTTGAATGGCCCAGCCAGAGCCCTGACTTAAACCCAATTGAGCATCTCTGGAGAGACCTGAAAATGGCTGTCAACCAACGTTTACCATCCAACCTGACAGAACTGGAGAGGATCTGCAAGGAGGAATGGCAAAGGATCCCCAAATCCAGGTGTGAAAAACTTGTTGCATCTTTCCCAAAAAGACTCATGGCTGTATTAGATCAAAAGGGAGCCTTTTACTAAATACTGAGCAAAGGGTCTGAATACTTAGGACCATGTGATATTTCAGTTTTTCTTTTTTAATAAATCTGCAAAAATGTCAACAATTCTGTGTTTTTCTGTCAATATGGGGTGCTGTGTGTACATTAATGAGGAAAAAAATTAACTTAAATGATTTTACCAAATGGCTGCAATATAACAAAGAGTGAAAAATTTAAGGGGGTCTGAATACTTTCCGTACCCACTGTATATTCAATAATATTCAATAATATTATTTACTATGAATATATGCAGTGATATTTCTAACACAGTGGCAAATAGTAATTATTTGCCACTGTGTTAGAAATATCACTGCATATATTCATAGTAAATAATATTATTGAATAATTATCATATTAGAATTTAAATATTATTAAATATTCACTATATATATTATATTATATTATATTATATTATTACAACCTGTGAAGTATCACTGGATCAAATATTACAACTGTGTATAATCAATAAATTAAAAATAATAAAACAAATTAACAAGAAAATTTATATTACACACTTTTTTTTCTCATATTTAATAATTATTATTATTTATTTATGAATTTAGTAATTATTGTTTTTTTTTATTAATGAATGTAAAATATATTAAAATGCTTACTTTTTAAATGATAATCAAAGATTATATATTATATTTATATAATTATATTATATTTATTTTGGGGTTTCTTTAAATGCCCCCCAAAAAATCAAATTAACCCTATTAATTTTTTTAGTAATGAGTGATTTTTTTTTAAATAAATAAATGTAAAACATATTAAAATATATAATGAAATATTATATTATATTATATTATATTATATATTTTATTCTGGAGTTTCTTCAATTGTCCAAATAATTCAAATAGACTCTATTCATCTAGTAATTAATGTTTTTATTTGATAAATAATTGTATATTAAATTGTAAATATAAATAAAATATATTAAAAATATTACTTTTTAAATTATAATGAAATATTATATTATATCACATTACATTATATTATATAATTCTTTTTTGTTATGGGGTTTCTTCAAATGTCCCCCCTTCCCAAATGAATCCTTTTCATTTAGTAATGAGTGATTTATATTTAATAACTGTAAAATATATTACAAATATTAAACTATATTTAAAATATATTTTTAAAATTATAATAAAATATTATTTGTTGTTATATTATTTATTTTTTATTTTATATTTATTTATTTATTTATTTTAATTTTATTCTGGTGTTTATTCAAATGCCCCAAAAATGAATGAAAAATTTCAAATGATCCCTATTAATTTAGTAATGAGTGATTTTATTTAATAAATAAATGTAAAATATATTAAAAATATTTACTTTTTAAATGAAATATTATATATTTATTTTATTTTATTCTGAGGTTTCCTGAAATGCCCAAAAAATTCAAACAGACCCTATTAATTTAGTAATTTAGTAATTAATGATTTTTATTTAATAATTAAATGTAAAATATATTACAAATATTTACTTTTTAAAATATAATAAAATATTTTATTATATTATATTATATTATATATTTATTTTATTCTGGGGTTTATTTAAATGCCCAAATGAACCCTATTAATTAAATAATGAGTGATTTATATTTAATAAATAACTGTAAAATATATTACAAATATTTATTTTCTGAAATATTATATTATATTGCACTACATTATATTATATTTTATTTTATTCTGGGGTTTCTTCAAATACCCCAAAAATTCAAGTAGACTTTATTAATGTAATAATTTAGTAATTCATTATTTTTATTTGATAAATAAATGTAAAATAAATGTAAAAAATATTTACTTTTTAAATTAAATATTTTATTATATTAAAAATGTGTTGTTTCTTCAAATGCCCAAAAATTCAAATAGACCCTATTAATTTAGTCATTTATTAATTAATGATTTATTTACTTTTTAAATTATAATAAAATATTGTATTATGTTATATAATATTATATTAGATATTTATTTTATTTTGGAGTTTCTTCAAATGCCTCAAAAAAATTTATTAATTTAGTACTTAATGATTTTTATTTAATAAATAAATATAGAATATATTAAAAACATTTAGGTTTTACATTTTTATATTATATTATATTATATTAGATTAGATTAGATATTTATTTTATTTTATTTTATTTTATTTTACTTTACTCTGGGGTTTCTTCAAATGCCCAAAAATTCAAATAGACCCTATTAATTTAGTAATTAATGATTTTTATTTAATAAATAAATGTAAAATATATTAAAAATTCAAATGAACCCTAAATATGACCAATAGCAACAATGATGCAAGCAATAATTACAAAGATTCTGCTGCAATTTGCTTTAAAATAAATGAATTATGCCACATCAGATGAGACTGCTGTAAAACGTCATGTCAACAGCTCTTAAAACCATTCTGTGTGATGATCTGGATGATGCTGAAATGCTCTCTGGTAGTATTTCTAGACTTAAGAGCTCATCAACAGCCATAATTCAAGCACGGGTGGAGCGTTCAGGAGGGTGGAGGCCGTCTGGGGACGATCCTCTGGGATCTGCAGTCTCATCAACGTCATTTTCAACCCTAGAGAGTTCACCAAACCAATCCGACGACTAACAAACAACTGCAGAGAGCCAAACGAAACTATTACACTGTAAACAGACTAACAGATGTCAATGGAAAGGAATGAAAGAAAGAAAGAGAAAACTAGGAAGAGAGGAAAACAAGTAAAGGGGGCGGAGCCTGGAGGGCTGCCATCCATCTGTTTAAATATTTAATGAGCAAACACATTTCTGTTCACTCGCATCTCGTGTTCAGTGGCTGGAACAAGGAAGAGGAGGAAAAGCTCTTGGTCACTGTATCCAGGCAATCGCATGTACAGCTACATGAGTTTCTGGGTTGTAAGTAAATAGGACACCATTTCACCAGAGAATCATAGCTAAAAATGTCTTACAGGACAGCGGCCACAGATAATAACCTTCACATGAAAATAGGCGGAACTGACCTGATAGAGGAGACCGGGGCTAGTTGTCACTTCAAAAATATATTATAATAAAAGTGATTTCCAGTATTTTTCTCATTGAATATCCTTTTTCATTTAGAAATAGTGGCACATTACAAAAATACAATGATTTAGGAATGTCATTAGATGACTTATAATCTGATCATCTCTCTACTGTAATGAAGGAAAAAAGTTGTCACATTGGCAGGGTTTATATATTGAAATTCAATTCATTTAAATTTCCAAACATCAAAACATAATTTTACACTTTATATACTACTATAATGTTTATTAATGAATTATTTGATTAATATTAGCTTTTAATATTATTTTTCATTATTAATTGCATTGAAATTTATATATATATATATATATATATATATATATATCGTCGCTGTCGGGCGGAATCCTCGTATCTCCAAAACCGTCATTTTTCAGGAAATGAAAAAAACTGCATATTTTTTGAGTTATTAAATATTTTATCGTTAAAGTTGGTATTATACCATATATTGCTATCATACACTGTTGTGTACCAACATTAAGACAACATTTCCCCAAAATCATGTTTTATCGGAGATACGAGGTTTTATGACTTGGGAGCAGGGAGATACGAGATTACGCCGTCATTGATAAGAATGGTACAGACACAGACTTCGCTGCTGCCAGCAGTGTTCATCAAAGTCTGCGGTCGCGTTGAGCCTTTTGACAAGAGAAAAGGCTTCAATAGTTAACCAAAGCTAACGACTGTGGTTACATACATTTTCCTAAACTCTATTTTAAACGTTAGAGCTATGAGTGATGCAATACCAAAATAAAGCGATAAACTGTCTAAGAGGCGGAAATTAATCTGCAGGCAAACAAAGTCTGCGGTCGCATTGAGCCTTTTGACAAGAGAAAAGGCTTCAATAGTTAACCAAAGCTAACGACTGTGGTTACATACATCTTCCTAAACTCTATTTTAAAGGTTTAAGAGCTATGATGCAATACAAAAAAACTGAGTCCGTCTTTTTTCCCCTTAATTCTTCCAGAACAGCTTATACTACTGTTTCAGCTATTAACATAGTTACGTTTTGTATGTAATGCCAAAGTGGTTATATTTCGTTTCGTTTTCTTAATAAGTTAATTTAGAAAAACTTTTGGAGCATTTTTTTGTTCGTTAAATATCAGTTTTTTTTTTTTTTTGTTGTTGTTGTTTTTTTTTTTTACGAACAGCGGCCAGCGGAAGACTTTTGCCTTTTAGCCTAAATCATTACGACTTGCATAAAATAAAGATCTAAAACAGTTAAAGTAGCTATAGAACAATTTTAGTTTAAACATTAAACCTAGATAAATGTGCGCTATTATGTGAACATTGACATGAAGAGTCAGCGCGATCACATTTTTCAGCGAATAGGCTACATGCCTCACAAACATGACAAATAAATAAATAAATAAATAAATAGAAAGCTTTAAATTATTACTTAACGAAATAAAACAAATCAGAAAAAAACGCTTTCATTATGTAATCCGGAAAGATGCTTTCCTTCAAAAGTTGCGTCCAAAGAAGAGATTGCGAGTCAGGGTCTTTGCGACATTATCTCAGAATACACTAGTTTATTAATGGATCATTCAAATATCTCCTTACTGTTTCCACCGACACATTCAATGCTAATTATTTTTGCCGGTGCTTCGTGACAAGAAGATAGAAGGGGACATATGCCCCGACGCTCCAGCGGAGTGAAGAAAAGGTGGAGATACGAGCTCTTCTCAGACAGTTGAAGTGTTCAAATGAGTTAAGAGATTTGCTCTCAAGCTATTTTCAACACTTTAGATTAGTTAATAATTTGTAAAAATTACAGATCCACGTGGGCACTGACCAATAGCATCGATTTGTGAAAAAATATGAAATTTACAAAATTTGGACATACGAGGTTTCCGCCCGACAGCGACGATATATATAATACATACAATTTCCAGTTAATTTCCAGTTATTCCCAATTACATAACGTAAAGTTATTTTACGCTTAACAACATTTTTTTATGTTTTAAGATATTCATATAATATTTATCTTTTATTTTATTATACTTTTTATAATTTATTAATATTATAGATATTTATTCATATTTATTATTAATTTAGTTTTATCAATATTGACTTTTATCTTTATATTTTCAGTTTTCATTTTAGCGCTTTTTTAATTTTAAGAAATTGTATTTTCTTTTTACTATTTGGTTTTAATTTATTTTTATTTCAGGTTCAGTTTTAGCATTTACTATCTTTCATGTTAGTGCTTCAACTATAGTTTTCATTTAATTTAATTTAATTTTAATTTAATGTTTTTAATAAAATGTTATAATTTAAAATTAAAATGAAAAAAATGCTAAGAACTAATATTAATTTTAAAAATTAGATTATTAGTTTTTTACATTACTATTTGTTTTTAATTATTTTTATTTCAGTTTTACTTTTAGCTCACTTTTAGTTTTTATTTATTTACAGTCATTCATTTTAGTGCTTCAACTTCATTTGTTTAATTTTTTTTTAAATTAATTTTACAATTTAAAATAAAAATGAAAAAATAAAAATGCAAAGATAAGAGATAATATAAATAAAATAATTTATAATATGCATAAATTTGTTGAATATTTTTTTTATCATTTAAAATAAAAATGAAAAAAATGCAAAGAGCTAATATTAATAAAATAATGTATTTATAACATTAAAAAATAGTTTTAGTAAACAAATAAGAAAATATAAATATTAGATTATTAAAAAATGAAAAAATAAAAATGCAAAGATATAATAATAATAATATAAATAAAATAATTTATAATATTTATAAATGTAATAAATGAGATAAAAAATAATAAAATATAAATACTGGATTGTTATCTTTTTACACTGTTAGCATATTTATATGTTGTTAATTTATTTTCATTTCACTTTTAGTTCAGTTTCAGTTTTTATTTGATTCCAGTTAATTTAAGTGCTTCAACTTAAAACATATTTTAGCCACTAATATTTAGAATTTATTTCAGCTTTCAATTAATTTCCAATTTAGTTTTTGTGTGTAATGCAGTTATTCATTACATTATTATATTAATTTATAATATTTATCATTTTAATAAATTTTATAGAAAAAAGAATAAAATGTAAATAATCTTTAATAAATTATTAGTTTTTTTAATATTACTATTTGCTTTTAATTCCTTTTTATTTCATTTATTTTTAGTACAGTTTCACTTTTTATTATCAACTCAGTTTTAGTGTTTGTTCACTTTTAGTTTTTATTTATTTCCAGTCATTCATTTTAGTGCTTCAACTTCATTTTCACTTAATTTAATTTTTTTTATTTTTTTTATTTGACAATTTAAAATTAAAATGAAAAAATGAAAATGCAAAGATAAGAGCTAATATTAATAAAATAAATTGTACTATTTATAATAAATAAATAAATAAAACATAAATATTATATTATTTTTTCTATATTACTATTTGTTTTTTAATATATTTTTATTTCAATTTTACAGTAAGTTCAGTTTCATTTATATATTTTCTATTCATATCTAATGTTAGATCAGTAGTTAGATTAGTAGTTTTTTTTATATTACTATTTGTTTTTAATTTAATTTAATTTACTTTTAGTTCATTCTCAGCTTTTTTGTTATTGTTGTTTTTGTTTTTGTTTCTAGTTAGTAATTTTAATGCTTCAGCTTAAACTTATTTCACTTAGGTGCCAAGTTTTTCTAATATTTAGACTTTATTTCAGCTCTCAATTAATTTCCATTTTGGTGTCTAATACTGTGTTACCACAATACACTGTAAATTATACTGTAATACTGTGCACAGTCTACATAACAGAGTAGTAAGCAAACATTTGGATGTGTTATGCATACTAAAACTCTGCAAATGGCACACAGTATTCATACTGCAGAAATACAGTACATAATCTCTCACACAAATGAATGTCTGGTTCACATTTGAGACTGTGATGTCATACGACCCTCGCCCCTGTGTGCCGCCCCGCCCCGACTGACATCATGACATCATCGCTCCATGACCCACCCCACCCACGGGACTGCAGACCGCTGCACACACACTCAAAATACAACACACACACTCTTAGATCCACAGCTGGATAGCTCAGTTGGAGCTCCTTCTACTCCAGTGTCTCAGTGTCTCACCGCACCGGTGATTATAGGTTAAAGCACAATGCTCTCAAAGGGAAGTGTGAGTTTCCATGTTCACGCTCTCACTGTGACTGTGATCTGCCTTTCTAGACTGTTCCATGATATGAATACTAAAGCGCTAACGCCATCTGCTGGTTAGAAGTTAGAAGAGATGCTGCACATGTGCCTAGTTTAGTGGATCAGAGCTGGTATTGAAATAAAGACCTATACATCTTTAAAAAGCCACTGCACACTTAAAAACAGTAAATAATAATAATAATAATAATAAAAAGCAATTTCTTTTAGAAATTTTGTGCTTTAGTCATAAAATTGTAATATTTATTATATTTATTTTATTTTTCCAAATTAATATTTAATATATTACATATTTAATATTTATTTTGTAAATATATACTCCTCCTTTTTTTTTTTTTTGGATAATTCATATTTAATATTTACTTTGTACCATTAATTAATATTTACCATATGTATAACCTTTATAATATTTATATTTTATAACTTTTATAATATATATATTTTAACTCTTTCCTCCTATTTATTTATTTATTTTTCTTTCTTACTTTTCTTTAGGTCCCTCCTGATTTTTTTATGCTTTTTCCAAGTTTGTTAGGGTTTTTTTTTTTTCATATGAATATTATATTACATATTTAATATTTATTTTGTACCATTAATTCATATTTACTTTTTTTAGTTTTAGTTTAAGATCCATTTTTATTTATTTTATTTTAGTACTTCAATTTAAACTTGTTTCAAGTAATTTTAGCTTTTCATCTACTATTAAAATGTATATTTTGTTATATATTATTTTATTATATTTTGTTCATTTATATATTTTATTTATTTATTTATTTAATATACATTTTATTTTAATTTAGATTTACAACAATGCTATTAACTAAACTGTTTTAATTGTTTTAGTTTTAATTAACAATAATTCTTGTATTTAATTTAGGTATTCCATGCAACAAATACTGTGCACTTTTTTTTTTCTTTTCTTTTCTTCTTTTTTTTTTTTGCATATTCTAATAAAAACCTATAAATTATTTAAACAATTAAAACAATTAAAACACAGATGCATACTCACATTTCTTTAACTTTTTCAGGATTTCCCTGCACCTGTCCAACCACAGTGCCCTGTCTAGTGTTCTTCACCCAGCCCGTCACGCCAAGTTTCTCCGCTTCTGCTTCTGTATACTGCAATAAAACAGATGAAAAATAAAATAAAGATATGAAAAAAAAAGGGTTTGGGGGTTTGAGGTTACATTTACAATGCATTCATTAGTCACATTTGAACAGGTCATGCATTCTCTAGGAATCAAACCCATTACTTTGACATTGGTCATTGCAAACTTCAACTAAAATAGACTAAACTTACATCTATAGATCTAGTACTTGCTTGTTTTTGATAAAACTCACTCCTCTTTTAGCAGACATCTAAGAATACCATAGTATTGCCATGAAAACATGTCTAAAACATAATAATATCATGGTATTTTGCTAGGGTTAGTAGGTTCTGCTCTTATTTCTTAGTTATGGAAGCAAAAAGCTTATATCATCCATAGATTTCTCACCATTCTGAAGCAAACACCTGAAAAAAGACAAATATTAGTGAAACTGAGTTACAAACTTAAACGTAATTCGTCCATGTATACTTGTATACAATAAACAATTAGTAATAAAGAATATTTTACGTATTATGTTAATAAATATGAACACACAATGGTGTAAAACCTTCTGGTGCTGTAATATAAATAAATGCTCGTCTATTTTTGGAGGCGTGTCGTGAATAAACGTCGCCAAGTTTGCAAACCACTGTTATATACGCACCCTGAACATTCCCGAACACCTCAAAATCTACAGAAACATATTTGTCACCGGCGTCTGAAGACATTGCAAACAATATTACAAGGGTTAGGACCAAAACAGAAGTCCAGGAGACGTTTAAATGACAGACAATCATAAATAAACGCGCTTGAAAGGTAACGACTCGACCCGACTCTCACAAGCGCGAATCTGATGTCATGTGACCGCTGTTACTTTTTTCAACGCTTGACGAGATGGACAAATCACAGTCGTTGTGATTACAGGATGGTGAGTTTTGAAACATTATTGTGATTATGTCTGTTACACTCAAATCCTTAAAAATATCAAATGTAAAAGACAAAAGTGGACAAAAACCGTCCTGACATTTACTTTCTGATAAGCCAGAGCTTTTAACGGCTCTGTGAGAAGCTAAGCGCCCTCTGGATAGTTTTCTTAACTTAATTTACAAACAGATCAATGAGATTTTAATACATTATGTAACCATTATAATATATAATTAATATAGCTTAAACAATAAGCTATATTTTTGATTAAACAATTAGTAATCAACAACAGTTAATCATAAATAAAATATTCCAATACTATTACAATGCAGTTCTTACATATGGACAAAATGTTCTGTGGCAGTACCATGGTAATACCATAGTACAGTGGTTCTCAACCACGTTCCTGGAGCCCCCCAACACATGTTTTCCATGTCTCCTTAACCCTTTAACTGCCATTAGCTGTTCAGGAAGGCTGTTAATGGCAGTTAAAGGGTTAATCAAACACACCTGATTCAGTCTCATTAGTAGAGACTTCAAGACCTGAAATGGGTGTGTCAGACAAAGGAGAGATGCGAAATGTGCAGTGTTGGGGGGGCTCCAGGAATGTGGTTGAGAACCACTGCCATAGTACATCAATTTTTTTTTGTCTCCTCCCAGAACGATTGAATTTTAAAAATCAGACCAGATTACAGCACTAACCACAAATAATGAGCTACAGAAATGTGCCAACACATCCTGATGAGATTTTCATATTCCCAGCCACAGTTGTTCCCTGTAATCTAGTATATTTATGATTGAATCACAACCCTGGCCGTCAGAGATTAGAGAATTATAGTGTGTGTTCAAAAACATCTAGATTTGTGAATGCACAAATATTTTATTAGAGATGTAATTTGCAAACAAGGGTTTATGTTTCTTTTCACAGACAAATCCTTTCAAAAAAACAAATCACATTTGGATTTGACGCAGACCTTAGACCCAGCACACGACAGGTTACATGTTTTTGACGTGTTTTAACTTGTATGATGATCACAGAAAGATGGGATTAGACTCTCTGTGCCTTTAAAAATCATAACCTCAAAGATCAACACTGATGCTCGAAAGTTTTGTGGCATTAAATGAATGATTCATTTACTGAATTACATACTAAACCTCATTTCCTACATATTGGAGTTAATAAATAGCAATACAATAAATATAAGGTTAAATAAAACCTTTTGTGGCCTTGTTAATAATTTTTTGAAATATAATTCTAAATTGACAGTCTTAATAGAGCTAATAAACACTGTTGATATTTCCTCTTCTTCTCATTTAAACCAAGAAATAAAATAAATAAATAAAACATTTTTTTATTTAGATTTTTTTATACTGAATTTAAAAATAAAGTAAAATGTCAAGAAAAAGCAATGCAATTAAGGGTGTATATTGCATTATGTGTCTTAGAGCTATATTACATTTACAGGAAACATTTTTTTTTTTCTTTTAGGATTTTACATTTTAAAAATGTCAGACCACATTTTTTAATGTCTGCATCAATCTAATGTACTGTAAGTAAACTGGTGACATTGATTATTTGACTCCTTTGTCACATAATCCAATGGCAACAAAAAATGCAATAATGATAAAAATAATAATAATAATAATAAAATAAAATAAAATAAATCACAAGATGTTTGAAGGCCTGGAGTTAAGGGGGAACTGAGCTACAAAACACTGAAGAACATCAATAACTGCATAGCAATCCAAACACCAGATCAAACAGTTCTTGATAAGACAAAGGTCTTCTTCTAATCATAAAGAACCGTCTTGATCTACAGCCAAAACAGGCACAAAACAGGCAAGTTTAGAGTTTCCACAATATTGTGCTCATCTTTGGATTGTCAAGTATCACAGCTGTGCCGGCTGATTGAGGAGTAACTGTGTGTATACACACACACACACACACACACACACACACCATTTGTTGATTTGTTCTGAGCCAGTAATGCCCAACAGAGAGAAGACCCATAATCCTAGAGCTCAGACTGACAACAGTACAGCACATAAACACAACGCTTACTTAGCTGTCTAAATCAGTGCATACCGTTTCATGCTAAAGTTTGGAAACCCCTTGCAGAATCTGTGAAAATGTGACGGTATGATTTTGAGATCCATCTGTTTACTCTGAGGACAATTGAGGGACTCAAACACAGCTATTAAAAAAGGTTCAAGCATTCACTGATGCTCCAGAAGGAAACAATGCATTAAGAACTGGGGGTGAAAACTTTTGGAATTTTTGGAAGGTAAATTGTTTTTAATATGTCTTGCGGGAAACATGCAAGTATCTTTTGTTGCTTCCGTAGGGCAGTACTAAATGAGAAAAAAAAAAAATATTTCAACAAAATAAAAAAGATTTAGACCTTCATCCTGTTCAAAAGTTTTCACCCTCAGCTCTTAATGCATAATTTTTCCTTGATGCATCAGTGAGCATCATTGAGCGTTTGAACCTTTTTTGTGTTTGAGGCATTCAGCTGTTCTCAGTGTGAAAAGATGGATCTCAAAATCATACAGTCACTGCTGGAAAGGGTTCAAATATGCAAAAGATGCTGAAAAATCAAATAATCTTCTGGGCCTGGAAGAACAGTTGTAGATCATCCAGGGAACCACACATACAGTATTAAGAACCATGGGTTACCAAACTTTTGTATGGGGTTATTTGAATAATTTCAGCTATTTTTTGGTCTTGTTGATTATATGCAAACATCTTTTATGTAAAACATCTTACTCAGGACATTACTAAATAAAAAATAACATTATTCATTGTTAAAATGATTCACACTTCCACAGATTCTTGTTTTCAGCTAATTGTAATGACAACAGCCCAATCCAAATACTACAACCATTATGGAAAATGTTATGCATTCTTTTAATAAAAATAGTAGTTATATGAATAAATGATTTTTCCAATTGTCACGAACTCGGTCTCTGTGGCTCCCTCCAACCGCCGCCAGCGGGAAATCTCTCCCGAATTCTAAACGGACTACAACTCCCAGACCCCGTACCTGGCGGCGCTTCCGGTTCCGGGTTCCCTCTCCGGTGTCACTCTCTCGGCGTCGCATAAATAGGGCGCCATTAACACGTTGTCCTCGCGAAGTTTTGATTTGCATGGCTATCAACTCTGAGCGTTTTCCTACGGACTGCTTTCCTGTTGCCAACTCGGACTGTTATTTGTGTGAACGTACTCTGCCAGCCCTATCGACCCCCGCGCTTCGTTTGACGGACTATTCCTGCCTGCTGCCTGCCCCGACCGATCTGCCTGGACTCCCCGACCACGCTTTAGGACTGCCTACGTCACACCCGATTGCCGTTGTTTACCCTGCCTGTCTGTTTACGAGCCTGTGCATTAATAAATCGTTGCAAATGGATCAAACGCCTCACGAGTCGCCTGCATCACAGAAAACTTCGCCTTCTCATGATCCAGCAACGATGTTCCAGCTCACCTCGGAACTCACTGCTCAAGCCTCCGTGTTGGCGGTTCACCAACAACGCCTCGACCGCCTCACGTCACTCACCGAGGAGCTGCTCAAGGCCATCCAGACCACCCACGCATCAGCCCCGCCTAGCGTCCCTGCCGCAGCTCCCATGCCTCCTCCGCCGGCCCAGCCCGCCTCAGCCAGCCCTCGCCTCGCCTATCCTGAGAAGTTCGATGGCACACCAGCCAAAAGTAAGGGGTTTCTTTTACAATGCGCTTTGTTTATTAATCAACAACCTAATTTGTATCCCACTGATGAGAGCCGTATTGCTTTTGTTTGTTCCCTTCTCACTGGGCGAGCGCTGGACTGGGCCACGGCGGTGTGGACGCATGACCGGCCTGCCTTCCCCTCTTACGCCGCCTTCGTCCAGCGCTTTAAGGAGGTCTTTCAACCCGCTGGTGAGGGAGACGGAGCCGGGGAGCAACTGGTGATGCTGCGCCAGGGACGCCGCACCGCAGCGGACTACGCACTCACCTTCCGCACCCTCGCGGCCCAGAGCGGTTGGAATGATGAGCCCCTCAAGCTTCACTTTCGTCGGGGCCTCAACCACGAACTGCAGACGGAGATGGCCTGTCACGACGAGGGTTTGTCGCTCGACCAATTCATTGAGCAAACCATCCGTCTGGACAACCTGATCCGTGCCAGGAGACCCACTCGCTTCTCCAGCCTGGCTGTGCCTTCGTCCGCTGCTACCGCCGTTCTGCCAGACCCCGAGCCCATGCAGCTGGGTGCCACTCGTCTGTCCACAGAGGAGCGCGAACGCAGGCTCCAAGGAAACCTCTGCCTGTACTGTGGATTGCCTGGACACATCCGAGCCAGTTGCCCCACGAGACCACCCCGTAGAGCCAGTTCGGTGAGTCCCACCAACCTGACACCTACCCGTCTTGAAATTCCTGTCACTCTGTTTCATGCCGATCGCACCGTCATGACCACCGCCCTTATTGATTCCGGGGCGGCGGGAAATTTTATAGACTCAGGCTTTGTTCGAACTCACAACTTACCCCTGGTCTCTTGCCCTTCACATGTGGCAGTGGCGGCCCTCGACGGAAGACCCCTAGGCTCGGGGCGGATCCATCACACCACCACCGATCTCCAACTACAGATAGAACCAGCTCACTACGAAACCATTCGCTTCTTCGTCATCTCTTCACCACAGTCACCCCTAGTTCTTGGATTCCCCTGGCTTAACCTCCACAGTCCCGCCATCTCCTGGAAGCAGCATCAAGTCACTCACTGGTCACCATACTGCCACCAACACTGCAAGTCGCCAACCTCCAACGATCTTACCAGCTCCTCGACCCCAGAATACCACTCAGAGTCTGAGTTACCCCCAGAGTACCAAGACCTACACTTGGCGTTCTCCAAGACCAAGGCCACTCACCTACCACCCCATCGCCCCGGTGACTGCGCCATCGACCTCATCCCTGGCGCCCAACCTCCCAAGGGACGCATCTTCCCCCTCTCGCAGCCAGAATCCGAGGCCATGAAGGATTATATCAGGGAGGAGCTGGCCAAGGGCTTCATACGGCCCTCAACTTCACCGGCGTCAGCCGGTTTCTTCTTTGTCAAGAAGAAAGATGGCGGTCTGAGGCCTTGCATCGACTATCGCGGCTTGAACGACGTCACCATCAAGTACCGATACCCCCTGCCATTAGTCCCCTCGGCCTTGGAACAGCTGCGCACCGCTCGTATATTCACCAAGCTCGACCTACGAAGTGCCTACAACCTGATTAGGATCCGTGAGGGGGATGAATGGAAGACTGCCTTTTCCACCACAACTGGTCATTATGAATATCAGGTTATGCCCTTTGGCCTGGCCAACAGTCCGTCGTGCTTTCAGGCTTTCATCAACGAGGTCTTCAGAGACATGTTGAACCGCTGGGTGATAGTTTATATCGACGACATTCTTATCTTCTCGGACAATTACTCAGACCATGTCAAGCACGTCAGGGAGGTTCTCCAGAGGCTCATCGACCACCAACTCTATGCCAAACGTGAAAAGTGTGACTTCCACCTCACTAAAATCTCCTTCCTGGGGTACATCATCAGCCCCGAGGGCGTGGCTATGGACGATAAGAAGGTCAACGCCGTACTGAAGTGGCCCCAGCCCACCACTTTGAAGGAATTACAGCGCTTCCTCGGCTTCGCTAACTTCTACCGCCGGTTCATTCGCCAGTTCAGCACGGTCGCCGCCCCGCTCACGGCTATGGTCAAGAAAGCCGCACACCGCCTCGTCTGGTCGCCACCCGCTGTGAGCGCCTTCCAGGATCTCAAGCAGCGCTTCACCACGGCCCCTATTCTCCATCACCCTGACCCAGAGAAAGAGTTCATCGTCGAGGTTGACGCCTCCAGCACGGGTATAGGGGCCGTCCTCTCGCAACGTCAGGGGAACCCACCTAAGATGTTTCCCTGCGCCTTTTACTCCCACAAACTGAGTCCAGCAGAGCGTAACTACGACGTGGGTAATCGGGAGCTTCTGGCGATCAAGGCAGCCCTGGGAGAGTGGCGACACTGGCTCGAGGGGGCCAAACACCCTTTCACCGTACTCACCGACCATAGAAACCTTGAGTACCTGCGGACAGCCAAACGACTCAACCATCGCCAGGCCAGGTGGGCCCTCTTCTTCACTCGCTTTAACTTTCGAGTCACGTACCGACCTGGTACCCTGAACACCAAAGCTGACGCCCTGTCTCGCATCAGCGAGGCCCAGCCGGATCCAGTCACCCCTGAAACCATCTTGCCATCCTCTCTCATTGTGGCCCCCGTGGTCTGGGATTTAATGACGGAGATCACGGAGGCCCAGCTCCAAGACCCTCCGCCCGTTACCTGCCCACCTGACCTCACCTACGTGCCTCTCCCTCTCCGTGAGCGGGTTCTCACCCAGATGCACTGCTCTCCCAGCTCCGGCCATCCAGGTATCACCGCCACCCTCGAGCTACTCTCCAATCGATTCTGGTGGCCCTCCTTACATGCTGACACCATCCGCTTCGTCAAGCAATGCGTCCCTTGCAACGAATCCAAGGTTCCGCGCCGCCTCCCTGCTGGCCTTCTGCAGCCACTTCCCATCCCACAACGTCCCTGGTCCCATATCGCCATAGACTTCCTTACCGATCTTCCCGCCTCCCAGGGGTTCACCACCATTCTCACCGTCGTGGACCGATTCTCTAAGGGCTGTCGACTCATCCCTCTACCCAAGCTCCCATCAGCCATGGAGACAGCCGAAGCCCTTTGTAATTCTGTTTTCCGCTTCTACGGCCTCCCAGAGGACATAGTATCGGACAGAGGTCCCCAATTCACCTCCCAACTATGGACCAACTTTTGGTGCCTACTCGGGGTTAACGTCAGTTTAACTTCAGGCTACCATCCTCAGGCCAATGGTCAGGCAGAACGGCTCAATCAGGAACTCACCCGCTTCCTTCGCACCTACTGTCACAGCCATCAGGACGACTGGAGCCGTTTCCTCCTTTGGGCCGAGTATGCGCAAAACTCCCTTCGCAAGCCATCAACCCAACTCACACCCTTCCAGTGCACCCTAGGCTATCAACCGCCTCTTTTCCCCTGGTCAGGGGAGCCCTCCGACGTCCCGGCAGTCAACTCATGGTTCCAGCGGAGCGAGGAGACCTGGAACACGGCCCACGTCCACCTCCAACGGGCCGTGAGACAGACTCAGACCCAGGCCGATCGCCGCCGCAGGCCACAGCCCCCTTACACCCCAGGACAGTGGGTGTGGCTCTCGACCAAGGATCTGCGCCTCCGACTTCCCTGCAGGAAGCTAAATCCCAGGTACGTGGGTCCCTTTAAGATCCTCCGACAAATCACACCTGTTTCATTTAGACTCCAGTTGCCTTCACACTACCGTATCTCACCCACTTTCCATGTCTCTCTGTTAAAGCCCGCTGGCGACCCGGAAGGAGCGGAGATCCTAGACGAGACCAGTCAGCAGGAGCCCTCCCCCATCATCATCGACGGCGAGGAGGCTTACCGGGTTAACACGATCCTGGACTCCCGGCGCCGCAGAGGTCGACTCCAATATCTGGTCGACTGGGAGGGCTTCGGCCCTGAGGAAAGGTCCTGGGTGCAGTCAGATAATATTCTCGACCCATCGCTGATCACGGATTTCCATCGTACCCACCCAGATCGACCGGCCCCGAGAAGAAGGGGCCGACCTCGGCGTCTTCAGCCTCCTCGCGCCAGGAGTCGCTCGCAGGGGGGGGGCTCTGTCACGAACTCGGTCTCTGTGGCTCCCTCCAACCGCCGCCAGCGGGAAATCTCTCCCGAATTCTAAACGGACTACAACTCCCAGACCCCGTACCTGGCGGCGCTTCCGGTTCCGGGTTCCCTCTCCGGTGTCACTCTCTCGGCGTCGCATAAATAGGGCGCCATTAACACGTTGTCCTCGCGAAGTTTTGATTTGCATGGCTATCAACTCTGAGCGTTTTCCTACGGACTGCTTTCCTGTTGCCAACTCGCACTGTTATTTGTGTGAACGTACTCTGCCAGCCCTATCGACCCCCGCGCTTCGTTTGACGGACTATTCCTGCCTGCTGCCTGCCCCGACCGATCTGCCTGGACTCCCCGACCACGCTTTAGGACTGCCTACGTCACACCCGATTGCCGTTGTTTACCCTGCCTGTCTGTTTACGAGCCTGTGCATTAATAAATCGTTGCAAATGGATCAAACGCCTCACGAGTCGTCTGCATCACACCAATAGATGACATCCTCTAATGTTTTCAAAGTGATGTTTACTCAAAATTAACCGGACCGTTTTGTTCTCAGATCTCAGCTAAACAAACTCCCTCACATATTATGACTAATTGCGCTTGTGTAAATAAATTTTGTTAAATCTCTCTGTGCTTTATAAAATCCGATGCTAAAGTGCCTTGCAGGTTTTTTTGTTTGTTTGGTTTTTTTGAGAGGTGCTGAGCATCAAACTTGATCAGGACTATCTGATTTGGCAATGTTTTGCTCTTACATAAGATACAGCTGCACCAAAAATAGTATTTAGGCACTTAAGTAACGCTAAAATGTCATTGTGTTAGATAACGAAATATCAAAGCACAACATTCATGATATCATGAAAATAATAATGTTTCAAAGAACTATATGTTCAATATATCTCTGACATATTCTTTTTTCCTGCTTGAGTAAAAAAAAAAAAAAAAAGTTAGGCTTTAGTGACCCTGGACCACAAAACCAGTCATAAGGAGCATGCATATTTGTAGCAATAGCCAACAATACATTGTATGAGCCAAAATTATCAAATTTTCTTTTATGCCAAAAATCATTAGGATATTAAGTAATGTTCCATGAAGATCTTTTGTAAATTTACTACCGTAAATATATAAAAACTTTTTTTTTTATTAGTAACATGCATTGCTAAGAACTTCAATTAAACAACAAAAGGGGATTTTTTTTTTTTTTTTTTTTTTTTTGTCAGATTCCTGATTTTCAAATAGTTGTATCTCCTAACAAACCATACATCAATGCAAAGCTGATTTATTCAGATTTCAGATTGTGCATAAATCTACATTTAGAAAAAAAAAACGTTTCCTCTACCAAACAATGGCAGGAAGTAAGAAACAAACAAACAAACAAAAATACTATAGTTACTCTTACTTGTGCAAACTAGTCTCAAACACATTTTTGTGTGAAACACACATCAGCCGCATTTGCCTGGTTCTCAGCAGCAACCGTAAACAGTCCTTGGGAAAAAAGCAACAGAGAGAAAGAGAGATGAAACAAGTACAAACAGATGCTACAATTTTATTTGCAGCGTAATTAAGGTACACAGGGATGTGAATTAGACCAACAATACTGCCTCAAATGACCACAGAATGGTCTGAACAATGAGCTTTATATTGAACAATGTTGCTAATTGTTAAAGGTTTGTGAATTTCCAGCATGCACTGCGGCATGAATGAAAAATAATGCCGTAATTGTTTACAAGCTGTTTATTATGTTATTATTGTCATTGTTTGCTATGTGTCATTTATGTTTAGAGGGATATTTATCCCTCATTAATGCATTTGTTAAGTCCGTCATTGTTGTGGCCTGTCTGTGTTTTACTAAAACAGTCAAATCGAGGTGAATTGTCACGTGTTTTGAACGATGTAATTCAAACTAACCTTACAATATCTGCTGATTAATTTCCCTTTAATCTGTCTAGAAAGTAATTAAACAACCAATAGGTTACAGCCTAGTAATGGAAAAAACAGTGATGTTCGAATCTCCAAGACAAATTGATTTGCAAAATCAGTGGACCTTTTTCACATTTCTGGGTTTCTCGACAGCGGAAGTCGTCATTGGTTTAACTTCGAAAGCAGTGAATGGGAGAGTACCACAAATATATATTTTTTTACATTCCAATTTGCTCAAATAGCAAAAGAAAAAATCCACAATAGTGTTTTCATGACTTTCTAAAAGAGGAAAACAATTGAGAGAGCTAACGGCAATCAGAAGAGGGAACAATGTCAAATTTACGTCTTTTTTTTTTTTAATTGAAAATCAGAAAAAAGTGTACAAATCAAACAGGCTTTAAATGAATCAAAACAGAAATTTCAAAATATACATTTGCAAGCACATAAGGCAGACATAATTATAAGGTATAGTTACATTTAAATTACACAATCAAGATAAAAAAAATACAATAAAATAAATAAGAAAATGTATATAAATAAATAAAACATTTATAAATATTAAAATATATAAAATAAAATATTATGAGTCACTAAATTTGTTGAAAAAGTTAGCTAATGTAATAGCCTTATTACTCGAAAGGGTGCATAAAGATGAAACAATAATTCTAAGATCATTTATAAAGTGAGGAAAAGAAGGGGTGGTTTTCAAAAATCTACACTTATGAATAAAAAATTCACCACAACAAAGAAGGTTGTTAACCAAGTAATGTTGCATACAATCTTTTGTTTATAATTGAGAAGGTTAATCTGGATATTGACACAGAACATCCTATTATTCAGATGAGACCAAAACAGCTTTGAATGGATACAGTTGAAGAAAATATGCTCAGTGGTTTCAATATCACTTTCACAAATTTGACAAGAGTTCTCTTCAATATCAAATTTTGATCTAAGGAATTATTTCGATGAATATATATAATTCATTATTTTAAATTGAAGCTCTTTAAGTTTTGGGACAATTGGAAAAGAGAGATAACTCACTCTTATCTATTTTAATTCCTTTGAATCAAAATCTTTAAAAATATGGTGACATCTGAGTCAATTTGGACAAAGTCTATTAATGAAAACGCTTCTTATAATACGTTGGTACAATTTTGATCTCTAATAAAATAAGCACCCAAACACTGAGATGGAAGAGATTTACTTCTCTCCCATTAGCGACGCGCGTCATAATGTGAAAACCACGCCCACTGGGGGGGCAAAACACTCCAGTAGCCCCTCACTGCAGAACAAGATCCAGGGGGTGGGGTTGGATCCAGATCCAACTCCTCCCACTTTACATATACCTAAACCTACCCATCTCCACCCCTAATCCTACCATCGCCACCTTCTAAATGTGGATCCAACCCCACCCCCTGGATCTTGGATTCTGCAGTGAGGGGCTACTCGAGCAATGTCTAAAAGCTGCTATGTGACAAGGTGTACAGTAAACAAGCTAAAAAAAACATAACTACTTTTTTTATAAGCTGTCGACCCAAAAACGAGCCTTTACGGACACAAAAGTAGAGCGCAACGTGTCATATTACTAGAGAACTACGCCCACTGGTGGGAAACTTAATCGGTTAAGTAAACATTCATTATTTTTAACCATGTCAAAGGAATATTTCACCACCCTGAGATGAGGAGATATATTGAGAAACTAAATTTTATTAGTTTATGTCAGTGCTTCTTTTCCTTACCTTCCTTTTTCTGGAGAAATGATCCAACTGAATGGCCCAATGTAAAATACCCTGACATCTACAACTATTTGTGCCCTTAAACGCTCGTTTTTTGGGGTCGACAGCTTATATGAACATTGTTCTGTGTTTAGCTTGTTTACTGTACACCTTGTCACATAGCAGCTTTTAGAAATTGTTCTGTTTTGTGTTATAAGTAAGAAATGACAAGGATGTAGCTTCCCGCAATACAAAGTCAATTGGGAGAGTTGGATGTGGGCGTGGCCTAAATGCGCTCGGTCTCTATTGACGTTGCATTAATACTCTTGCATTAAAGTTAATTAGTTTTTGTCATTTGAAGCATGGGTGATATAATACAAAGTATAATGTCATAGATGTTCACTGAGTTTTTAAAAAATCTAAATATAAAAAACTCGAGGATTTACGATACTGATGACCGTTGAAAGGCGTCATCACAGTTCTGTGAAAAGGGTCCATCACTGTTATAAAGCGCTCCAAACACGACACCTGCTGGTCAAAATGGTGTAAATCAAACAAACAAATCAGTCCGACAATGCACACACATTTGTTCTCTTGAAATTGAAGTGTCTCTATAATATGTCTTAGTTATTGTTTTAGGCCTTTTTTGAGTGCTTCACGGAAGGTTTAGCTAATCACATCAATAAGAGCTAATCAACTATCTTACTCTTCCTCTTTTACTTTACAAATGTGCCATTAAATTGCCTATAATAAAAACGGATCCGAGTTCAGTGAGAACAAATTAAATTTCGAATCTTCTTGACGCGACGAAGCTTCGTTTACTGAAATCACGTGACTCAGTTTAATACGCGGTTCACTGGTTCTAAACAAAAATTTACAAAGGTTTCGAATCTTCCAAAGCGCCAATTAGATATGTTAAGGCAGACGGCATCACATGCCCCGTTATGCGTGTTAAATGAAATATCCAATTTGTTATCCACATCTTTATGCTTTATTTCTTAACAGAAATTTGCTTAAAAAAACAACCTTGTAAATATTCACTGTAGTAAAAAAAAAAAGTCATTTTACTACCGTAATTTGCATTTATTAAACCCCTACATTATTAAACTGACCCGAGATCAGTGCGAACAACCTAAATTTCGAAACATTTATGACTTTGGCAGGTCGATACGTGCTCTGAACCACTGATTTGAAGCAAACGATTCACAAAGGTTTCGAAGGTTTCGAAAGTTGACCACAAAACCACTCACAAGGGTATTTTTTTCCACCTGAATGCTGAATAAATAAGCTTTCCATTGATGCATGGTTAGGTTGTTAGGATAGGACAATATTTGGCCAAGATAAAACTATTTGAAAATCCGGAATCTAAGTGTGCAAAAAAACAAAAATAAATAAAATAAGATAAAATCGCCTTTAAAGTTGTCCAAATGAAGTTTTGATATATGGCCTAAGAGGAAATGTACAAAATATCTTAATAGAACATGATCTTTACTTAATATCCAAATGATTTTTGGCATAAAAGAAAAATCAAATAAATTTGACCCATACAATGTATTTTTTAGCTATTGCTACAAATATCCGTGCTACTTAAGACTGGTTTTGTGGTCAAGGGTCACAAATATGTTAAATAAAAATGTCTAAGTGGCTCTTTTAAAGGCACATCTTTACTTTTTCTGTCTACACAGAATCTGGCTTTCAGAAACAAACCCACTGTGTATTAAACATATATTTTAAGCAGCGTGATTTACATTTCACACGAAGCAGGTTCAATCTGCTGTTTATAAGAAGGAAGTCAAAAGCAGCAGGAGCCAAAGACATGCCAGTTCAAACTTAAGGTCAGTTTCATGTCAGAGATGCCGGTGTGTTTTGTACAGTCATTATCATGAAGCTCCTGTTGGTGGATGCAGGTTCACAACAGAAATGACTCAAATCCAGGACAGGCCCGTGGAGGCCCTTCACCCTGAAGACAAACACCAGCATCACTGTGCTTTAAGTGTAGTGTGACCTTTTATTGAACCTGCACGTCATTTTCATGTGCTCCTGTGTGTGTGTTTGCTGTAGGTTTGACATTAAATGTTTTGGCAAATATTTTCAATTGAAACCTGGAGGCAAGTTATAAGCCACGCAGAGATTGTATGGATGTAAACAAACATGTACATACAGTGTGAGTGTATGTTTGTGTTGTTCATGTATGTGAATGTCGGTCATAACTCTGAAACGATTAACGGTCACTGCAAATTACTCATTTTGGCACGACTGACCTATTTGTATATAACCCCGAATGATACTGAATACTATTATTTTGTACACTCTGAAATAAAGTGTCCAAAAGGGTGTTTTTGCAGTGATGCCATAGAAGAACCAGTTTTGGTTCATCAGTGAGCAGTTCTTAAAACAACCATTTTGAAGAAAATCTAAAGAACCTTTTTCGACTGTAAATAACCTTTTCTGCATTTGTTTTTGATTAAACACATTTTGGAATACATATTGTTTGCTTTGCAAATATTTTTGCCATTTGACTCATTATACAATTATTTCACTTGTTACAGGATGGATTTGATTAAATTTGAGGAGTAAAAAGGTTGAAAAACAGACCAATTTATACGAGAATCAAAACAAGATCGTGTATAGCTCCTATCGTTTTTTTTAGTCATAAGATTATTTGTTTCCTTAGTATTTTCTGTTTATTGAAAAGGAAAGCTTTGATAAATAGTAAGATAGAAAAATAAAACCATAAACGATTGTAAACAGCTCGACAACTAACTGAAAATCATTAGTGATGCTTTATATTGAAAATATCAGAAGAAATCAAAATAAACTGTAATTTCATAAAACTGAAAAATCCCGTCGCCTTTATAATATTAATTTATTATAAATAACAGGGTATTTATTAACGTGAATATACGTGAACTGTTTGATAAATCTTGATTATTAAGAAATCAATTAAAGTATATAAAATAACATGATTTATTATAATACATTATAAAATTGCTACGGTAATGCGAGAACACTGCCGTCTGACGCAGTAGCGATGATTTTCATCATTTAGAAGATAAAAATATATGTACACATTAAAAAACATGAATTAATATAACATAAGTTGTTATTGTTAAATAAAATATAAATTTAAAAATGGTATTCTTTTGCTTTGCATATTTTAACAATTTTACCAATTTCTTAAAAACGAATTCGCTATTTGTGGACCACAAAACCAGTCATAAGTAGCACGGGTATCTTTGTAGCAAGAGCCAAAAATACATTGTGTGGGTCAAAATGATCGATTTTTCTTATATGCCAAAAATCACTAGGATATTAAGCTAATGTTCCATAAAGATATTTTGTAAATTTCCTACTATAAATTTATCAAAACCAATTTTTGATTAGTAATACGCATTGCTCAGAAATTCATTTTAACAACTTTAAAGGCGATTTTCTCAGTATTTTGATTTTTTGCACCCTCAGATTTCAGATTTTTAAATAGTTGTATCTAGGCCAAATATGGTCCTATCCTAACAAACCATACATCAATTGAAAGCTTATTTATTTAATAATATAAAGTGGTGTACTGGTCTGTGCATCACTAAAATACAGCTTATGCATTCTAAATCATTTACAAACCATTTTACATTCGGCAAAGGAACAATACAACAGCAGATACAAACAGCCTTCAGACAAGCAAGAAAACAATTAATAATAAACTATTTTTTGTTGGTTCCGAAATGTATTTCGGATAAACAAATAAATCAATTTGTGATTTATGTAACAAAGACAATAATGATAAATAACAAAGACATTAGTTTAATCTCAAATAATAGTGTTCGTGTTGGATAAGCTTGAATGGAAAAACATTTATATTTCAGAATGCAAATGAATGCAGCTATTGATTAGACGCGTAATTAAGACTATTCTGATGCAATTTAAGCAAAATATCAAACTGATTGATGAAAAACAAGTAGGCTAAACAACAGAACAACTACACTGTTATGATGTTTGCCGGTCACTTCCCATTGCGCAAATGCTGTTTAAAAAGGACTGAATGCAGCGCAGTGGAATCACATTGGTTTGCATATTTCACTGACACACACACACACACAAAAAGGAAGGAACTTTAAGTGTCAACACTTTCTGCACTCCTCTAACACGATCTCAGTGGATTTGTGACCCACGCTGACACTAGAGGCGCCCTTGGCTCAGCCTGCGCGCTTTTACGCACAGCAATTATGCATTATTATTCTAGGAAAGCCTAATAATCAATAGGTCAAATGGTCATACTACACAACATCAGACAGGATATTATGGATGCTTTAGGGCCTTATTATTTAAAATCCCTTCGAAGTATTTTTTAAGATACTCTCAGAGTGGCATAAGCATAACTCTCCTACTCATAATGACTAAAAAATCGGTTTTGGCTCATTTAAACTATTTCAGTGCGTTTCAGGTAATGTGTGCAGCATTATTCGTCCCTCCTATTCGGGCTACGTGATCAGTGACGCACAGGAGACTCTCTCCAGACTCCAGCGCGCACGGGGCTCTCCGCGCATTATGATGGAGTGAGCCGAGACTAGCGTCCAGCTTCCAGCAAGAGAAAAGCTCCTCCTCCCTCCCCTGCGATGAGGTAGTTGGTAAGACCGAGCGCTGGTTAATCACCAATTTCTCGAGTCCGCGCGTCGCGTCTTAAAAGTCCTGTCATGCATGCAACGTCCCCACGGTTGCGCGCCTGACCTCCTGCGTTTTCAACCACGGCTTTTGTTTGTTCACCGCCCGGCATGGGAGATCACAGCGAGCCGACCATGGTGCAGAAGTCGACATCGTTCAGCATCAAGAGCCTGCTGCTCCCATCTAAGTTTGACGATGAGGGCGCGGAGCGCAGCGGCAGCCCGGCACCCGTGCAGGACTTGGACAAACCCCCGGAAGCTTCCGAGGTGGATCCCGCGGAGGAGCATCCGTCTAAAAAGGGAAAGAAATTCGACAAGCCTCCGTTCAGCTACAACGCGCTCATCATGATGGCCATCAGACAGAGTCCCGAGAAGCGGCTCACGCTCAACGGTATCTACGAGTTCATCATGAAGAACTTCCCGTACTACCGGGAGCACAAGCAGGGCTGGCAAAACTCCATCCGACACAATTTGAGCTTGAATAAGTGCTTCGTGAAGGTCCCGCGGCATTATGACGATCCTGGGAAGGGGAATTACTGGATGTTGGATCCCTCCAGCGATGATGTGTTTATCGGCGGAACCACTGGGAAGCTCCGCCGGCGCTCGGCGACCTCGCGGGGCAAGCTGGTGATGAAAAGGGGCCTACGCTTCGCGCCCCTCGGACTCGGACTGGGCGAACGCCCGAGCAACCCGCTCTACTGGCAGCTGTCTCCGTTTTTACCCCTCCACCACTCGCACTATAACGGCTCCACTCACGGATTTCTAAACCAAGGACACGCGTACGGATCGTTACTCCCAGGTGTGGAGCCGCTCGGTAACGGGGATATGTCTCGCCCCATTTTGGGAGCCTCTAGCGGGAGTATCAACGGGTACGGCGTGTCTTCGCCGTCCGCCGCCGGATTACTTTCAGGGCACAGTGGATACTTCGTACCGGGCGCGCAGCAGCCTCAGCCGCTCCCGAGCGCGCCGGGTTACGGAATCTCCAGCTCTCCGTCCCCGCTCCTGTCGGATTCCCTAAGAACTAGTTTGCCGTCCTTTACCACACCGCTTTCTAGCGGACTTCTGTCGCAACACAAACGCGTCGCACCCAATTCGTTCCTAAGCTGAGCGCGTAATGGGAATATCCAAACTTTCGCCACGAAGCTTTCCTTTTGTGTGATGACTGTGCGTCTGGATTTTTTTGTTTTTCTCTATTTAAGATTATTTTGTATAATACAGGGTATGCCAAAGGCATTAGCCGTAGGCTACGTGTTTGTTTAAATTTTTTCTTTACTTTTTTAAAAAAGTATTAGTTATAGACGTATTTCTTTGTGAATTATGGTTTTGTATTTATTCGAAATGTTTTACTGTGGGATACTGTTACGATTAGATGTTCGGCACATATTATTCGTTGACAATTAGTATGACTAATTCCTTTTTTATTTATGTCCCAAACTGTGAATGCGCCTTAAAATCTTAAATCAGGGTTGAGCGTTCGGACTGTCTCAGGTGTGCGTTCTGACAATGAAACATTATTATTAGCGGTGTAAACCTGAAATATGGTCAAATAGAAATATATATGCAATGTTTTATGAATTTGCCTGTGGGCCTGTGTTCGGAGACGTACTAGTAAAGCTAAGCTACTGAATTAAAGCACTGGTTAATGAACTCTGTGTGGGATGAGTTTATATGTACATACTGTCACAGGTTTTGTTTACACGCATAACAGTATTTCAATACAGTTTTTACGCGTGGAGGTGATTCAGCACCAAAGACAGATCATTAATAACATCCCTGCACATTCATTTGCCATTATTTTAACTCTCTGTGCAAATCAGATGATTTCTAAAGCTGTTTATTACCCCTTTAACTAATTTGTGATTTATAGTTCGGCACCTTTAGTTGTCTATAGGTCATTTCATGTGCAGATTTGTACTAGTTTGTCTTTTTTCCCTGTATATATTGGCTGAACTTCAGTTCAGAACAAAGAAATAAAGTATTGGAATATTTCTGTATGAATGCAAACGCGTCCTTTCTAGCCACGCAACACACATCCGCTTTTTAGTGAACAAAGACTCGAGGGGTTTAATGCATTTAGCTTCACGCATGCATATTAATTTTAATGTATTTACGCGCATGCTGTATGCATTTATGTAGTGCATGCTAGAAATGATAAATGTGACCCTGGACCACAAAACCAGTCTTAAGTAGCATGGGTATATTTGTAGCGATAGGCAAAAATACACTGTATGAATTAAAATGACCTATTTTCTATTATGATCTTTAAAATCTTTAGGATATTAGGATCATGATACATGAAGATATTTCCTACCGTAAATATGTCAAAATGTATTTTTTATAAGTAATATGCATTGCCAATAATCAGTTTTATAGGCGATTTTATCAATATTGTTCTATATTTATTTATTTTTTGCACCCTCAGATTCCAGATTTTCAAATAAATAGTTACATGATAAGTGCCACCAATTAATTTATAAATTGCGCACATCTACAGCGCCATCGAGTCATTCCAGACAAATGACGAAACCACTATATTCGCAAAATAATGCAGTGTTTTCACATGCCTAATTAATTAAATAAATAAATAAAAAAATGTGATATAACTGAGCCTTTACGCAAACATCCGGTTAAACTGTTTCACCGCGTCATTCTGACCCATTTCCAGTAGAAATAATGCTAAACTTACTGTCCAGATGTTCCTGAAACCTCAGCTCCACGTGTCCCGGATCAAGCAGAAGTGAAACTCTCAGTGAGGCACAGACAATATGAAGTCCAAGAAAACTCAAAGACACCTTCAGAGGAGCAGGAGCGACATTAATGTGCTCGGACAGACGTTCAGAGGGAGGGACTCACAGACAAAGATGGTCAATTCACTAGTTTGTTACTCTCTAAAACAATTCCTGTATGTTTATTTCACATATTACATAATATACATGACCAAAAATAAAGCCATTGCATATAGTCTGTCTTTTTAATAACTATGTAAATTAATATGTATAGAAGAAGCAATAATGAATATTTTTTCTAAATAAAAGTTTTATCTACAACAACTTAGTTTTTTTACGAAGCTTTATTTTTCAGATTCCATCAAGGCACGATTTATATACTTTTTTTGCATTTATTTATTTTACGTTGAACTAAAGCATAAAACGGCTAATAAAAAATAACAATTGGCCACCCAAGGAAGAAACGAAACGTGTGAATTCATCAGTTTCACCACGTCAAAATGAATAATTAAAAATGACGAATTTGTTTTACGAATCTTACGATTTAGATCCGAATGAGCCGATTTATTCCCCCATTCAAATTCAGTCTAGGCCCACTTTATAGTGTGCATTTATCTATTTATGTATGCATTTATATTACATTATTCTTAAACAAAATAGGCTAGTAAAATATATGAGGAAACGTCAATTTATCAGTTTGCCAAGTAATATTGTAGGCTATTAAATGTTTAATAAACTTCTGATTTTGAACCAGAACAAACATGATTGCTTGTTTGTTTTCTCGTTTGTGCCAAGTTTTACTTAGTAAAAAACCTCAGTTTATAGTACTTATCTACGTACTTATTTATATAGCATTAATCTGAAGCACAAGGAGGCTAATAAATTGAACAGCTGACCATCAAAAATAAAAATACGGCTGTCAAGCACAAAACAACTCGATAAAACCATGTTGCATTCAAGAATTTGGGTCTTAAATTCAACAGGGCCGTAATGCAAACCGTAAAAGAATAGTAAAAATATAAATATATAGGCCTATGAATTAAAAAGCAAAAGAAAAAAACAGGGTTTCCTTTCAGATAAAACAACATCCAAATCGTATTCTTTAGAGAATCAAAGTATTCCGAAAATAAATGAATAAATAAATTAACGCATTAAATTGTTTTAGTATTTTGAGCTACTTTGCTCCTTCATATTTTAAATTCTTCAAAATTTCAGCGTCAAAATAAATAAATAAATAAATAAAATCAACGGGCGCTTGGGATTTTAACTTAATTTAATTATACAAACGCGTCAGAAGAGGTTTGTAACGTCATATGCCACAGTTTAACACACCATTTAACTCGTCTTGTAGAACAGATAACAAAATGGAGAAACTATATCGTCAACACTTTCTGCCTCATAAAACATACTTCTTTCCAACCTCTAACCCAATTTCAACTACTGATTTGATCAGAAAGTCTATTAAGGTCTGTGGTGTGAGTTTTAAGGGTTAATTCTGATAATCTGCTGCTCTTCCTGCTCTTTTGTCAAGCGTCTGTAAGTGTCTCTGCTCAAGTGGAGGTGTATTTCTGTGTTTCCATATGAAGGTAAGACCCTCCTGAGAGCTCATTTGACAAAAGAAGGGTCTTAAGGGCTCCTTTTCAGGTCACTGGAGACAAAACCGCTCTTAATTTGCAGAATTCTTTTCTCTAGTGCCATAGAAGGGCCGTTTAGGGATCAATACACCTGTTGTTAGCTGGCCGTAATAGTCACAAAAATGTGACGGACCTGCATTAACGTTGATTAGTCAGAAAAATAAATAGCTTTGTTTATGAGATTCTGGAGTTTGTATGGAAATAAACACAACATAATCCACTACAAAGTGACGTTTCACTGATATTCAGAGTGAATCGAAGACAGAGATGATATTCTTAAAACAGACAACAGCTGTCTAAACATGACTAACAGAATACATCCACATCAGCTCAATCTCAGTTTATATATATATTTTTAAAATGCCTTTATTGACATCAATGTAAATAATACAAACAAGACAATAGAGTAGAATTTAAGAATCTCTGTAAAACAGAGTATTTTAGTATTATTAAATATATACGAAGTATTATTAAATATATAGAAAATCTAATGTAAAAAGTCATAAAATTACACTATTTGACATAAAAGATGAACAATACAAAATATATTTTATGTAATAAATGACAACAGAAAATACAATACAATATGTGAAAATACAATATTCTACAGGGCAAACCAAGAACAGAATGGCATGCTAAGTTAAAAAGAAAGATTATATATATATATATATATATATATATATATATATATATATAATATTCACGTTATTAATGTTTTGTTTTTTAGTAGAATTACATTTAGTACAAACATTTTACATTTACAGACTAGATAATTTTTCAACATCTGCACAAAGAAACCCTGCAAAATGTGCAAAAAGTTTTTGAAGAAAGAAAAAAATGCATAGAATTAATTAATACCATCACAGAAAATTTGCGAATTGCAAAATGTGTCTGCACAGAAAGCAAATAAAATTCTTACAAAATAACCCTAATTGTAAAAATAACTACAGCACAATACAAATGTTAAATATAAACCATAAAAGAACACAATATTATTATATAGGACCATAAATTAAGAAACAAAAACAAAAAACACATAACTCAGTGTTTCCTTTCAGATAAAACAATATTCAATTCATTTCTATAGAGAATCAAAGTACTCTGAAATAAATAAATTTACTTGTTTTTTTAGTATTCTGAGCTACTTTGCATAATAAAATAATAAAATATGTAAAATATAATATATATATATATATATAGACAAAAAGGGGTTAAGAATAAAAACAATAAGTGTAATACTGCTTTAAATTGTTGTTTTTTAAAAAAAAATATTGAAAAAAATTGTGTTTAATTTAATTGCATTTTTGTTTTTGATTTTCTGAGCAAAAAAATAAATATCATACATTTTTCAGTAATTTACAGAAGACACACACTAAAATGTCATTCAGTGTAACAATCTTGTCAGGCATATTTACAGCAAAAATCAAGACGAATTACTTTCACCCCAGTTCTACATTTTTAAAACTTGCCACTTTCCTAGGTTTCCCCCATTTGTCAGTAAGAAATTTTTTAAAATATGCTCCCTTATAATTTAATATGTACAAGTCAGAATAAGCATGTTGTTTGAATTTTTACATAAATATTGTGTTACATTAAGTGACAGTGTTACATTATTTCAACCAAATTTTGACATTTTATTCTCCAAAAATGTATTTGAAACCTTAAAAGTAGACGCTTTACTTACATTTAATGTGCTTTCTATGGACATAAAATCACTTGTGTAAATTTCTTTTGACGTAGACATCTTAACGTCTTTTTTTCATTTAGTTCATAATGTCATAATGGCTTGTTTTTAGTAGAATGACATTTAGAACAAACATTTTGCATTTACAGACTAGATTGATTTTTTCCTTCAGTAACATCTGCACACAAAAAACTGCAACATTTGCAAAAAAAAGTCAAGTTTTAATGGAAAACATACATTTTAAACATCACAGATGATTAGATTTTTACCTCAGCTTGAAAGCATGCAAAAATTGTTTGCAAAATTGAGCGACTTCTTTTGTTAGCCAAAGCAACAAGGCATGAAATACATGAAACATTACCAGGAAGCTCAAGCATTACAACGTGACGTGTAAAGCGCACACAGTCCTGAGCAACGTAAACAGTCGCCATTTACTATGTAAAGCGCCTTGGTTCCCATCAGTCCTGGTGGAAGCCATTTTGTGTGTCATTCAAGCATGACGTGTGGAGACTCTAGACATTGTGCTCCGGTGAAAAGGACCAAGAGCTGGGCTTTCTGGATGTCAGTTGATTTAACTCCAACACGTTTAGGACACGCTCTGTTACCCAGCCGCTAAAAAGCGGCCCGCAGGTCACAGGTCTTCATGAAAACCTCCTGTTTCCCTGAACTACTCAACTCCCTCCACACGCCAGCACTTCCTTTGTTAGTTTAGTAAAAACAGTTATTTTTTCAAGTTAAAGACCCTTAAAGGCTAAACATACGACTGGCATAAACATTATAAATCTATTATAAAAGTATAATGCATCTCATGAATAATTATAATTAATATTTATTAATTGTTACACATTTAGAAAGTGTAATGCATGACAAACAACACTTCGAATATTACAATGCATTTTGATTATTTATGAAAAGATATAATACATTACAGTGGATATTATGAATACCTTTATAAAAGCTTTAAGTGAAGTGTAAATTGGACTTGTTTCCTACCAAATCTAAGCTGCTCCATCCTGGCATCGTCCCAGATGGGAATGAGGTATGAAAAGGGTGTGTTTCCTAAATCTGAAACCCCTAAAACCTACAGGACCCTGGGAAAAGCCATTAAGAGCTGAGAATTAACCCATGCTGGACTAACCGATGTTGACCAGACTCACATGAAGGTAAAACTAATTTATTTCAATATTACAAATAATTATTTTAATAACATTCAACTTTGTTTTGTTTGTTTTTTCCCTCACTTAATATATATTTTAATGTTTTATTATGCATCATAATTGTTTTCATTTATTTTACTGGAATATTCAACTTTCATGAATCTTTATTTGTAGTGATTTTTATTAAAATGACCAGTAAATTATATTATAAAGAGCTGCTTATATATATTATATTAAGCTGAACATGCTGGTGGCTAGGTGTGATTTTCCTTGCATTATTGTTTATTTTTTCCCCTTTAGAAATAAATAAACACACGTAAAATTAATCAAATGGAGTGGCTTCTGAGTAAAGAAACATGGTCAAATGCATTTGTAAAGATTTAAGCATTCGTGTCAGCAATATATATCTTGTGGATTTATTCCAGTAGCATCTGAACAAACTTGTGAAAAAAATAAAAAAACATGTCTGTCTATCATGCAAATGTAAATATTCATGCTTATATATTTATTAATATTTGCAAAATGCCTAAAATCGTGTTTTTTTTTTGTTGCCTGCTATTTTCTATTTGTCAACGTTTCAGAAATCCTACATAAAAGTGCTTTACTTGGTTCTTTAATTTAAAAATGGACATTTTTAATTATCCAGACTTGCACAAGAACTAAAGCTGTTGCATAAATATTTACTTACATGTTACATTTTACAATATGTGTTTTCATAAAATACACACTGTTAAATATATATATATATATATATATATACAGACACTGGCAGAAAATCAGAGAATGGCTTTAATTTAAACTTCAAATAATCATTAATGTCTTCACAAGAAAGCAATATATGAAGTATATAGTAAATAATTTTTTTTTAAATAATAATATGTAGAATTTTAAAAAGTTTACATACACCTTGCAGAATCTGCAACAATGTTATTATTTTACCAAAATAAGAGGGGTGTTTATTGAATTAAATGCTTTAAAATTTGTTGATTTAGTTGATTTATATACAGCACAGGTAATGTACAAAGTTTACTATAAATAAATAATGTACTTCCAAATTGTATTCAGAGGCTGTTCAAAATAAGAAAAAGTCAGTATAATTTAAGAGGAATGTTTGTGTTTAAAAAAATCTGGGCAAGAACTAATGCAAAAAATGGGTGTATATCTGTCAGACTCATATGCAACTATTACAGAAGGTTCAAATGCTCACTGATACTCCAGAAGGAAACACAATTCATTAAGAGAATTTAAAGATCAGGGTAAATTTAACTTATTTTGTCTTCTGGGAAACATGTTTCTTCTGTAGTCTATGAAGGGCAGTACTAAATAATAATAATACAAAATATGATATTTAGGCAAAATAAGAAAAATATACACATCTTCATTTTGTTCAAATGTTTTCACTCCCCAGCTCTTAATGCATTGTTTTTCCTTCTGGAGCATCAGTGAGCATTTGAACCTTTTGTAATAGTTGCATATGAGTCCCTCGGTTGTCCTCAGTGTGAAAAGATGGATCTTAAAATCATACTGTCGTTGTTGGAAAGGGTTCAAATACACAAAAATGCTAAAAAACCGAAGCGTTTTTCTGAAGAACAGCAGGCAGTTTTAACTGTTCTGAAAAAACAAGGGACTCATGAACAACTATCACTAAACAAAAAAACACAGCTGTGGATCATTCAGGTAACAACACAGTATTAAGTATCATTAAGTATCAAGGGTATGTAAACTTTTGAACAGGGCCATTTTTATAAATTCAACTATTATGTTCTCTTGTGGACTGTATGTAAACATCTTTTATGTGAAACATCTTATTCAGGTCAGTACTAAATAAAAAATAAATAACATGCATTTTGTATGATCCCTCTTATTTTGCTAAAATAAATAACATTTTGCAGATTCTGCAAGGTATATGTCAACTTTTGACTTCAACTGCATATATGTATGTTAATAGATCAAATACAGCCCAAAAATAAGTCAACAAACCAGCAATGCCCTATTAGTTATAGATTTTATAATACTGTGATATACTAATTGTGCATGAACAAAAATGAATAAAAACAGATTTTACACAACCAAACATATCAAATGAATCCCTATTCTGAGCTCACTCACATTAAACAGTGAAATATCACATTCAACTAAATCATTACAGCATTTGTTGTGTAGAACGAACTAGAAACTTCCAATAAAACTCATTTGTATAGAACTGAAAATGCATTTGAGTCCCACTGAAACGGAACTATAAACAATCTATAAACACGTCTCTCCAAACCCTCCTGATGTGCTTGACGACTTGTGAACTAATCAGGGTAACGAAGAGGCCGTAACGGGGGTGGAGGGGTTAAACAAACAGCAATAATCCTGCGGGACGCTGGATGGACTTGGGAACGCTCGAGCTTCTCTAACATCTGCGTCCAGTTTTAGCAGCTCATGTGTGATAAATCACATTGATTAAAAGGACAACAGTTTATCTTAAACCACGAGGCCAGAATGAAAGGCTCTGACCCCGTAATGAGCGCCAAACCTGCTGCGATCCAATCAACGCTGTGAGAAAACCTAAGTAATTCTTATTAATTGTAAAATTATGAAGGTTTGGGTTCGACTGAACGGCCTGTGGCTCTTAGTGCGACCAAATTCTGGTTTATAAAACCGTTTTACATCTGAATGACTTATTATTTAGTAGGTTGGGGTTAAAAACTCATTCGGCCTAAGTCGGGTCTCTTTGCACCCCTTGTTTAGTCATGTTAACATGTATTGGGTTTGACAGGCGCGGGCTGAACTGGACTCGGCATTCGAGCCACCCGTAGATTCAGGCCAGGCCGAAATGTTAATGTCAGACCTCAGTGACAGACGGATATACAGAGTAAAACATGATTGAATGAACATATGGATCTGAATAATTGCTCAGGAATGCTGGTGAATCTAAAATGTGGCATGGATTTCCAGGAAGTGACGCCATTTCAACAGGAAGACAAGTAAGCAATCTCAAGCTATTTTAATATAAAGAGATCTAATCTAAGAAACACAATCTTAAAGTATTAACTACAAAGCAGACTGTGCTGCATGTTACAGAGTTGTCTTTACTACTGTCACTTTTGGTCAACTTAACGTCTTTGTATTGTTTTATTTAACTGAAATATTTTTTATTTAAATATTTAGATATACTTTGTAAATGTGAGTGTGTGTGTATATATATGAAGAGTTATATATATATTAAAACTGTATAACATTTATAAATATTATAATCATCTTATATGTAATGTATGCATGTGTATATATTATAATAATAAAAATATAATAAAAATTACAAAGAATGAAAACAACAAAACAACAACAATAATAATATAGCATTAACATATGTAAATATTTATAAATAAAACAAATAATTATAATATAGTTAAAAATGCAATAATTACAAATTTTACAAAAGTCATTTTAGTAATAATAGTATTAAGTGATACATATTTTATATGTATGTATGTGTATATATTATAAAAATAATATAAAAAAAATAAAATTACAAAACATAAAAAACATCACCAACAATAATGATGATGAAAATATAGCAATAAGTAATAATTTCAGTAGTAATAGTAATATTTGCCATTTTAATTGTAATATTAATTAATAAAATACTAAAATAAATAGACCTGACTTAGCAAAACTAAGATATATGCCCTTGCACTGTTTTATGTAATTAAAACATATTTTATATTTAATTAAATATTAATAATAAGTAATATTTATATTATATTTATATGGCAATTTAAATAATAATAATTATTAAAATAATACAATTAAATAATAAATAAATTGACTTGACTCAGCAAAACTATTTGATTATTATATACAAATAATATTTATGTAATTAATAAAATACTAAAATAAATAGACCTGACTCAGCAAAACTAAGATATATACCCTTGTATTGTTTTATGTAATTAAAAAAATATTATATATATACATTTTTTTTTTATAATAAGTAAAACAAATAATTATAATATAGTTAAAGAAATGTAATAATTACAAAAATATATAATATAGCAATAAGTTAGTATAGTAATATTTTGGTAGTAATAGTAATAATAGCAATTTTAATAATAATTATTATTAATAAAATAATAAAATTAACAAAAATAAATTGACCTGACTCAGCAAAACTTGTATTGCTTTATTTAATAATAATAATAATAATAATAATAATAATAATAAAAAATATAGATAGATAGATATAGAAATATATAATTAAATACTAAAATATTACAACTACAGTTGAAAAATGTAAGTACAAAATTAAAAATTATTTATTATTTTACTAATAATAAAATAATATTTTAGTAGTAAGTTTTTAAACTAGAAGTTTAATAATAGCCCTATAATTAATTAATAATAATTTAATAGTTGCAAAAAAAATTACATTTTAGAAAAAATAATCAGATTTAGCGAAAGCTTTTTTTAAAATATCAATCTATTTATTTGAACTGTATGTAGCTTCTATAATTGTTGCTCAAATGCCACATATATAATATATAGTTTGACCCATATTTTTTGAAGCTGAAGTACATACTTATACATTTTCCTTAAAAACAGCAAAACTTCAATTTAATTTAACTAAATTTATTTAATTTATCCATTCATTCATGTGCAGAAGCAGTTCAGATACAGTATCAGACCACTATTCACTGGACTAGTGATTTTCAGCAAATTGATGCTGGTGACACGGTTTAAAATATTCAAGAGATTTTATTCTGCTTTATTGGCTTCATTCAACATCCTAATCAATAAAACATTGGGAATTTTACTGCCATTCAGGACAGAAATCAGCCACAGTGGGTCCTGCTATTTAAAGAAGTAGTTCACTTCCAGAACAAAAATTTACAGATAATGTACTCATCCCCTTGTCATCTAAGATGCCCATGTCTTTCTTTCTTCATTCATGAAGAAATTATGTTTTTTTGAGGAAAACATTTCAGGATTTCTCTCCATATAGTGGAGATGCCCCCGAGTTTGAACTTCCAAAATGCAGTTTAAATCCAGCTTTAAAGGGCTTTAAACGATCTTATCTAGTGAAACAATCTGTTATTGTGCAGTTATTGGCAGTTTACATTTTTTAATCTTAAATGCTCGTCTTGTCTCGTCTGTGATCTGGGTAAAAAAAAAAAAAAAAACCTTAAAAAACCTACTTTGCTGTTTTACATTTTTTTTTGTAAAGGGTGTTTGATCTTCTTTGTATGTTCACTTTGTAAACACTGGGTTGGTACTTCTGCAGCAATGTAGGGTGATTTTGAAGTTGGAGGAGAAAATGAAATGCATGACCCTAACTGTATTGAACCAGACAAAACAAGTTCACACAGACCTAGACAAGACGAGCGTTTGAGGTACAAAAGTATAGAAATGGTTAATTTATTGGAAAAATTGATGGGATTCATTGGCTGGGATTGTTTAGAGCCATTTGAATCTGAATTTAAATAGCATTTTGGAAGTTCAAACAGAGTGATTGGTTCACAAACGAATCATTCTTTTGAACCGGTTCTTTATAGTGAACTAGTTGAATTAGTTCATTAAATCGGACTGAAGCGTCTGAAACAGTTCATGGCTCGAACGGCACAGATCTAAGTTACTGACTCAAAGTTACTGACTCAAATCACTTTTAGATGCCTGACAGTCACTCCGACTCAAAATGAGCCAAAATAGTGGCGTATCTGATCCTACGGTGAATGAACTGATTCAGTGCTCCAGTTCAGGTTTGTTCACATTATATGCTTTAGACATGCAAAACATCCATGTTTCAGATCATTACTAGGTGCTTTAATAATATAATTATTAAAACGTTACATCATAGTGAAATGATCCAGTTCATTGAAACAAACTGTCCAAAAAAATCAGTTCGCAGAAAAAAAAACAATTTTCCTGTTTGCCTGAGGCTTTGGATTACAGGTAATATTGTTGTAAATAATGTTCAGTTTCTTGCACAGACTGATCTTTTCGATTCATGAGACTTCAATATACCATCAGAAGCCACGGGTATTGATTTTATGCTCCTTGCTGCGCTTATTTTGACTCTCAAAGTGAGAGTATCTGCTGACTTGCATTTTACTCATCTTAAAGCTTTATTTTTGAGTTAGAGTTCAAAAACCAAAAAGCTGAATTTTTTCATTTATTTATTTATTTATTTATGTCTTAGTAAAAATTAATTTGAAAGAATTACTGAGCAAAACCAAACCATGATAATATTCTGTAAGTGTGTATGGGAATACTTTAAACTAATTAAACTTATCTTAAAAGAGTAGTTCACTTTGAGAACAAATATTTACAGAATAATAATTTACTCACCCCCTTGTCATCCAAGATGTTCATGTCTTTTTTTCTTCAGTTGATAAGAAACTATGTATCTTGAGGAAAACATTTCAGGAACTTTGAATGTCCACAATGCCGTTTAAATGCAGCTTCAAAGGGCTCTAAACGATCCCATCCGATGAAGAAGGGTCTTAGCGAACGATTGACAATTGACAATTTATACTTTTTAAAATAGACATGTCTTGTCTAGGTTTGAATGAACTCTTGTTTTTTCTGCTTAAAGACAGTTAGGGTATGTCAAAAAACTCCCATTTAATTTTCTTCCCCAGCAAAATCGGCCCTTTGAAGCCCTTTAAAGCTGCATTTAAACTGCATTTTGGAAGTTCAAACTTGGGAGCACTATACATATCCATTATATGGAGAGAAATCCTGAAATGTTTTTCTCAAAAAAAAAAAAAAAAATCTTATCGACTGAAGAAAGAAAGACATGAACATCTTGGACGACAAGGGAGTATCTGTAAATTTTTGTTCTGGAAGTGAACTACTTCTTTAACAACAGACACTTATTCAATCGTCTGGGAACAAAAATAACATGTCATTTGGATTACATAAAAATCAAGTACATGTAATCAGATTATATTACATTTTAAAATACTCCTAATCAGACTACAGTTACTTTCTTATCTTATTGTGAGGTGATTCGTGTGTCAAAGAATCATGTAGACTCAGTGTTTTAGGTTAGCAGGGCATCTCAGGGAACACAAATAGAGCTGCTGTATATCACTCACACACACACACACACACACACACACACACACACACACACACACACACACACACACAGAGAGAGAGAGAGGTCGTTCTGCTATGATAGTCCATACAGAAGTGTTTGTGTCAGTGAATGAATGCTGTGATATTCAGCCTCAGGGTTTCCTATGTTTACATAGAACCAAATCAGATGATTAAACTGGAATTATGGGTAACAACTGCCTCAAGCATAAAATAACAAATTAGTTCAGTTTGTTTTTCACTACTACTACTACTACTACTACTACTACTAAAAAAAAAAAAAAAAAAAAAGAAAGAAAAGAAAGAAAGAAAGAAAGAAAAGAAAACCCTACACTTTAAGTCAAAGCTTTTTGAAATGTAAGATTTGTAATGTCTTTTTAAAGAAGTATCTTCTCACCAAGCCTGAATGTTGAAATTGTAAAATTTTGAAATATTTTTACTATTTAAAATGACTGTTTTGTATTTGAAAATATTTAAAAATGTAATTTATTCCTGTGATCAAAGCTTAATTTTCAGCATCATTACTCCAGTCTTCAGTGTCACATGATCCTTCAGAAATCATTCTAAAATGCTGATTTGTTGTTTAAAAAAACATCCATTATTATTATTATGTTGAAAACAGCTGAGTATTTTTTTTTCAGTTTCTTTGATGAATAAAAAGTAAAAAAAAAACAGCATTTATCTGAAACAGAAATCTTCTGTAACATTATAAATGTCTTTATCATCACTTTCGATCAATTTAAAGCATCCTTGCTAAATAAAAGTTTTAATTTTAATCATTTCTTTAAAAACAAGCAAACAAAAAAAACATTATACCGACTCCAAGCTTTTGAGTGTATAATGTTACAAAACAAAAGTTTTTTTTTTTTATTTCAGATAAATGCTGATCTTTGAATCTTTCTGTTAATCAAAGAACAAAAAAAATACATATTTAAAACTCATATGTTTCAAATACTGATAATAATAATAATAATAATAATAACAATAAAATTTAAACAGCAAATCAGCATATTATAATGATTTCTGACGGTTTATGTGACACTGAAGACTGTAGTAATGATGCTGATTTTTTTAATATATTCAAATAGAAAACAGTTATTTTAAATAGTAAAAATATTTCACAATTTTGCTGTACTTTGGGTCAAGCTTTAAAAACATTACAAATCTAAGTGTTCAAAAATTGATTTGACCATTGAATTTGACCAGTAGTGTGTGTGTGTACATTTTTTATTTAGTTGAATTTGAATATTGAAAAATATTTAGAAAATCACCTTTAAAGTTGTCCAAATGAAGTTCTTAGAAATGCATATTACTAATCAAAATTAAGTTTTGACATATTTACGGTGGCATATTTACTAAATATCTTCATATAACAGGGTCCAGGGTCACATATAAACACTAATTTTCTAACCATTTTTTGCAAGCCATCATTAGGACTGAACATGTGCATTCACTGTTGAGTGATTTTCTCCCTCTAGAGATCAATGCATGTAACTGCAGGCCGTCCTGAGAACAACTCGGCAGAGATCATTTTAGGCCAAAGCAGCAACAACAAAACAATTACATAATGCTTCTTGTCTAGAGAGGAACAAAAACACTCACTCTCCAAAATTACAGCTGTCCGTTTTGTAATCTTTGTGTGAATAATACTGGATACTGCTCTGATTGAAGCATTAAAGTGTGTGCATTGTTCTGAGCGTTTGTGCTGCATCAATGATTCAGCTCAAATCACGCATTTGCAACCACTCATAATGTCCTAGAAGAGTTCTGCACAGGTGAATTGTTCATTTTCTTCAGGAAATATAAAATCTATTTATCTTTAAGATGTGTTATGTCAGCTGCTTATAGTCAGCACTAGTCAGAGTGCAGTTGACATAGAATCGCATGTCAAACAAACATCATTTTTATTTTTATTTCTCAGTAGAGAATAGATGGATATTCTGTTTACATAACAAAAATTTATAGAAACAGCAACATAGGCACATTCAATATTACATGTTATATAAAAACAAAAGTAGGGTTATTATAGTAAACCAAAACTGAAACTAAAGGCATACAAATATTTTAGTTTTATTTTGAAAATAAAAAACAGCTGATAAACATATCACAAATCAAAGATGAATAGCTTTTTTTCTGAGCCTTATAATTTGATTCAGGTTTTTTGTTATTATTATTAAAAAATAGCCTGAATGTTTATTTATTTAATTTTAAAAATATATAAAATATATGAACATAAAATAAGATAATAGCTGAATTATATATTGCAAATCAAAGCTGAATTTGAACCTGTTTGATTAAAAAATAGCTAAGAAATTATTTATAATTATGAATTTAAGTAAAATAGATGAAAATAAAATAATTTTATATAAAAAGTTTATATTTTTCATAAATATGGTTTAAATTTGTATTTATTTGATTGATTCAAATAAATAAAGAAGAAAATAACTTGAAGAATCTGAAAATAATAATAATAATAATAAACTTATTTTCTTTTGGATCCAGTTGCCAAGTGAAAGTTTCTCAGTTTTATTTAGTTTTACTTGATTTACAAAAATAACTCAAGGCATGAAAATGTTTTTGTTTTATTTTGAAAATAAAATAATAGCTAACAATAAATCACAAATCAAAGCTAAATAGTTTATTCTGAGACTTATAAATAATAAATTAAGCCTTTTAACTAATTCTTATAATAGAAAACATTGCGATTTGTAATTTGTGATATAGTTTATAAAAAAAAAATATTATGGCGTAACAGCTGATGAAGATTCTGCTTTGCATCACAGGAATTATTGTATTATTGTTTTTCCTATCTTTAAGAGACTTCTTTAAAAAATATTACAAATGGTAGTACCATGCTAATCATGCTAGCAACATGTTAGTAACTAACTAATCATGTTAGAAAATGTTAGCAACAACTTGTTAATCATGCTAGAAACATGCTAGAAACATGGTAGTAACAAGCTAATCATGCTAGAATCATGCTAGCAACATGCTAGTAACTTGCTAATCATGTTAGAAAATGCTAGCAACTTGTTAATCATGCTAGAAACATGCTAGTAACAAGCTAATCATGCTAGAATCATGCTAGTAACTCACTAATCATGTTAGAAAATGCTAGCAACTTGTTAATCATGCTAGCAACATGCTAGTAACAAGCTAACCATGCTAGAATCATGCTAGCAACATGCTAGTAACTTGCTAATCATGTTAGAAAATGCTAGCAACTTGTTAATCATGCTAGAAACATGCTAGTAACAAGCTAAGCATGCTAGAATCATGCTAGCAACATGCTAGTAACTTGCTAATCATGTTAAAAATGCTAGCAACTTGTTAATTATGCTATAATCATGCTAGCAACATGATAACCATGCTAACAACATCCTAGTAACTTGCTAATCATGTTAGAAAAATGCTAGCCAATTGCTAAACATGTTAGAAACATGCTAGCAACCTGCTAATCAAGCTAGAAAGAAGCTAACAACTTGCTAATAATGCTAGAAACATGCTAGGAAACTGCTAATCATGCTAGAATCACGGTAACAACATGCTACTAACATGTTAAGCATGCTAACAACATGCTAGTAACTTGCTAATCATGTTAGAAAAATGGTAACAACTTGCTAATCATGCTAGAATCATGCTAGCAACATGCTACTAACATGCTAGAATCATGTTAGAAACATGTTAGTAACTTGCTAATCATGTTAGAAACATGCTAGTAACTTGCTAATCATGTTAGAAACATACTAGCAACATGCGAATTATGCTAACAACATGCTAGTAACTGGCTAATCATGCTAGTGACAAGTTTTTTTAAATTTAGTCTTATATAATAACATTTTGCAGTACACTGTAAAAAAATCTGTAAAATTTACGGTAGAAAACTGGCAGCTGTGGTTGCCGGAATTTTACCATAAAAAAATACAGTAGCAATGTTTTACAGTTTATGGTTTTCACTTAAATTTACAGGTAAACACCATAATTTCATTAACTGATATAATGGTAAAGTACCAAACTACTGAAGTATTGATATCTGTTTTATACCTTTGTAATACACTGAAAACCATCAAAAGCAGGTGATGAGGAGAAAACCACATGATGAACCAAAGCCCATCACAAGCAGCTTTTGAATATTAACATGTATAGAAGGTGCACAGTGTCATTCACACAAACACTAAACACCATCATGTATATACTAAAACTGAAACAAAATTAATAACACATTAAAAATGTAATAAAAATGACAGAGAAAAAAAATAAAAAATAAAAAAAACCTGCTGTCTCAACAATATAAAAATAACACTGCAAAGGATGCATATGGTGATTAGTGCTAAGTATATTTGATTTCCATCATCAGTTTCATTGTCTGTCGTGTAAAGCCTAAAGTTCAGTCGCATGTAGCCTTAGCACTTTGTTGGCCGTGGTTTAAATGTGTTGTCCAAACAGCTCTGGTGATTCTGGCGTGGGGCCCGTGTTTGTTTGTGTGTCGCTGGGGTCGGTTCAGGACCTGCGTGTGTTTAGTGGCATGAGCCTGATGGAATCACTCGATTGTCTAAAGTGAATGCATTGATAGATCAGAGAAGCGCCACTGTGTTTGTGCATTATGAAGACAATCGATTAAAACAGGCAAATGTTTGTTTGGGAACACAGCCTCCATTAGAGACTGCTTGAGCCAAACGACCCCAAAGCCGTTAATTAATTTTGGTTCAATAGACGGAAGATTACTGCCGTGTTTGGAATGGATTACTAGCTTACCATTTACTGTCTAATGTGTTTAGTGTTTTTGAAAGTCTCATCTGCTCAACAAGTCTGCATTTATTAGATCAAAAATTGTTTAAAGGTATCATATTTATGCTACAAAAATGTTACAATGAAAATAACTGAAAGTACTTATATGCACAAAACTAATATGATATATATATATATATATATATATATATATATATACACATACATATATATTTACAATATTATAATACATAATTGTGTATTCAAAGTTGAAAAAATATCATATTTACAAAACTAAATATGAAAACTAAATTAATATTATATATATATATATATTATAAAACTAATAAAAGTATTATTTATTATATTTACGTATTTATTATTATAATGCATAATTGTGCATGAAAATTTGTAAAAATATCATATTTACATTAAAATAGATGAAAACTAAATGAATTTTTTTTGAAGTAAATCCTACACTTTTTTTTTCACAGCCTGTACTTCATATCATAAGTGCATCATTTACATCAGAAATCCCAGTGAACCATTTATCACATCTGACACGAACTGACCACCATCAGAGCGGCGCTGAACGGGTTAACTAGCGGCGTGTGCGTTGGGAACATCCTGACCTACATCCGTCCGTTCACCTTCGCTGCTGCATTAATCTGAGTCTCTATCAGAGTCTCTCTCCACCCTCTCCGCCCCTGATCTCATTCAAGACGCGTTCACATTCAATTAACAGCCCTTAATCTGAATTTAAACAGTGAATATGTGACATAACGTGAGCATGAGCGAATGGATTATGATGTAATGTTGTGAAAACAGGCGTGGGGCGACGCAAGGGGGGGGATTATGACCAACGCCGTATCAGGCACTCGGGAAATTATGATAAAGAGTAGTAGCTCGTTGAGCTGTGGTCAAACACTTGGGTGTTATTGTTGTATTTTAGGATGGTGACGTGAGCTTGGTGGTTTAATTTAGCAAGTGGATCAGGATGTGAGGATTCAGAGCCGTTTAAAGACAAACGAGAGCTTTAATGTGGCCGTTTAACGTTGATCAGGTGGGAAAACCCTCGTAAGCCAATGAGTGTCACCGAATGTAACCTGGCGCACCTGAGCTCTGTTCTAGAAAACACTCACGTTAATACATGTCCTGATGGGAACTTTACATTTACATTCATTTTTTTAAATGCCAATACAAAATGCTGTTTGCATGTAGTAAGTAAATGCATTTATAGGCCTAAGTGCAACAGGATTTTTGACAATTTAAGAAATGTAGGACAGGACTTGATTTTATACACTGCAATTAATTTGATCATGAAAACCAGGCGTTAGATATCAGAACGGAGCCAGAAAGAGGGATTTGTGATGTCATCCGAAATGCAAAGTCATTTCAGAGGCGGAGCGAGTTATTCTGATAATGATAAGGAAAGGAAAGGGTTATAAAACTGTAATAATCTATCAATAAAAATAATAAATTTTGAAAGTGAATAAATAATATGAAATAATCTGCAGTACTAAATACTAATAAATAACTAAATACTTAAAAATATGATTTTTGTTTTAAATATATATATATATATATATATATATATATATATATATTTATTAATGTTTATTATATTAGCATTTATTACTATTACATTTTAAACTGAAATTAAATACAATTACAATTAATAACTGAAATGATTAAAATTAAAATTCAATTCAAATTCAAAAAAACAAAACACACACACACACACACACACACACATACACACATCTACAATTATATATTACAAACCAAATTGTTTAAAAAATAAATAGCTAAATAATGAAAATAATAATGTATATAAATAAATAAAATCGCTAAAAATAAAATAACAGATGTCTCAAAAATCAAATCTGAATCGCTTATATTTTTCAACATATGTAAATAAACAAAAACAAAATGTCAAAATATCAGATAAAATAATACACATAAAAATTAATTTAAATTAATCAAATTAAAATTAATTCAAATAAACCAGCTGGTGAACATAAATAAAATTAAATACAAAACTAAATAATACATGTATTTATTTACAAATATGTCAAAATATCCACACATCAAATTACATTTTAAATAAAATGTAAATCAGTACAAATAATTTTTTAAAGAAACCGAAAGGTGACCAAGTGCAATTGTTATAAAAGTAGCTTGAATGTTTATTTATTTGATTTAAAAAAAAAACAACAAATGAAGTGGTTTAAAATATAATAAAATAATAGCTGAATTATATATTACAAATAAAAACTGTATTTTTACTTGTTTAATTAAAAAATAATAGTTGAATGTAAATAAATAAAATTATAAATATTTAAAAAAATCTGAATCACTTATATTTTTCAAAATACATACTTAAACAAAAACAAATATCAGATATAATAATACATGCCAAAATAAAATTTTAAATTGCATTCAAATAAATAAAATAAAATGTTTAAATAAATTTAAATAAAATTAAAATTAATTCAAATAAACCAGCAGGTGAACAGAAAAAAAAAAAAAAAGATGAAAATAAAATTAAATAATAATAGCTGAATTATATACTACAAATAAAAGCTATATTTTTAGTTGTTTAATTAAAAAAATAAATAGCTAAATAATGTAAATAAATAAATAAAATAGCTAAAAATAAAATAATAAATGTCTATTTATTATTAATTAATTAATTAAATGCATCAAAATAGATTATTTAATTAAATGTAAATACAATTAAAATGAATTCAAATAAACCAGTAGGTGAACATAAAAAAAAACTACATATTAAATGTATTTACTTACACTAGAATGTCAAAATATCCAAATAAAATAAAATAATACGTCTCAAAAAACTAAGCTGAATTGCTTATATTTTCAACATACGTAAATAAATGTTAAAATATCAGTTAAAATAATACACATCAAAATTAAATTTAAATTAATAAAATTAAAATTAATTAAAATAAAGCAGCATATATATATATATATATATATATATGTCAAAATGTCCACACATCAAATTACATTTGAAATAAAATGTAAATAAATACAATTAATTTTCAAAGACACCGAAGGTGAACAAGTGCAAAAAGACAAGAAGAAGAAAAAAAAAATGCTTCCTACAATAAGAAATTTCATGCTCAACCCCATAAGGTTACCAAAACACACACACACACACACACAGAGACTGTGACAGGTGGCAGATTCTTCTCAAGTGCTGTTATGTACACAAATCATTTACTCCTGCATGGGGCGAAACGGCAAACAGGTCAAGACGCTCTATTGAGCCTGTCAGCGCCTGAGCGGCCCCACATCGAGAGACCATTGGACTGCAGGCAGAGTCCTGCTATGACAAACTGTGTGTGCTGTCACAATCGCTCGTGTGTGTGTGCGTGTGTGTGTGTGCTATCACTGTCCCATCACTTCAGGGATCAGCCGAGTGAGATTACAGAGATGTTGATGGCACACTGGTGAGTCCCGCAGAGAGGATTACCAGGCAAAATCAAATCAAATCTCTCATATTATGTTTGTGTTATTCAAAAGTTTACAGAGGAACAGCTTTTGTCCTCATGAGCCTGTGCAAACTCAAAACCTTGATGGAAAACAGAACACCACGAGCTGAAGACGACCTGAAGAGATCAGCTTTAAATATGATGAAATGTCAATGTGATTTATTGGATGATTAAACGCGTTCTCTTATCTCGGTTTAATTTGCAGAGACTATAAGGGGCCATTCACACAGAACACGTTTTTCCATTCAATACGCTACTTTTCCATCGTTTTTCTATGTAAACGCGCTTGACGGACGCGCATGACTGTTACACTCGCGTCTCGCATCTTTTGCAGCGCAGGATTTTTTAAAGGATTAGTTCACTTTCAGAACAAAAATGTACAGATAATGTACTCACCCCCTTGTCATCCAAGAAATTATGTTTTTTGAGGAAAGCATTTCAGGATTTCTCTCCATATAATGGATATGTATGGTGCCCCTTTAAACTTTTATAATGCAGTTTAAATGCAGCTTCAAAGGGCTTTAAATGATCCCAGGCAAGGAAAAAGGGTTTAGTGAAACGACTGGTTATTTTCGAAACAAACTGAAGATTTTATATACTTTTTTAGCCTCAAATGCTTGTCTTGTCTCGTCTACGCGATGCGCATGCATAGTCTGTGTGATCCGGTTCAATACAGTTAGGGTATATCCACATCTTGTTTTCTTCCCCAACTTTAAAATCGTCCTACATTGCTGCAGAAGTACCAACCCAGTGTTTACAAAGTGAACATACAAAGAAGATCAAACACCCTTTTTTTTTTTAAAAAAAACTTAAAACGTTGTAGAAGTTGAAGACAAAAACGAGATGGGAGTTTTTCAACATACCCTAACTGTATTGAACCGAATCACACAGACTACGCATGTGCATCGCAGAAAAGAGACAGGATGAGCATTTGAGGTTAAAAAGTATATAAATTATCAATTTGTTTAGAAAATAACTGATCAGTTCGCTAGATAAGACCCTTCTTCATAGGATGGGATCATTTAGAGCCCTTTGAAGCTACATTTAAACAGCTTTTTCGAAGTTCACACTTGGGGGCACCATAGAAGTCCATTATATGGAGAGAAATCCTGAAATGTTTTCCTCAAAAAACATAATTTTTTCTAAACTAAAGAAAGAAAGACATGAACATCTTGGATGACAAGGGGGTGAGTACATTATCTGTACATTTTTGTTCTGAAAGTGAACGAATTCTTTAAGACGCCGTGCCAAGTTAAAAGAATTTCGACTTTTACACTGCGCTGCTCATCAATGTCAGTTCCAAGCGTTGTGAGCTTCTGTTTACATCAGCAAGTTGGCATGACAACTGTTTTATTTGACTGCAACATGGCGAAGGAGGCGCTCATAGTGGCTGTGCCCGGATACCCTGAATTATACAATGTTTCTTCAAGCGATTATCATAACTTGTACCTTAAAAAAAGTCAACTGAATATCAAGTGTCACTGAGTATCTATGGGGTTTGCCTATTTCTATTATTTCCGTTATTGCATCATGACTCAAAAGCACGTGTTGAGACCCTCATGTTCTACGTTCTTCTAAAACGATTCTTGAGTGCTGCGTCTCGCGTTTTTAGACGCAAAGACGTGTTCTGTGTGAATGGCCCCTAAGAAAGACATTTAAAGGCTGATCTCCTGGCAAGAGTTAACGGGGTTAAGTAACTCCACCCCAAAATGAAAATGGTCATTATTCACTTACCCTCATGTCGTTCCAAACCCGTAAAAGCTTAGTTCGTCTTCTGAACACAATTTAAGATATTTTGGATGAAAATCGAGAGCTTTGTGACTGTCTGATTGACTGGCAAGTAATTAACACTGTCAAGGCCCAGAAAAGTATGAAAGATGATGTTAAATTTGTCCATCTGCCATCCGTGGTTCAACCATAATTTTAGAAAACAAAAATAAGAACTTCATTCAACAATTTATCTCCTCGCATCACCGTAGCACCATTTTGGAGAGTATCCACTGGACGCAAACAGTGTACGCTGTTCTCTGTCTGCTGCGTCACATGGATACAGTTTTAGATTTGATTCAAAGTGCAAATAAACGTAGGAAACGTATCCGTGTGCTGCGGCTGACAGAGAACAGCGTATGCTGTTTGCGTCCAGTGGATACTCTCTAAAATGGCGCTATGGAGTCATTATTTTTGTTTTCTTTGCATACAAAAAGTATTCTCATAGCTTCGTAAAATTATGGTTGAACCACTGATGGCAGATGGACTATTCTGACGATGTCTTTCATACTTTTCTGGGCCTTGACAGTGTTTTTTACTTTGCAGTCAATGGTACAACCACAAAGCTATCGTTTTTTTATCCAAAAATATCTTAAATTGTGTTCCGAAGACGAACAAAGCTTTTACGGGTTGGAAGTCAACACAAAAAAAGAAAATAATAAAGAAATTAGAATAGTATATAAAATCGGGGAGGCTGTTTGTTACTAAATGTGATGAAATAAAACATATAGTTCACATTAGAAAACAATAGTTGAATTTATAAAAATTACTCCATTTAAAAGTTTACATAGACTTGATTCTTACCACTGTGTTGTTACTTGAGTGATCCACAGCTGTTTTTTTTGTTTAGTGATAGTTGTTCATGAGTCCCTTGTTTGTCCTGAACAGTTAAACTGCCTGCTGTTTTCTCAGAAAAACCTTTCAGGTTCCACATGAAGGCTCTCCTGCATTTTTGTGTATTTGAACCCTTTCCAACAATGACTGTATGATTTTGAGATCCATCTTTTGACACTGAGGACAACTGAGGGCCTCATATGCAACTATTACAGAAGGTTCAAACGCTCACTGATGCTCCAGAAGGAACCACGATGCATTAAGAACTTTTGAAAAGAATGGAGATGTGCAGATTTGCCTAATATCGCATCGTTTTTCCATCTGGAGCATCAATGAGTTTTTAAATCTTCTGTAATAGTTGAGTCACTCAGTTGTCGTCAATGTGAAAAGATGGATCTCAAAATCATACAGTCATGTTGGAAAGTGTTCAAATACACAAAAATGCTAGAAAACCAAAGAATTTGTAGGACCTGAAGGATTTTTCTGAAGAACAGTTTAACTGTTCAGGACAAACAAGGGACTCATGAACAGTTAAACTGTTCTTCAGAAAAATCCTTGTTCTGGTTAATTTTTCCTGGAAATGCATAAACTAATAAATAATGCATGCCTTGATGCAGTGTAAGTGGCTATGGATGAATGCATGCATTGCTAAAATAAATAAATGAAAATAAAAATGTACCTATTTATCCACCTCATTCAGTTGGGCTTTGCTGTAACAAACATGTTTAAACACATTTTAAACCATAATTGTTTTTCAATGGACTTTTCCTAGGAAAATGATCTAGGAAAAATCCTAGGAAATGCAGTGTAGGTTGCTTTGAATAAATGCATACATTGCTAAATGCATGAATGTAAATTGTTGTAAAAAATATATTTGAAAGACAAATTATTATGTATACACATTTTTAAAAAATGTCCTGGTTTATATATATATATATATATATATATATACCTTCTGTAACAAACATATATGATGTAAACCCTAATTATTATATAATAGAAATTTGTATACATTTCACATGGCAGAAAATGCATGAGCACAAAAATGCATGCCTTAAATGCAATGTTAGTCACTTTGGATAAATGCATGCATTGCTAAATCCATAAATGGTTGCTGAAACAAACATATACGTTTTAAACCATAATAACAGACATTTTTATGAATTTCCCATTTCAAAGCCTAGAAAATGCATGAATAAAAAAAAAAAAAACGTTTTGGATGCAGTGTAGGATGCTTTTGATAAATGCATCCACTGCTAAGTGTATGAATATACATTTTGTAAAATATATATTCTAAGCACTAATTATGTATACAGATTTTTATACATTTCCTGGTTCATTTTACCAGAAAATGCATGAACTAATAATAAAAAAAATGCTTGGCTTCATGCATTGTAAGTTGCTTTGGATAAATGCATGCATTGTTTAATAAATAAATAAAAATACAAATTTATCCATTTATCCACTTCATTCAATAATGCTTTGCAGCAACAAACATATATGCTTTAAACCCTAATTGTTATATACCATAATAGACATTTTTATGAATTTTCCAGTTCAAATCCCAGAAAATTTATAAACTAATCAAAAAAATAAATAAATACATGTTTTGAATGCAGTGTAGGTTGCTTTGGATAAATGTATCCACTGCTAAATGCATGAATATAAATTTAGTAAAATATATATTCTAAGCACTAATTATGTATACACATTTTTATTATATATTATATACATATTTCATTTTACAAGAAAATGCATGAATTAATTAAAAAAAAAATGCATGGCTTAATGCACTGTAAGTGGCTTTGGAAAAATTCAAGCATTGTTTAAAAAAAAAAAAAAAATCCACTTCATTCAATTTTGCTTTGCTGTAACAAACATGTAGGCTATACTTTAAATTGACATTTTTATGAATTTCCCAGTTCAAATCTCAAAAAATAAACTACTCAAACATTTTCTTGAAAGTGGTGTAAGTTGCTTTGGAAAAATGGATGCATTATTAAATGCATGAATATAAATTGTGTTGTAAAAACAAACAAACACAAAAAAACCTGGAAGATGCATTAAGAAAACAAAAAGGGTCAGATGTGATTTCACATGGACTTGTGAGCATTAGTTGAGAATAATCAAATCATCTGAATCGAGAGCGGCGGTGACATTTGTTTTCAAACCCTCGGCTCTCAGATGAAGAGCGCGAGCGGAGTGACAGGTGCTGGAATCGGAGCTATTTCACGAGCGCGGATCTCGCGCATAACTCCACTTCCTCATGCCAGACTGACCCAGGGCTCTTTCTGGATAAACATGTCTGACCTCCTCAGCATCACTGCGCATCGCATCCTTTTTTAGGCCGGGCCAGACACCCAGCGAGAGGCGGGGGGAAACTCATCTGCCAACAGACATTTGCCTGGGAGAGGATTGCATTTGTTTTTTTTTTTTTTTTCCTTTTGCGGGCGGAACGGGCCAATTGACTGCGAACTAATCTGTCCCGCTGTCGCAGTCTGTGCCGTTCCACAATGTCGGTACACAGTGTACAATTGTATTTATAGCCTGCCAACTAGACTTATCTTCGTTATGTAATATTTACGGCAGCGAGACAGCAGCCACCCACATTACTCTCTCTCCCGCTCTGCGTTAGGCTCGCTCGACCCAGCCGTGCCTGCTGGGTAATTTTACTCACAAGCTCCAGCCAAGCAAGAAACATCCACAAACACTCTGCGCTGGAAAATTGCGCTCGCTCGTGTACCAAAACACAGACGTCCTCAAAAACACAGTTCAGCTGCTCGCTCCAGACAAATTACGCCTCCCGTTTAGGCCTCGGTGCAAATGCGTCTCGATTAGTGGGTCAGAGAGGAAATGCTAAAATTTAGAGCAACTGCGTTCGATTATGACAGAAAATCACGTCAATAAACAAACAGCGATGTATTTACACTGGAGCAGGAGCCAAGAGGGCCTGACAGCAGAAATGTGCAGCCAGTGAATTATTTAGTGAAAAATGTTTATTATTAATGGTGTTTGTGAAGGCAAAAGTTGCTATTACGATTGCTCATATTGGCCAACAAACCTCTAACCCCACGAATTAAAGTTTGACGTTTCCTGCAGCGTTTGCGCTCCCGATGGAAGCGAATCCATGTAAATGTGTAAACATACCTGGCAATAAATCTCATTCTGATTTCGATTCTTCAAATCTTGATGTTTATGTTCGGATGCTTTACTAATGCAAGGGGTTTCAAAATGGCCTCCATTAGGGGGTGATAGAGAGTCTGCGGGAAATATATATATTTCTTTTAACTTTTTAGTTTTTAACTCACAGGGCTGTGAAAATGTACATTTTAAATAAGTAGAAAATGAAGTTAAACCAAATATTAAATAAATAACTAAAAATAAAAGAATACCTTTGAATCGCTGTTTCATGTAGCTAAAATCCTGAGTTATATATATATATATATATATATATATACACACACACACACACACACACACACACAATATTTATTCTTTTTAAAAATAATTTTTTGGTTTTTGAACTTTCATGGATGTCAAAATTAAAGCTTCAGGATGAGTTAAAAAAAATAAAAAAATAAATGTAAAAAATCAGTATATTAAAGTATTTCTTTATACACTTACAGAATATTATCACGGTTTATTTTTGCTCAGTAATTCTATCAAATTCTTATTTACTGTGGAGAATATGATAATTTTTTCCACAACCTTCCCACAAATCAAGCTTTAAGATGAAAAAAATATATATATATTCCTTTACACACAAACAGAATATTAGCACGGTTCTATTTAGCTAAAATCACAAGAAATTCTCTGTCAAATTCATATTTAATGTGGAAATCTGAGATAAATTATTATTATTTAACTAATTACTACTAACTTTTTGGTTTTAGAACTCTCATGGCTGTCAAAAATAAGGCATTAAGAGGAGTTTAATAAAAAAAAATCAGTTTAAAGTATTCCATTATACACAAGCAGAATAGTATTGCAGTTTTATTTAGCTCAGTAATTCTGTCAAATTCATATTTACTGTGGAGAATTATGTATATATTTTTTTTTTTACAACTTTTTGGTTTTTGAAAACTCATGGCTGTCAAAAATAAAGCTTTAAGATGAGTTAAAAAAAATTAAAATAATCAGTTTAAAGTATTCCTTTATACACAAACAAAACATTGTGGTTTCATTTAGCAAAAATCATGAATAATTTCATATTTAAAGTGGAATATCTGAGTCAATTTTGTGTGTAACTTTTTGGTTTTTGAACTCTCATGGCTGTCAAAATTATATTTACTGTGGAATATATATTTATTTTTTTACAACTTTTTGGTTTTTGAACTTTCATGGCTGTCAAAAATAAAGCTTTAAGATGAGTTTTAAAAATAAAAAATATTCTCTTACACAGAGTTTGATTTTGCTCAGTAATTTTACTTTACAATATATTTTTTTTACAACTTTTTTGGTTTTTGAACAGCTGTCAAAAAAAATTCTTTAAGATGAGTTTTAAAAAGAATCAGTTTAAAGCATTACTTTATACACAAACCGAATATTATAAAAGTTATTTCACATTTGTTGCACACACAAAAATAAAATAAATAATGGCATGACATCTGTGAATGGTGCAGCCAAAACAGTAGAAAAAGGTGGAAAACATTACTTTCTGGACAAAACAAGTCATTATTTCTCAGACATAATACAAAGCACAATATGTAGCTCTTCTCCTAAATATCTAATTAAAAGTGCCTCAATAAAAGCAAAGATTTAACTAACCTTCAATCCAGTGACACTAAACCGATAAAAGAAAAGTGGCGTAAAAAACAGCCAATCAGATTGAAACGGGGGAATCCATTCATTTTAATTAGCATAAGGTGGGCAGTGAATATAAAGTGGGCGGTCTGTGGGCGTGGCCTCTAATATAAACCCAACCAATCCCATCAGCATCTCCACAAACCACCACACATTTCTGCATCCGATGCGCTAATGTAGGTCAAGTGGTGTTGTTAAGGGCCAATCCGTTCAGATTAACAGCCTCCTGAAGTCCTCAGGCCCAAACATACTTCAGCATCTGTCAACACCAGCACAAAACTGCACTTTCCCCTCATGAGGGACTGCGGTCTGAGGCGTTTTGTAACGGGAGCAGTGTACCAAAAAAACATTCGACGGCAACCCGACGAGACCCTGGACCTTATTAGAGACTCACAGTTTCTCTGTCACAGGCCTGAAAAGAAAATATGTTTTTTTCGACTCAACGCTGAGGGCTTTTAGCGCCCTGAACGTGTTCAGGTTCAGCTCAGGAATGTGTGACTCAATAAGGCCCCTTATAAAATTTTTCCCAAAGAACTGCAATCCCGCTCCGGAGGATGCAGAGGGAGGACTTGCGCAAACACGCAGGAAAAGGGTGTCACGGTATCGTGCAAAGCATAAAGAGATGATGACAACTCGACCTGCCTGAGAGAGTCATTAGACGCGTGATGGGGATTAGTATTGAGTTTGCTGGGATATCAGGTTTAAACTGTCCCGTTCCCCTTCTGCGGATTTCACGCTTCAGCTCCTAGAGTCTGAGCAGACGCTTTTCCTTCGTAACGGCCCTTTTGAAATATACATCAGCTCCTGATGCCTTGCAGTTGATGCTGGATGTGTCAAATCCAGTCTGAGGAGACACTGCTTTTGTTTCTTTTATTTAGTCGTAGACAGTAACAAAGTCTTTTTACTTAGTTTACCCAAAAATAAAAATGTACTGTTCATTAACTCACCCTTTAGGGTGAGATGTAGGTATTTTTATGTTGAGCAGCTGAAACATATTAAGCATGTCAATGAACATAAAATTAATACCTGTGGCTCCTAATGATATATTGATGTCTTATGAAGCAAAGCGATCAGTCTGTGCAAGACACTGAACATTATTTACAACATTATTACCTGTAATATTTCTTCTGGAAGTGAACTTCTCCTTTAAGACGAGTTTTAAAAAAGTCAGTTTAAAGTATTCCCTTACACAACAGAATATTATTGCAGCTTGATTTTGCTGCTCAGTAATTCTGTCAAATTCATTTTTTACTCTGGAGAATCTGAGACAAAAGCAAATATATATAAAGCAAATATGAATTTGACAAAGAATTATTCATGATTTTAGCTACATCAAACGTATTCTTTTATTTTTAGTTATATTTATATATATATATATATATATATATATATATATATACATATATATATATATATATATATATAGTTATACAAAATTATTAGCCCCCCTGTGAAATTGTACATTTTTTTAGAATATTTCCCAAGTGATGTTTAACAGAGCAAGAGAATGTTTTCACATTATTTCCTATTATTTTTTTCTTCTAGAGAAAGTCTGATTTCTTATAGTTGCTTGAATAAAAGAAATAAAAAATAAATACATAAAAAACTGCTAAGGTCAATATTATTAGCCCCCTTAAGAATATTAGTGTGATTTGCAATAGAACAAACCACTGAGGTCCAATGACTTGCCAAATTAACCTAATTTGCCTGATTAACCTAATAAAGCCGTTTAATTGCTCTTTAAGCCGGGCTCAAACTGTGCGATTTTTAATAGTCCCTTACGATTGTTACTTGTCAGACTGTACGAACATGATGATCATGTCACACTGTGGGATCTCAGTGTCATTAATGTCAGACTGTACGATAGTCAAGAGTTTAAAGCGTTTAAAACGGGTGTGCACTTTCGCTTTCGCTGTGAAAGATGCTTTAAACGCAGGGCTTAAATGTTGGCTCTCATTAAGTTTATGAATAGCGTAAGCAGCACTACAAACATGCAAATGGAAACAGCGGCACAACCGGTGTTTATTTTAGCAAATGCAGCATATCACATGATTTCGGTGCATGGCTGATGGGAGTTTATGTGGTTAGAAGAAATCTCTAGCAATAATTCTAATCATGGCTTGTCTTGAAAAACGGAGATCGTTTGATGTTCGTCATAGGAGAAGTCACACTGCAGGATTGTGCGCCAAATCTTCTGACACTGCCAGAATTTCATCGGAGGTAAAATTTTATCGCAACAGCCATTAATCGGCTGTCGGTGAACATGTCAAACCAGCGATCAAAGACTACAGATTTTAGCCTAGGATTATAGGAATCTTTTAGGATTTTCAAAATTTGTCTCAGACGACCAAATCGTGGCCAAAATCGCACAGTGTGAGCCAGGCTTTAAGCTGAGGATTAGTATATTGCGAAACAACTAGTAAAATAATATGCACTGTCATCATGGCAAAGACAAAAGAAATTAGTTTGGACTTGAGAGAAAGAATTGTTAATGCTCATAAAGATGGAGAAGGATACACACATTTATCAAAGCATTTTCAAGTGTCAAGAACTGCAGTGAGATGCATTATCAAGAAGTTTAAAGAGAACAATACAGTGGAGAACAAGACGGGCAGAGGCAGAAAGCGAAAGACTTCAAAAACTTTGGAAAGAAAACTAGTGGGAGAACAAGAACAACTGCCAAGACACTAGTGTATGACCTAGCGAAGTCTGCAATTGATGTCTCAACAAAGACAGTCACTAGAGCCCTGCATAGGAATGAACTGCGAGGTTGCCGACCAAGAAAGACTTCACTTTTGAAGAAGAGACACCTCCAAGCTAGAATGAAGTTTGCTAAGGACAACCTGGGGGAATGTGATGCATACTGGAAATGTGTCCTTTGGTCAGATGAGACAAAACTAGAGCTTTTTGGCTATAGAGATGTTGCCTATGTTTGGAGAAAGGCATTCAACCCCAAGAACACCGTTCCCACAGTGAAACATGGTGGTGGGAGTAAAATGCTGTGGGGATGTTTCAGTGCGTTTGGAACTGGGAATCTCGTCAGGGTTGAAGGAAACATGAAAAAGGAAGACTATAAGAAGATTTTGAAAGACAACCTCACACAGTCTGCAAGAAAACTTGGTTTGGGTTGACATTTTGTCTTCCAGCATTATAACGACCCAAAGCGTACCTCACTTCTGGTGAAGAAATACCTCCAAATGAGCAAAGTGAGTGTACCTGACTGGCCTGCACAAAGCCCAGACTTGAATCCAATAGAAAATCTGTGGGGCACACTAAAGTCCAGAGTTTGTGCCAGAAGACCAACAAATCTGGAGGAGCTTGAGAGATTTGCTAAGAATGGGCTGTCATTCCTCAGGAGACATGCTTGAAACTTGTTGAGAACTACAGCAAACAACTAAAGGCTGTTATCAAGTAAAAGGGATACACTATTGACTATTAACATCAGAGGGCTAATCATTTTGACCACTTTTTAAAATTTTTGGTTATACATTTATTTCTATTTGCATTACAAACCCTAAAAGCTTCCTGAATAAAGTATTATGTTTAAAAATGCTGTGTTTCTTTCTGTTAAACAGCACTTGAAAAATAATGAAATATTTTATAAGGGGCTAATAATTTTGTCTTCAATATATATACATTAATTTTATGTTCTTTGACATGCTTAATATGTTTCAGCTGCTCAACATAAAAATACCTACATCTCACCCTAAAGGGTGAACCACCAAACATGAGAGCATGTTCTAGTACACCCCCAAAACAAAATCAAGACTTTGTAAAAGAGCATAGTAGGACCCCTTTAAAAAATCTGTTTAAAGCATTTCTTTATATAAAGGAATAAAGGAGATTTTTAGCTGAAACTGTGCTCCTTGGTGATTCATAAAATGCAAGTCAGCAGATTCTATCACTTTGAGAATCAAAATAAGCATATCAAGGAACATAAATATCAATACCCGTGGCTTCTGATGGTGTATTGAAGTCTTATAAAGCAAAACAATCAGTCTGTGCAAGAAACTGAAGATTATTTACAACAATATTACCTGTAATATGCCTCAGGGAAATTTATTCTTTTCCGCAAACTGATTTTTTCGGACAGTTTGTTTCAATGAACTGGATCATTTCACTAGTTTGTTTACGTAATCATGCAATGATGTAACGTTTTAATAATTATTTTGTTAAACACCCAGTAATGATCTGAAACATGGATGTTTTATAACGTGAACAAACCTGAACTGGAGCACTGAATAGTTCAATCATAGGATCAGATACGCTGCAATTTTGGCTCATTTCGATTTGGAATGACTATCAGGCGTCTAAAAGTGAGTTTTGACTGAGTAACTTGTAGATCTGTGCTGTTTGAGCCGTGAACTGTTTTTGATAAACTGGTTCAACTAGTTCACTATAAAGAACAATTACAGGTAATAATGTTGTAAATAATGTTCAGTTTCTTGCACAGACTAATTGTTTCGCTTCATAAGACCTCAATATATCGCCAGGAGCCACGATTATTAATTTTGCATTCCTTGATATGCTTTTTTTATTCTCAAAATAAATGAATTAATTAATCACCCACCAAGGAATATAATCGCAAAAGAAGTGCCTGATTCATGAACAAGCTGATTCTTTTCAATGAACTGGTTCACAAATCACACTGAATGATTCATTCGTGAAATGTACTGATTGGATTGCAGTGAATCAACAACTCACGAATCAAATGATTCTCTCATAGTCAGTCTCCAGTTAACAATTTGGTGAATGTACTGAGTCATTCTTGGTGTAAGTCTGAGTCAAAATGTGTCAAGAAAGGAAGATCTTTAGAGCTTGAGTATGTTTTTGAGTGGATGTTTTGCATATAAACTGAATAAACCTGAACTGGAGTGCTGAATCAGTTTATTCATCATAGAATCAGATATGCCGGAGTCGGAGTGACTGTCGGGCCTCAGAAAGTGACTTTAATTGAGTAACCTGTAGATTTGTGCTGCTGGAGCTGCAAACTGTTTTAGACGATTCAGTCCAATTTGATGAACTGATTCAACTAGTGCACCAAAAAGAACCGGATCAAAAGAATCATTAGTTTATAAATCGGACATTCGGTTTACCTGAGGCTCTGGATTACAGATAATGTTATAAATTATGTTCAGTTTCTTGCACAGACTGATTGTTTTGCTTCATAAGACCTCAATATATCATCAGGGGCCACAGGAACGAGCTGATTCTTTTCAGTTAATCGTTTGCAAATCACACTGAAAGATTCATTCAAAAATTGGGCTGATTGGATTGCAGCTGTTCATGAATCAATAACTCACGAATCAAATGATTCGGTCAGAGTGAGTCTCCAGTGAACAATTCAGTGAATTCTCAAGTCTGTCTCAAAATTAGTCAAGAAAGGGAGATATTGCTAAAATGCTAAATTTTAGGATTGATTATTGAAAATTAAAATCATATAGGTTCCGAAAGATGCCCAGAACAATTGCAGCAAATTATAAAAATCATAGTAGATTGTAGATAATATATTATAATATTATTAAAAAACACCAAATACAATGCAAAATTACTTAAAAATATGTTTTACTTAAAAAATACACTTTATATAAAAAAATCTAATATTATAAAAAATAATACAAAATATGACAAAACACCTCAATTATTATTTTTTTTTAATTACTTTATATTTCATAATTAGATCTCCCAAAAAAAATAATGAATTTTAAGTCATAAGTGTGTTCTTCACACATGAGGTGCGTTTAAGTGATTTTCTGTACAAAATCCTTCAGCAAACATTCAGGTCACTGAAGAGGGAATAAATCTCTTGTAAGCCACTAAATGGCTTAAAATGTGTTTATTAATTTGCTTCATGAAAGATGTCTAATCCCCAACGAAGTGAACGGAAAGCGTAATGGCCAAAACATCCGAAAAGGGCGTCCAGATTCAGCTTTACCAAAGCAACGTGTTGAATTTGCCTTTGTTTCCTTTAATCGTCCACAAATCCTTGGTGGAAACTAAGACGCCGGCTTTAAAGAGTTATACAAATGCTTTTGAAAGACATGTGACGGCTCTCAGACATAAGGGAGGAGCAATTAGGATTTAGCCTGCGTTTTTGGCTGCGAGGCGCTGGCGAGCCTGTGTGCAAACAAAGTTTACCGTCAACCAAATCACTTTTGACAGCAAACCAAGAGGCAGAAAGATTACAAGCGACCAGGACATCTGTGATAGCACAGGATCGATTCAATAAGCACATGCATTCGCAACCCGACCCGGACGTGATAATTAGATCCGAGGTCTTTCTTGGAAAGAACGAGTCTGTATTTGTTTTATATGAAGCAACAGAAAGGCCAGGATCTTTAATGCAGGGCTCGCGGGTTTCCTCATAATCCTCATAGATCCTGTCAGCACACACAAGCAGAGAGGGATCAAAACAAAACCCGCGGCCAAAAAACTAACTCTCTCTCCGAGAACGAGGTCGCGTCTCAAAAACAAGCGCTGATCGGACTTGGCAGGGCTCCTGAGTCGCCTTACCGAGGTTTTCAGCCTCCCGTCTCATTCATTTCACAACGCGCTCTATGTTTACATACTCAGATAAACCCGTAATCGCTTTCACCCGCATTGTTTTACTGATATTCACACTTTTATGATTGCTTGTTTGATTTTCGGTTTATTAATATCAGCTAGGTTGCATCTAAACAGCAGCACCAACAATGACATCAACAACATACAGGAAATTTCCTATTTTAATATGTCTTGTGCATAAACTATTAGGCTACTTTTTAATGTCATTAATGCTTAAGTTACAGAAATGCTTACAAATTCAAATTCATAATGGTAATGTTTTGTAATGTTCTAGTCGAATGATTTTTTAGTTTTCATTTAGTCATTTGTAATTGTTCTGGACATTGGTTTTCAGAACACCAAATATAATATGTCCAAAAAAAAAAAAAAAAAAAAAAAAAAATATATATATATATATATATATAAGTAAATGTTATATATAAAATTATATTTAAGTAAAAATAATAAAAATAATGGGTACTTCTTGTTAAAAAATAAATAACTAAATTAATAAATAAAATTAGGAATAAATCAGAAATAAAATATATCTGCACCTCTGTTATATATATAAAAAACTGAAATAATCTGTATCATATTTAAAAAACAACAACATATATTTTAATAATGATTTAGTGCCAGATTTAAACACCACATATATATATATATATATATATATATATATATATATATATATATTAGTCTATATAAGTTTTTTTATATAATAAAACTTAATTTATATTAACATTTTATTTTATTTATATATACATTTAGATATTAAAAAAATATATGCAAATCAGTTATCAAAACCCAAAAAGCACATAATAATTATAAATAAAACAATTCTGCACTTCTGTAAAAAAAAAAAAAAAAAACTGAAATAATCTGTATCGTATTTTAAAAAACATATATTTAGATCAGAAATAAAACATTTCTGCACTTGGTATATATATTAAAAAAAAAAAAACCCTGAAATAATCTGTATTGTATTAAAAAATGATATATGTATATATATATATATATATAGAGAGAGAGAGAGAGAGAGAGAGATAAACTAAAGAATTATAGAATTTTTTAAAAATTTATATTTACATTTAGATTTAAAAAAAAAAAAAGAACGATACTTACAAATTGGAGTTTCTGTTATCAGAGAACTTAAACATAAAATAAATGTGTATCATAATAAAAACAAAATTATTATTAACTAAAATGAACAATTATTAGTCAGCCAAATAACCAGAAATGCATTTTAAAAAATATATTTTATATAATACAAACAATTAATGATGAACAATAATTAAAAATCTAATACTTACATTAAAATTGGGTATCAGTTGTATAAAAAAGAAAATTAAAATTTTGGAAAAAAAAAATTCTGGAAAAACACCAAAATTAAATTAAAAAGGAAATAAAACAATAATTATATTTTTAAGTTTGTTATCAAAAACGTAATTAAAAAAAATTAAAAGTAAACATTATTTTTAATTATTACATTATTATGAATAGAAATAAAAAAGCAATGTATTAATTTAGTCACTTTTTATATATTTGTTTATATATAACTTAAAATTTTATTTCTAATCTTTTTTCATTGAAGTATGTCACACAAATTTTCTTCACGCAAAATAATCGAATCTGTATCGGTTGATTAAAACAAATCAATCCGTGTGAGGTCTGTGTTCGTTCATATGACGGGCCCTGACAGGCCCTCGCCACGTTCGCTCTCTCAGCGTTTGGCCCTGTATGTTTGAGTTGCCATTCAAGCATCAAAGCACATTTAAAGTTGCTCAAAACAAACAGGCCGGCTTTCTGCTGCCGCCGCTCGCGGGTTTGTTTCATTTCCCCTTCTCTGTCTCTCTCTCTCTCTTTCTGTCTCTCTGTGGTTCCCTCCTCCTCTGTAGCGAGTGGAGAACATCCTGTTCTGTGAGTCAGTCGAGCTCCAGGCCCGTGGGGAATAAGCGTATTTGTGGCTGAGCTGAGGGGCTAACAGAAATGGCCCAGTTGCTTTGACCTATACTGTTTTAATAAAATCACTCTGAGCGTAAACATTGCTGGGGGCCAGACGCTCCTGCCACAGTCAGCGCTGCTGTTTCGTAACTTGTGTCCCTCCATTAGATCAGTGTGAACCTTGCTGGGGTAGACACACGTAACTACCGAACACATGAGGTCAAGTAGCACCGAGACCCAAATACAAAAAACCTAAATCAGTGATTTCCATCACTAGTAGGGCCCTATGAAATCCATTTGTTTTTTCCCAAATTCTGTTTGAATTTTTCTGGACTCCTTTTTAATAATTAAATAAAATCTTATTTATCAAAAAAGCATGTCTAATTAAGTAAAGTCATGAAATTGATCAAATTTCAGTTAAACATCAGTTTATTAAAATAACATGTTTAGGGCCCTATAAAAAGTTTTTTTTTCTTACCTTGTGTTTTATTTTAACCAAATTCTGGTATTAGCATGTCTAATTATTTGAATGCATAACAACTTATATTTATTCTTGCGTATTTATAGCCTTGTGAATTTTTATTCCCAGTGTTGTGTATTCACATTTTTTCTGGTTATCAATAGAGGGCATAAAAAATAATTTATATTTTAATTAATCAAAATGAACCTTTTTTAGCAAGTAAAGGGGATTTACTATTAAAATGAAAACAGGAAATATTGTGTAGTTATTTCTTTTTAAAAAAATTAATTTGTTTATTTAGTTTTTATATTTCAATATCAAAGTTAAGTATTGAATAGAAAATTGAGGGGGGGGGGATTATATATTTTTTAATGCTTTAATTATTAGCATTTTAGTATTAGTTAAATGAGCTAATAAAAGTTTTTTTTTTTTTTTTTATTTACACTGCAAAAAATAAATAAAATGCTTTTCTTACTTTTTTGGTCTTGTTCTTAAATCAAGAAGGATTTTCTAGACAAGTAAAAATAATTTTCTTGTTTTCAGAAAAAAACAAGTCAAAATTAAGTGAGTTTTTGCTTTAAAGAAATAATCTAAATAAACTGCCAATGCGGTAAGCAAAAATAATCTTGTTTTCTGTTTGAAATAAGACTATTTTGCTTACCCCATTGGTAAAAACTCACCTAACGTTGATTATTTTTTTCTGAAAACAAGACCATTTTTACTCGTCTAGAAAATCCTTCTTGAGATAAAATTTTTTTGCAGTATATTACTATTTTTAATAAAATAATTAAACAATTATTACTACTGGGCAAAAAAAAAAACAAAACAAAAAAAACCAATGAAAAAAAAAACACATGTTAAATGCTGTGGATTTGTGTCAATGTTTGTTTGTTTATTTTTTATATTTCAAGATCACAGTTAAGCACTGAATAGAAAATTGAGGGGGGAAATTATATTTTTTAATGCTTTAATTATTAGCATTTTAGTATTAGTTAAAATTAACTAATAAAAGTGTTTTTTTTTTTTCATTTACACTGCAATTTTTTTTTTTTTTACTTTTTTTTTTGTCTTTGATTTTTTTTTTGTCTTGTTTCCAGCTAAAATATCAAAAAAATCATAAATCAAGAATGATTTTCTAGTCAAGTCAAAATTTCAGAAAAACAACAAGTTGAGTCAAAAAAAAAACAAGCTAAATAATCAGCCAATGGGGTCACGGAAATCATAGGACCCTACACTAGTTTGCTGATCTCCAGAACCTCCAAACTGTAAAGAATAGGCTGCTTTGCTCATGGGGGCATGGCCATTAGTTTGTCATTAATGAGCTGTCAATCACAGAACACAGGGGGCCACACATGAAGGAGCCATGGGACACGAACCCCTGACATGGGCTTCACTGCTCCGGGACAGACCGAACAATGTGAGCTAACCTCAGCTTTCAAGGGTCACGCTCCCCAAAACTGAGGAAGAATAAAATCCTGCAATTAGTCTTGACAGACTGTTTCACTGTATATTGAGTATTTGAGATATATATGATATTCGGGCTGCGCGATATATCAAAATTATTGAAACATCGCATATGTAAATATGCATATCGCAACGGCATGTGGTATCTGAATCATTTTAATAATAGGCTACTTCAAAGTGTTGCGAAAAGTCAAAGTTCTGGGTCCACGCATATAGCAGAGAAATGGGCAAGCAACTGACTTGGTTTACATTCAAAAGAGTTAAGTGAATTAAGCTGCAGAACACAGAGTTAATTTGTCTTTCATCTCATCTGTCATCTCCTTTTATTTGAACAGAAACATACACACAAGGAATTATGTCAAAATACCCACCTCCACAATCATACTCGTAAATGCAGCAAGTTATGTTTTAAATAAATGTAAACAGCTGTGAGGTAAATCAGATCAATGCAGTCGGTCTTAAAGGGACAGCAGCCTATTAACACAGTTACTCAAACAACAAAACAGCTTTAACAAAGATTAATCTACATTTACATTTAATTCATACAGTGAACACTATGCAGTTTTATTTTACACTTATTACATTTCTGTACCTGAATACTACTGGTAGACTTATTGTATTTGTAACTGTTATCTTGTACTTATCTACACTGTAAAAAAACAAACAAAAAAAAAATCTGTTGAGTCAACTTAAAATAATTTGTTACCCTGCTGCCTTAAAATTTTAAGTTCAGTCAACTCTAAGTTTATTCAAGTTAAGTATTTATTCAAATGTTAAGTACATAGCACTAAGTGACAACTTATTCGAGTTGACTAAAAAATAGTTTGTTAAACTTAATAGCTGTGTTTGTTACTTGGCTGCCTTAAAATTTTAAGTTGAGTCAATTTAAATATCTAAGTTGTCACTTAGTAAAACAACTATGGCAGCTGCTAGTTGGGATATGACACTGAACTGACGTCCATGCATCCCCTAGGCTGCCGTGGGCACCAGGTTGGAGGTGTAATGCCTCCTCCCGGGCGCTAGAGGCTGTATGATTGGCTGGCTCCCACATGTGACTTCCGAGTCATGTTCAGCCCCAGTCGTTTCTTCCCAGAAGTGCATGTAGAGCTCACAAGACAGGAGCACTCCGGCCGTTCTTGTTGAGTTGTTCCCTCCTCACTACCCTCACTGATGATGCAGCCAGGGGGCACATTGACGTTCCCTAGGTAGGAGTGTGCGATTGCGGCGCATTATGCCTGCAACTTGCCGCCACCTGCTGGAACTGTCCGTACCTCCCGTTCAAAGCCTGTAAGCTGTTGGCAGCGAGACTACAGTGCTGCGAACTGGGCTGCCACTCTGCATGCCAAGGCCACCCTGCAGGTGAATAGCACCAGTCCGCGTCAATCTAGAAATGTGCAAGGGTTGTTCTGACCAGAGGTTGATGCAGGAATTGCGCACAGTGTCCGACTTCATTCTGCGGAACGATTAGGTCACAGCGCTGTCCCTCGGTCAGATGTTGTAGTCCAGGAATGCCAGCTCTGGCTGAATCTGGCGTAGATGGTGGCCATCGACAAAGTTTGCTTTCTGGACACACCTGTCTCCCAGGTCGGCCTTCCCAGCGACACTGTTAAGAGCTTGCCCAGAAGTCATTTACAGTACTATACAGACAGAGGTGATCTAACAAGCCTTTGTTTGTTTGTCGTGGGGGGCAGCCTCTGTATTTGAGCTGTTTTCCTCTGTCTCTGGGTCTGTCGCGCCCAGGTCAGTTGATGAGCGACGCTTGCTTTGGGATTGGGTGAAGAAGGTAAGGGCTGCTCTTATCAGCTTCTCTTATTTCAGGACGCTTGCTTACTGGGTTACTGAATTACCTACCTACGCTTTCCCTCGGCTGCCCCACTACGGGTTTGTCAGCTATCATTCCCTTGATCCCGCTTGTACGCAGTCTGGTAGCCTGTAGCACTATCCAGCCTGCCAGATGGTCCAGATGATCCAGATGGTATGACTCGGCTACAGAGTTAATTTTGCATTTTAATTTTGCTCTCGCCCAGAGACACAGATAGCGCTGTCCTGTGTGTGGAGGTTGCAGTTCTGGCGAAGATCGCAATCAAGCCTGTCCCTTCAGCCAAGATGAAGTCGGGGTTACACTCCTTCTTCATCGTGCCCAAAAAGAAGTGGTGGGTTATGACCCTTTCTGGACCTTCAGGTCTTGAACCGGTCACTTCATAGGCTACCTTTCAAGTTGTTAACCTCAAAGTGCATTTCTTCCTGCAGTTATCGCCAGGATTAGTTAGCAGCCATCGACCTGAAGGACGCGTGCATTTATGTCCCTGTCTTCTAAAACTTACAGAGGGTACCCTCGCCACGTTATGGTTGAGAGGTGTCCAGTATTCAGCGATCTCTACGACTGGCTTACATCAGCTCATTAATGAGGTTTGTTGTGCGAGCACAGGGACCTCGTACTGCAGTACCCATGGCCATCTGGGGCTTTGGGTCAACTGAGAAAAGAACATGCTCTCCCCTGTGCAGAGCATATTTGTATGAGTCCTCCCCTTAAGGCTGTCCCTGTCTTCTAAAACTCTGTGGAGAGCACCTCCTTTCTCGGTTTGGAACTGGACTCGGTCATCATAGCGCGCCTCATGAAGTGCGCAGTCAGTGTTGAACTGCCTGGATAGCGGTTGATCTCTAAACTCAGAGGCTCCTGGGGCATATGACAGCCATGGCCGTGATAACGCCGCTCGGCTTGTTTCATATGAGAACACTTCAACATTGACGAAACGATCAAGTCCTGAGATGGGCATAGCACTACGGCACGTTCTGGGTTGGCGTTACCCCGGAATGTTGCCTTCAGCTCCTGGTCAGACCCTGCTTCCTACGGGCAGGGGTGCCCTTGGGATAGGTGTTGAGGTTCACTGTGGTCTACACAGAAGCCTCCATGACAAGCTGGGTGCCGTATGCAATGGGCAGACAGCCTTGGGCTCCTGTACAGGACCCCGACTGCAGTGGCATTTAAATTGCCTCGAGTTGTTAGCCGTGTCTGTGGCCCTACGGTTTCTTCCGGGTACTACGCCACAGTCACGTGCTGGTCCGTACTAACAATTTAACATAGCGTACATCATCTCCCAGGGTGATTTGCGTTCTCATCGCATGTCAGAACTCGCCGCCATCTCCTCCTTGGAGTCAGACACGGCTCAACTAATGCTGCGGGCTGTTCACATCCCAGGATAGCTGAATCATGCAGACAACATGCTCTCATGACAGCTATCTCTTCATGGAGAACGGCAACTCCATCCCCAGGCGGTCTAGCTGTTCTGGAGTCGATTCGGCCAGGCACAGGTCTGTGAAATTCTTCTACTGCCAGCTCTTCCTGTCCTGTGGAATTGGTCCTGTTTTCACACTGCGCATTTACGTGGACCGCACCCAGAGCATCAAACGCTCTGAGCAGCTCTCATCTGCTTGGGGATAGCAAAAGCGAATGCTGTCCCTTTACTGAGGATGGCCTATAGGGTGGTTGCCATCACCTTGAACCGTGAACTGCGCCCCATAGGAGTAAGAGCTCACTCCTTTGGAGTGCTGTCTCCTTCTATGCACTGTCACGCGTTGCCTCTATAGCAGATATTGTGATGCTGCGGGCTGGGTGACACACCTTTCTAGTCTTAGCATAGAGCCTATGTCCTTCCATGTGTTAAGGTAACATTAGGTAATTTGCGGGAGGACAACTCGGTGTCGACTTGCTATGCCATTCCTCACAGATACGTGTGCCGTTCATCAGTTGTTCCCTCTATTCAAACTCTGGGTCCTCCGTGCCCCGCAGCCCGGACTAGGACTGTGCTCCGGCAGGGGGTCTCCTTCGCCTCCTCCGGTTGTGGCATCATGTTTCAATTCCACGGTTATTTCACGTGTTCCCTCTTTATATCTATTACCCAGATATTCTTCCTTACTTTCCACATGACTGTTGTCATTGTGCTCCACCCCCCAAAGATTGCTTTCAGATTCTAGCACCCCTGGTGGGCCCAAACTTCCAGGTCACAGGGCGTTGGGCAGGTTATGTGTTGAGTTCATTTATTCTGACACGCTTGCCTTGGGACTCATCACATAATGCAATCCAGGGTTGTGGCGTTTTCCATGGGTCTGATCCCATGTAACGTCATAGAGAACGACTGAAGGGGAACGTCTAGGTTACGTAGGTAACCCCTGTTCCCTGAAGGAGGGAATGGAGATGTTACATCCCCTTGCCACAATTCTGGGTTGCACTTCAGGAAAAACCTGAGTGAGTGTATGCACACTGCCATCTTATATACCGTGGGAGTGGCGTTGCATGCAAATTCCACTCGCCAGTGTTCACTGGCCTGTTTTCTTAAGCTCCGAGGTGATTGGTCTCTCAAGTACAATCCCATGTAACGTCTCCATTCCCTTCTTCAGGGAACAGGGGTTACCTACGTAACCTAGACGATTTCAATTGCAATACATATATTTCAAAGGTTTCTCCACCACTGTAGCAGCACTTACATACACCTAAATTTACAGTTTTATTTCTATCTATATTCTGAAGGTTTTTACTGAAGGGTTTGTTCATATATCATTCACCTTGTACTTTATCTATGTGTAGCTTTTAATTACAATACATATTTTTAAAGGCTGTTTTATCAAAATGTCTTTGTTTCTTCACTTCAGCAACATTTACATACACCAAACTTTTTTGGTGTTTTTTTGTCTATTTGTGCCTGTAGATTTCAGTTAAAATATATAGCTTTAAATGTTTTCTCCTCCACTTCAGCACCACTTACACACACCAAAATGTACAGTTTTATCTTAATTCTGAAGGTTTTTACTGAAGAATCTGAACCTGGATTTATCCAGCGTTCAGATTTATTTTCTCAAAATTGATGCAAATTGGTGCATATTTAGTTACCTTATTTTATGCTTTAAAATAATTAAAACAAATCAAGTATTGCATTGTAATCCTTTATAGTTTGAACAGCGGAGTGTTTCAAATTTGTGTTTTGGCCTACAGCTGTCATGCTAAGCTGCCTAATTCCTCTCACAAAGTTACTCCACATTCCCAAAATGAAGGAGTGACATTGCTTCCGAATCAGGATTAAATATGAAGCCGCTGTTGCAGCAACATCTGCCTGTGGATATATACGGAAATCTGAAGAAAAGCACACAGGACATCATGTTTGTACGTACGCTAAGCATATTAAACTAGATGCATTCAGTATTTGGGGAGCATCAAGACAAACCTAATAGGATTCAGATGAAGGATGAACAGCTGTAACATTATATTTAACATGCATGATGGAAATATACTGACATAACGGCAATTATATTAGCAGTAGGTCAGAATGTTTGTGTTTACATCAGCTGCACTTGACCTGCGACTCTTTAGCGTCCCAGAATCTCACTTGTGTAACATGTTTTGAAACTTGTCACTTCCAATATCATTGCAGATCACATGACCTTACTGACCAAGAAGTCAAGGTTTGACTGGTTTGCATGGGCCCCTGCTGCTAGATGCCGGAACTACACATTCTAGTTCAAAAAGCATTTTCATTTCTGAATTGATTTGATAGAAATAATCACTTCACTGGTCTTGCAGAAATTTCACAACATTAACTGATCAGTGGAAATCAATCAGTGTGAAGCTGAGCTTACACTAAATATCACAGGTGAGATAATGAAGCAAATAGCAAATAGGTGTACAGTACTTTCTGAATGTAAAAAAAGTATGCTTAATACGGCTGAATTGCTTAACTTTGTGCTTCTGTAACACAAATCTGTCCTTTTTGATGAGCAAAAAAGCAACAAATTAGCCTATAGTAAGTCCCTCAACACACAAATCTGTTTATTATAATATACAATGTTACACTATATTAAATATAATTTTTGGTTGAAATAAAGCTGAAATAAAATTGTTTAAATAAAATAAGTTTAAATCATATCAAATAAAAGTTTAAATAAAAAAAAAAAAACTGAATGAAAATCAGAAAATAAAAAGAAACTTAAATAAATAGTTTAAATAAGTGCTAAAACTACTAAAACTTAAATGGAAATATAAAAACTTAATGAAATGAAAATTAGAAATAAACAAACAAATACTGACACAAACACACTGCATTCAACACTTCTTTTCCCCTAGTAGTATTAATTGTTTCATTATTATATTAAAAAATAGTAATATAAATAGTAAAAATAGTAGTAGTAGTAGTATATATATATATATATATATATATATATATATATATTTTTTTTTTTATTTTTTTTTCGACTGGAAACAAGACAAAAAAAAATTCTAAGAAAGAAAAGCATTAGTATTTGTCATTTCTTGCAGTGTAAAAAAACCCCCCAAAAAACACTTTTAATAGGTAATTTTAACTAATGCTAAAATGCTAATAATTAAAGCATTAAAAAAAAAAAAAAATCCCCCCCTCAATTTTCTATTAACTGTGATCTTGAAATATAAAAACCATTTTATTACAATTTTTTTTTTCCCCAGACAAAACATCTAAAAATTCTTACATCAAGAAGGATTTTCTAGACAAGTAAAAATTATTGTCTTGTTTTCAGAAAAAAAAACAAGTCAAAATTAAGTGAGTTTTTGCCAATGGGATAAGCAAAATAATAGTATTTCAAACAGAAAACATTATTTTACTTACCCCATTGGCATATTATTTATCTTGCTTAAAGCAAAAACTCACTTAATTTCGACTTGTTTTTTTTTTCTGAAAACAAGACGTTTCACTTGTCCAGAAAATCCCTCTTGACTTAAGAATTGTTAGATATTTTAACTGGAAACAAGACAAAAAATCTAAGGAAGAAAAGCATTTTTGCAGTGTAAATGGAAAAAATAAAAAACACTTTTATTAGTTATTTTTAAATAATACTAAAAGGCTAATAATTAAAGCATTAAAAATATAATTTACCCCCTACAATTTTCTATTCAATACTTAACTGTGCTATTGAAATATAAAAGCTAAACAAACAAACACTGACACAAATCCACTGCATTTAACATTACTGTGTTTTTTTTTCCTTTTTGCCCAGCAGTGTTAATTGTGTAATTATTTTATTAAATAAAATAGTAATACACTGCAAATTCTCTTGATTCCATACAAAATATCTAACAATTCTTAAATCAAGAAGGACAAGTAAACAAATTTCAGGAAAAAAACAGAGTCAAAATTAAGTGAGTTTTTGCCAATGGGGTAAGCAAAACAATCTTATTTCGAACAGAAAACAAGATTATTTTGCTTACCCCATTGGCAGATTATTTACCTTGTTTCAAGCAAAAACTCACTTAATTTTGACTTCTTTTTTTTTTCTGAAAACAAGACAATTTTTTATGTATTTATTTATATTTATTTATATTTTAGCTGGAAACAAGACCAAAAAAAGTAAGAAAATCATTTTTTGCAGTTTAAACTAATATTAAAATGCTAATAATTAAAGCATTTAAAAATATCATTTTCCCCCCTCAATCTTCTATTCAATACTTAACTGTGATAAAAGTCTGCATAATAAATATTAAAAGCAAGCTTCTTCCATAATAACTGTTTAATTGTATTGCCTGGCTTCCTCTTCTTTACTCATAAAATTGCATCTCAGTGGATGCAATTGCTATTGTTATTGCATCCATTGGGAAAAATTATTCTCTTTCCAATGCAATACAAGTGTCACAGTGAAGGATTGGTGTGAGATGGAGTGTAACTTCAGATATATTCAGAGCAAACAGAGCAGACGTACGTCACTATGTGTGTGTGTGTGTGTGTGTGTGTGTGTGTGTGTCAGTATGCGACTTTGTACTCGGTGTTCTGACTGTGCAGTGTTGTGTAACAACCTCAAAGACAGATTATTTCCACTAATGGCAAGTCCATTCGGCCTCAAGTGCATACGAGCACAAATGAACACAGTACAGCGATTGGGTAAAAAGTCAAAAGTGATTGTACGGTTGATAATCAGGGCCGCCTTTTGTTGCTCAACAATCCACGACAATCTCCAAACACAGCACACAGATTACTGCGTTTATTTGGTATCATGCCAGTGCGTGTCCGAACAAAGAGGACAGGCTAAACTCTCACTACGCCTGTCTGGAATAATCACTAACCTAGATAAAGACATCATTAGCGCTCACAACCAGCTGGGCTCAAAAGGTGGTCCGGCTGAGCGCCGATTCAGACTCAACAAACCCAGCAGGCTCACTGGAAGAGGGCGCAGGAGCAAAGCCAGTCACCCTTAAAAAGCCCAGCCGTGGGCACAACATGGATGAGGGTCGGTCACATGGGTTCACACCATCTGCCTCACCGGCATTCACTCACTGCCCCGGAGCGAACTACGACCAACTAAGTTTACATAACAAGTCCTCTGATGCGCCGATTTCAGTGACAATTACAAAGACAATGAAGCGAATAGAAACAAGCAAACAAACTCACTGCAGAATATTAAATTATCTGAATGTTTTTTGACTTTTGGAAAGTGTCCAGAAGTGCAGGTCGATGAGTTCAGGGTAACTCTTGTGAACCGAGGTTCTCAGCAGGCGGGTCGCTTCCCTAAAAAATGGGTCACAACTGACCATTTAATGGGGAACAGTTAGGATACAGCTTATCAACTTTCAAAATGGAGGAGAAAATCCACTCATGTCTTTTGTTGACATCAGAATCTGTCCAATTAAACTCTATAGTGCAAATCCATTGTGATAAATGAGGCAGATATCAACATGAAGCTCAAAACTAAAGCTTTAAAACTAAATTAAAGAAAATACAACTCATACAGACACAAATTGAAATATAAATAATAAAAAAATTAACAGAACATTATTAAACTAAAATATAAAAATAAAAATGTCAATAAATACTATAATAGTATATTAATAATAGTAAAATAACACTGGCAAAAGTGACCCACAAAAATAGCTAAAACCTAAAAAAAGAAAAAAAGAAAAAGAAAAGCCAACTACAATTATTTAAAAAAAAAAAAAAAAAAAAGTCATAGTATACAAATAATAGTAAAGTAACCAAAATCACATTAACAGCAATCTTACATTACATTACATATATATAGCCTATTTCTGTTTGTGCATGCATATATATATATATATATATACACACACACACAGTTGAAGACAAAATTATTAGCCCCTATTAAATATTTCATTATTTTTCAACTCCCAAGTGTTGTTTAACAGAAAGACAATTTTATCAACACAGCATTTTTAAACATAATACTTTATTTAGGAAGCTTTTACGGTTTATAATACAAATAGAAATAAATGTATAACCAAGAATTTTAAAAAGTCTACTGATCAAAATTATTAGCCCTCTGATGTTAATAGTCAATGGTGTATCTTTTGCTTGATAACAGCCTTTAGTCGTTTGCTGTAGTTCTCAACAAGTTTCAAGCATGTCTCCTGAGGAATGACAGCCCATTCTTCCTTAGCAAATCTCTCAAGCTCCTACAGATATGTTGGTCTTCTGGCACAAACTCTGGACTTTAGTGTGCCCCACAGATTTTCTATTGGATTCAAGTTTGGGCTTTGTGCAAGCCAGTCAGGTACACTCACTTTGCTCATTTGGAGGTATTTCTTCTCCAGAAGTGAGGTATGTTTTGGGTCGTTATCATGCTGGAAGACAAAATGTTGACCCAAACCAAGTTTTCTTGCAGACTGTCTGAGGTTGTCTTGCAAAATCTTCTTATAGTCTTCCTTTTTCATGTTTCCTTCAACCCTAATGAGATTCCCAGTTCCAAATGCACTGAAACATCCCCACAGCATTAAACTCCCACCACCATGTTTCACTGTGGGAATGGTGTTCTTGGGGCTGAATGCCTCTCCCTTCTTTCTCCAAACATAGACAACATCTCTATGGCCAAAAAGCTCTAGTTTTGTCTCATCTAACCAAAGGACACGTTTCCAGTATGCATCACATTCCCCCAGGTTGTCCTTAGCAAACTTCATTCTAGCTTGGAGGTGTCTCTTCTTCAGAAGTGGAGTCTTTCTTGTTCGGCAACCTCACAGTTCATTCCTGTGCAGGGCTTTAGTGACTTTGTTGAGACATCAATTCCAGACTTGGCTAGGTCATTCACTAGTGTCTTGGCAGTTGTTTTGGGCCTTTAGAAACGTCTCTCACTAGTTTTCTTTCCAAAGTTTTTGAAATCTTTCACTTCCTGCCTCTGCCCGTCTTGTTCTCCACTGTGTTGGTCTCTTTAAACTTCTTGATAATGCATCTCACTGCAGTTCTTGACACTTGAAAAGCTTTGATAAACGTGTGTATCCTTCTCCATCATATGTGCATAAACAATTCTTTCTCTCAAGTCCAAACTAATTTATTTAGTCTTTGCCATGATGACAGTGCATATTATTTTACTAGTTGTTTCGCAAGACACTAATCGTCAGCTTAAAAAGCAATTTAAAGGCTTAACTAGGTTAATTAGGTTAATCAGGCAAATTAGGTTAATTTGGCAAGTCATTGGACAACAGTGGTTTGTTCTATAGCTAATCAAACTAATAATTTCTTAAGGGGGCTAATAATATTGACCTTAGCAGTTTTTGATTTATTTATTTATTTTTTTAATTCTTTTATTCGAGCAACTATAAGAAATCAGACTTTCTCTAGAAGAAAAAAATAATACGAAATAATGTGAAAACATTCTCTCACTTGGGAAATATTAAAAAAAACATTTAAAAATATAACAATAATTTTGTGTTCAACTGTATATATACATTTAATTAAAAACTGAAAATATCAAAATAAAAGCTAACTAAAATTACTAAAATACGTATAGAAACTATAATAGTATAGAAAAAAACAGTAAAGTAACCAGAATCACTTTACATATATATATTTTTTTGTACAGCAGTCTTACATTATTACAACTTAAAAACAATTGAATTAACATTTATTAATTTCACAAAACTACATACAATAAAATAAAAACTATATTATATGCACAAACAGAAATAGGCTAATAAAAAATAACAAAATTACTAAAACTTCAATCAAAATAAAAACAATAAAAAAATATTAAAATATTAAAATTATAATATCTAACTGTATACTATATAATTTATCTACTAGAATAGTATAGAAATAATAGTAAAGTAGCCAGATTTTTTTTTTTTTTGTACAGCAGTCTTACATTATTACAACTAACAAATTTAATTAACATTTATTAGTTCCACAAAATACATACAATTATATATATAAGGCAACATAAAATAAATAAATAAATAAATAAATAAATAAATACATAAATAAATAAATGGCACATAAAATTACTAAAACTTAAATTAAATGAAATTTATAAATAATTACAATTATTTAAAAAAAAAAAAACTATAATAGTATTGAAGTAATGGTAGTCAGAATCAGAATCACTTTACAGGATTTTATTTGGATTTTAGATGGAAAAAAATAGATTTATTAGTTTTACAAAACTACATAAAAGTAGTTTTGTTACAGTGAAGTGCAAAATACAAAAATAAAGGCTGAATCAAAATATGAATTCAAAACTATAATTGTATATACACAATAGTAAAATAACACTAGCACTGAATTAAACATTTGTGTCTAGGCATCTCTTATTATTACACAAAATAACAGAAAACACAACTCAGGATATATTACAGGTGCACTATGTATATAAACAAACAAAAAAAAAATCTTTCTCTGAAAGTAACTTGCAATTTGTGTCTTAACCACAGATGTGGATAGAGAGCACAGAAATAAAAATATGGATCTTGAAACAAAAGTAGTTGATAATACAAAGAAGATTTGCATTTGGCAGATGTTTTTATACAAACATCTTTTATCAGTTCACAAAGCTACCACAACAACCATAAATGCATCAGAAAATGAAACACTAAAATCAAACCAAATCCACACTAAACAGAACTGAAAATAAGTCTGTGTTATCAAAAACTATAGCAGGTCAAATGGTGATTGTGACAGAGTAAACGACGCCCTACAAGCAAGTCATGGATGATGAATTATGCATCCACCTGGATCTGACTTGGTGGAAGAAGCTTTTTACAGTGGCATGACTCTATTATAAAACATTCATCCAAATGCCCCTAGTTTCATTATGTAACAGGATTTGTGCCATATTTTGAAAACACTACAAGTCTTCATGGGATACAGAACACTGCAAACTTGTTCTTTGTGGGTTTAAGGTCAAACACAACAGTGTTAATCCTGTAAAGCCTGACATATAATTTTTTTTTTTTTTTTTAGTTTTCAGACCTCAAAAGTTTGGGATCAGTACGGTTTTTAATGTTTTTTTTTTTTTTAATTATTATTTCTTTTATGCTTATCAAAGTTCCGTTTATTTGATCAAAAATACAGAAAAAAAGAAATATTATGAATTATTACTGCAATTCAAAATAACTCTTTTTTTATTTTAATATAATTTAAAATATAATTTATTTCTGTGAAGCAAAGCTAAATTTCCAGCCATTACTCCAGTCTTTAGTGTCACATGATTCTTCAGAAATCATTCTTATATACTGATTTATTACTTTTATGATCGGTGTTGGAAACAGTTGTGCTGCTTAATATTTTTTGGAACCTGTGATACTTTTTTCAGGATTCTTTGATGAATAAAAAATTAAAAGCAACAGCATTTATTCCAAATAGAAATACTTTCTAACAAGATAAGTCACTTTTTATCAATTTAACAACATCCTTGCTAAATAAAAGTATTAATTTCTTTTAAAGAGAGAAAGAAAAAAAAAGAACTGGCCCCAAACTTTGCACAAGGTTTTCATTCTTACAAAAGTTTTCTATTTGAAATAAATGCTGTTCTTTTTAGCGTTTTATTCATCAAAGAATCCTGAAAAAAGTATCACAGGTTCCAAACAGCACAACGGTTTCCAACACTGATAATAAATAAGTATATTAGAATGATTTCTGAAGGATCATGTGACACTGAAGACTGGAATAATGATGAAGTATATTAAAATAGAAACCACTATTTTAAATTGCATGAACATTTCACAATAGTACAGTTTTTTTTCTGATTTTACATCAAATAAACGCAGCCTTGATCAACAGAAAAGTCTCTTAAAAAACATTCAAAATCTTACAGATTCCAAACCTTTGAGCGGAAGTGTAAATATATATATATATACATAAGTTATATAAAAGTTTGCATACATTTTTATTTTATATATCAGGCTTTTACCTTTTTTTTAACCTGTTCAAATTTCATTTAGAAACACAAACTGCGGAAAAATAATTTTGTGCAGATGCAGATATTTACATGGCCAAAAAGTAATGAAATTCTGATCACTGTAATGGAAATCAGTGAGATCTTCATAACAGCATAGCAGATACTGACATAAAATGATCTAAATATCAGTCACTACTCTATATCTCCAATAGTAGTAAAATGAGATTGAAATAATTCAAACATATAATGCAATTCAATCTAATGATGATTGAGAGATGGACAGATAAACGTTCCTCAAAAGATGTGAGATGTTTTGGAGGCTTGGGAACATCATTCCTCCACTGAGGAACAGTGAAAGTATAGCTTCTGGAAATGAACGTTCCTCAAAAGATCCTGAAGATCAGATTCGAGATTTGAGATTCTCTACAAAATGTTTAATGGAGACTCAAGTAAAGCCAAGCTGCTTCAGTCCAGTAAGTGTTCAGCTGGAAATATTAATAAAGGTTTTCTGATGTTTACTTGATAAAAAACGTAAAGCACCAGCTGATGGTGGCTGTTTGTACAGTTACACTAAAATACCTTTTAGAATGAGATTGTAAAGCATCTTTAGTGTAGACACTGATATCAAACCAGTATTTCAATTAAATTTTAAACCTTAATTCTGGTGCGACAGAAACTTTCTGCATTATAAAATGGATTTATTGGCAGTGATGTAATGGCCGCCTCACTCGTCTGACGCTCAGATAAATGTGCCCACACAAAGGCCTTGTTTTTTATTCTTGGTGAGGCCAAATGTGTTTTAATCCTTGAGTTTGAAAGCAAACAGCACAAACATGGATTTACTCTGGAGTCTGATCATAGAGAAAGGTGAGGCAGGAACACAATAATTCTGAAATGCTTTGTATTATTAAATACTCATCATATCATATTCAGCTGCATCAATAAATCAGATTAAAGCTTTTGTAAAATAGATATTTGTAGGAATCACTCAGTTTTGTATTAAAACCATTCTCTGCATTACCACACTGCAGATTATCACAGTAGGGAAGCATAAGACTGTTTCCTCAATATCGCTGATTGATGATCAAAAACAATATTAGAGACTGATCCGAAGGACGTCTGCTACATTTCATCCATCCATAATCAACTCAGTGTTTGTGCAAATATGAGCGCTTTCAGAAAATAAACTTTTTTTGTTAGTTTGTTTCTTTTGTCTACTAAAAATATATATTCAGTGATTACAGGAGTCATTTGTCTCAACTCTGTCTTTTGTAATTTTTCTGAAACAAGCAATGTTTAAAAGCATTATATAACAAAATAACAGTTTAAACATTTGATTATTATGGCTGACTTGCTTTTATTTGTCTAAATACATAATTATTGTTTTCACTCCATTTGACATAATTACAGCTTGATCGTAATCATGCTCTACATGCAAATATTCAAGTGAAATGAATTGATTTTTCTTAGTTCATCCATCACATTTCACATTCCATTTTATTTCATCTATATGGCAAATAAATATACAGTAACACTACAATAAGGTTAGCTAACAAAAATACTTCTAAAGTATTATTCTCAGTTAATGTAAATTTCATCACTTTTGTAATCCATTATTAAAATCAAAACTGTTAATGGACCTGGCATGAACAGTTTTTTTTATGCACTTAAGTTAACAAAGATGAATAAACACTGTAACAAATGTGTTGCTCATTATAAAGGTTAGTAAATGCATTAACTGCAGTAACATATTTGTTACTAAATACACTTAATTTTGGACAGTTGCAATTAATTTAAACATTGAAACAAATCACAAAATAAATGCTAAAACAGTTAATGCTACTAAACTTTTTGGATTAGTCTGGGTCAAATAAAATCTAAAGGCATAATAAAGGATGGATATAAATGAATAATACAAATTCATTATATAAATAATTTATATGAATTTGAATACACTACAGATATTTTTTTAAGAAAAGTCTCATGCCCACCAAGGCTGCATTTATTTGATCAAAAATGCTGTAAAATCTGTAATACTGTGAAATAGCTGTTTTCTATGTGAATATATATGTTCAAATGTCATTTATTTCTGTGTTCAAAGCTTAAGTTTTTTTAGCATCATTACTCCAGTCTTCAGTGCCCTGTGATCCTTTAGAAATCAATTTAATATGCTGATTTGCAGCTCCAGAAACATTTCTGATTATTATAAATGTTAAAAACACTTGTGCTGCTTCAAAATTTTGTGGAAACTCTGATATGTATCATTTTCAGCATTCCTTGATAAATTTCAAGTTCAAAAGAACAACATTCACTTGAAACAGAAAACTTTTGCAACATTGTAAATGTCTAACCTGTCACTTTTGATTAATTTGATGCATCCTTGCTGAAAAAAAAAAAAATCCTTGTGACCAAACTGTTTTCTGCACAACTGTAACATAAACACGGCAAACAATAATATTCCAGCATGATCAGGAAAATATCTGATTCATTAACTTTCTGAACTCACTGTAACTGGATTCATTGTTTATGTCCCACTATAATCTCTGTTTTAGTCATACTGAACAGAACTCATGTGTATTCACAGTTGACTGGGTGTAGGTTACACGGACAAATGCACAGAGATACAACACGTTTCCCATCTGTCCTAGTCAACGCGTTAATAAAATGCATTGAAATGCATGCATACTATGACTTTTCAGCAAAGCACGAATGCTCACCATCCACTTTAAGTTTGTGTGTGTGTGTGTGTGTGTGTGTGTGTGTGTGTTTTTATGTGCCCTCGTTTGACCAGCATGTGTGATACCCTTCAGACAGTAGCAGCACCAGACAGCCTTCGCTTCTCACGGCCGCCTTCCCACAACCATGTTTGACAGCGCGTCCTCTGACGGAGCCGCCCCGTGGCAAGAGGGAATCTCGAGCTTTAACAATTTATCATGCCTGAGCTTTGTTGGCAATACAATGCCAACACAAGGGAGTCTGCGTACGGAGGGGGGAATGATGAAGCTGGCATGTCGCAAAACCATGTTGGAGAAACAAAGGCCAGCTCATGTCAACACTGGAATCCCTGCATCCATCGTTTAAAGGGATATTTGGATGTTATTTATGGAACTGAATGCATTAAAGTAATCAAAAGTGACAGGAAAGACATTTATAATTTTTATATGTTCTTTTGAACTTTCTATTCATCAAGGAATCTTGAAAAACAATGGATTTCGGCTTACATAAAAACATGAAGCTGTTTCCACTATATAATAATAATCTGAAATGTTTCTTGAGCAGCAAATCAGCATATCAGAATTATTTCTGAAGGATCATGTGACACAGTTGACTGGAGTAATAATGCTGAAAATTCACAGCAATAAATATCATTTTAACATATATTCATAATGAAAAGAGTTATTTAAAATTTTAATAATATTTTACATTTTTTACTGTATTTTTAATCAAATAAATGCAGCCTTGGTGACTAAATAAGAATAAACCATTTTAAGAAAATAATATAATATTTGATTAGTAACATTAAGAAGAATAACAAACTAAAATAATGCAGTTTAAATAATCATCACAGAATCCCACGGGAATCTGATTTCTTAAGTCAAGTCAAGTCAGCTTTATTTATATAGCGCTTTTTACAATACAAATTATGTCAAAGCAACTTTACAGTATCAAATGGGAAAGTAATATATCAATAATTCAAAAGAAACTTTAAACAATTTTAGTTTGAGGAAATTAATCAATAGTTCCAAATTAATAAATTGTTTGTCCCCAATTTAGTTTTCCCATAGGCGACAGTGGCAAGCAACCAAAACTCCATCTGTGACACTGAAGAATAAAGTAATGATGCTGAAAATTCAGCTTTTCATCACAGGAATAAATTATATTTTAACATGTATTCACACAGAAAACAGCTATTTTAAATTGTAATAACATTTCACAATATTACTGATTTTACTGTACATTTAAACTCAAATTTAATTATGCAGCCTTTGTGAGCATAAAAGACGAAAACATAAGACACAAATAAGTGTTTAAACTAAGTGACCAACTAAACTTGGTTGCTTAGTATGTTGTTTTGCCATTCATTCCTTGTCTAAAAGTCTGTTCATGAGCAGAACAAACTAGAAAGTAGAGCAGATACTAATGCTGATTTAGGCCCAATCAGACAGAACGTTTTTGTTTTTGTTTTGCAGTGAGAGGCACCTTTTTTTAATTGTTTTCTATTGGCAGTAAGTGTTCTGCACGCTGTTTATGTGTTTCGCGTTTTAACCGCCTGCTGTGCCTCGTGTTTTTGCAGCAGCGCTCCGAGCACCTGAAGTTGAAAAAAAAGCAACTCTGAGCAGAAACGCGATCAACGTCATCGTGTTTTTTTTCCATCGAGAGGCGGGCGTTCGGTTGTGGTAATGAAAGTTTACCGTTGCTTAAAAAGTCTGGAGACTGCAATGATGGAGGAGAAACATTTGGTGTCTGTCGTGGGTTACCCGGAGCTGTATTTTTTTCAGTTTTTTTTTTTGCTAATATGACAGTTTACTTAACAGCAAAAACCAAAGATTTTAGAGCGCTTGCGCTATAATCCTTTGATTAGACTGATAAAATAAAAAAAACGCTGCGCACTGCTCTTCTTTTAAAAGTCACCAAAAAAAGACATAAAAATTGCGTTTTCAGACATAAAAAGCGTGTTCGGTGTAATAGGGGCCTTAGACATTATATGTTGTATTTGACCCATATAATATTCCCAACATCATCAGCGCCGAACTGAGAGAATGTCCGTCTCTCCTTACTGTACTGCAGGTGTCAGGTATTATCGAGTATGTCGAACCTTCAATCCTCTTAGGTGACCCAAACATCTATCCAGCATAATCTTGCCAGGCAATTGTCAGGCAAAGCAACAGGCAGTGCGGTCCTGCCAAACTCTGGTCAACTGTCTTAAACGCATTACGCTAAACCCTAACCCAGATTACGCAAATTTGCGGTTTTGACAAAGGAGCTAGTGTCTGCATGGGGCAGAGAGGGTGAAGGTCATTGGCTGACCTCACTTACAGTAAGATTAAACGACAACCGAGTCCTGAAACAATTGGAATAGGAAACCGCATGTACTGTTTATGTCGCTAACTGACTGCTGGGCGAACGGTGTCAATAAAGATAATAAAAGGTGCATTTCTATCTTCTGTGTGAGTCATAGCCATTTTAATGGCACTTTATGCAGTCAATTAATAATCTTTTGCTATTTTGCCATTCGCCAGATTGTCCACCTCAAGCTACAAGGTCAAACAGGGTCAAGATTCACTGTATTAATTCCTCAGTCAAGCACTGAGCAGATGAGATCTCAGTTACAAGACTGTGGTGCTGAAACATTGCTCTTGAGTGTTTTTTAACGTGTCACTATGGTGGTTTGGGTTGTTGCTAGGGTGTTGCCATGCAACTGCATAGCAACATGTTTAAAAGAAAAAAACATTTTTATAACAAGTGTTTAGTGTTTTAACATGTTGCTGTGTGGTTGCTATGTTCTAACATGGTGCAATGTGGTTGCTATGGTGCTTTGGATGGGTGCTAGGGTGTTGCCATGCAGCTGCATAGCAACATGTTAAAAAATTATTTTATAAAACATTAGATTTTGAGTGTTTTCTAACATGTTGCTGTGTGGTTGCTATGTTCTATCATGGTGCTATGTGGCTGATATGGTGCTTTGAGTGGTTGCTAGGGTGGCAACATGCAACTGCATAGCAACATGTTTAAAAAAACTAACTTTTATAACAATAGATTTTGAGTATTTTCTAACATGTTACTGTGTAGTTTCTCTGTTCTAACATTGTGCAATGTGGTTGCTATGGTGCTTTGGATGGGTGCTAGGGTGTTGCTATGCAACTGCACAGCAACATGTTAAAAAAAGAACAATTTTATAACACATTAGATTTTGAGTGTTTTCTAACATGTTGCTATGTGGTTGCTATGTTATAACACGGTGCTATGTGGTTACTTAGGTGCTTTGGGTGGTTGCTAGGGTATTGCCATGCAACTGCATAGCAACATGTTAAAAAAAATAATTTTATAACACATTAGATTTTGAGTGTTTTCTAACATGTTGCTGTGTGGTTGCTATGTTCTATAATGGTGCTATGTGGTTGCTATGGTGCTTTGGGTGGTTGCTAGGGTGTTAACGTGCAACAGCATAGCGACATGTTAAAAAAAACTAACTTTTATAACAATAGATTTTGAGTATTTTCTAACATGTTACTGTGTGGTTTCTATGTTCTAACATGGTGCTATGTGGTTATTAAGGTGCTTTGGGTGGTTGCTAGGGTGTTGCTATGCAACTGCATAGCAACATGTTTAAATAAATCTAACTTTTATAACACATTAGATTTTGAGTGTTTTCTAACATGTTGCTATGTGGTTCCTATGTTATAACACGGTGCTATGTGGTTACTTAGGTGCTTTGGGTGGTTGCTAGGGTATTGCCATGCAACTGCATAGCAACATGTTAAAAAAAAATTATTTTATAACACATTAGATTTTGAGTGTTTTCTAACATGTTGCTGTGTGGTTGCTATGTTCTATAATGGTGCTATGTGGTTGCTATGGTGCTTTGGGTGGTTGCTAGGGTGTTAACGTGCAACAGCATAGCGACATGTTAAAAAAAACTAACTTTTATAACAATAGATTTTGAGTATTTTCTAACATGTTACTGTGTGGTTTCTATGTTCTAACATGGTGCTATGTGGTTGTTAAGGTGCTTTGGGTGGTTGCTAGGGTGTTGCTATGCAACTGCATAGCAACATGTTTAAATAAATCTAACTTTTATAACACATTAGATTTCAGTGTTTTCTAACATGTTGCTGTGTGGTTGTTATTTTCTATTATGGTGCAATGTTGTTGCTGTGGTGCTTTGGATGGTTGCTAGGGTGTTACCATGCAACTGCATAGTGACATGTTAAAAAAAACTCAAACTTTTATAACAATAGATTTTGAGTATTTTCTAACATGTTACTTTGTGGTTTCTATGTTCTAACATGGTGCTCTGCGGTTGATGTGGTGTTGCTATGCAGTTTCTATGGTGAAAAAACGTAAAACATATTTTGGGGGTTTTGAGAGTTTTCTTACATGCAGTTGCTATGGTGCTTTGTATTGTTGCTACACAGTTACTGTGCAATTGCTCAGAAACATGTTGTTTTAAAAAATGCCCTCGTTCAAAAACACATTAAAAAACAAACAAACAACAACAAAAAACAACCTTAAAAAACCTTAGATATCAAGGTTCAAACGTGTACTCTGTGGTCACTATGTTCATTGTTTTGTGGTTCCTAGGGTGTTACCATGCAACATTAAAAAAAACATACCAGCATTTTTTTAAAGCATTCAAAACACTGGATTTTCTATCAAGTTACTATGCAGTTGCTAGGGTGTTGCTGTACAACTGCATAGTAACATTTAAAAAAACTTTAGATGATGTTTAAAACAAACAAACATTCAAAACAGGTGTTTTTAATGTGTTCTAACATGCTGCTATGTGGTTGCTGGTGTTTTGGGTGGCTGCTAGGGTGTTAATAGACAACTGCAGAACAACATGTTAAAAAAAACTCACTGAAAACACCTTAGATTTTGAATGTGTTATAATATGTTGCAATGTGGTTGTGGTGTTTCAGGTGATTGCTAGGGTTTTGTTGTGCAACTGTGCACGATGAATAGAAAATAACTCCAGTCGCACAGCTATCATTACCTTAGTATTATACATATTCCCATAATGCTGTTCAGTTTATCGTTCACTCAGTGAAGACGTATTTTAACCCTGCTGACAACCGGCAATCGCTCCTCCAATAATCCCGCTATTCCAGAACGCTAAACTGCCTATAGGTCCAAAGCCAATTAAGCAATGTGCCAACATCCTAACGACGGCACTTGCTGCATGCCTGTCTGTAGGTTAATGCACACACTCACAGGGCAGGAAAGCGTGCTACAAATGGGAACACAGACGGGATTAAACGACAAACAGATGAAGGGCCTGTCTTTTTGGTTTATTTCTAATCTCTCATTGTTGTTTGCATGCATAATAATTAAAGTTAGTATCGACAATTAACATTAATATACATTGTACTTAAGTATTATATATAATAATAAGTATTATACATTGTACAACTGCATAGCAACATGTTAAAAACACATATATGAGGTTTTGTGTGTTTTCTAACAATGTTGTTATGCAGCTACTATGGTGATGTGGTGTTGCTAAGGTGTTACTATGCAGCTGCATTGCAACATGTTTAAAAAAAATAATAACATTTATTGTTGTGTTCTACCATGCTGCTATACAGTCATACAGTAACACCATAGAAACCACACAGCACTACAGTAACGGCATAGCCACATGTTCAAAAACCTTAGATTTTGATTGTGTTGCTATGCAGTTGTTATGGTGATGTGTGGTTGCTAAAGTGTTACTGTGCAGCTGTATTGCAATATGTTTATGTGGTTGTTGATATGTTGATGTGGTTGCTATGGTATTTTGGGAGGTTGCTAGGGTGTTGCTATGCAGTTTCTATAGTGTTTTTGGTGGTTCTAGGATGGTGCTGCATAACAATATGTTAAAAAAATAATCAAACACTTTAAGTCTTTGGTGTTTTCTAAAACATATTGCTATGCTGTTGTTATGATGTTTCCGAGTGGTTGCAAGGGTGTTGCTATGCGGTTGCTATGGTGTGTTGGGTGGTTGATAGGATGTTGTTATGCAGTTGCTATGGTGATGTGTGGTTTCTAAGGTGTTATTATGCAACTGAATTGCAACATGTTCAAAAACAAACCTCCAAAACACCTTAGATTTTGATTGTGTTGCTATGCAATTGCTGTAATTACTTGTGGTTGCTAGGGTGTTGCTGTGCAACTGCATAGCAACATGTTAAAGGGACAATTAAGACACACTGACTGTGCAGTTGCTATAATAACAACATGTTTATGGGGCCGTTAATATGTCAATGCGTTTGCTATGGTGTTTTGGGAGGTTGCTAAGGTTTTGGTATGTAGTTGATATGGTGTTTCAGGTGGTTGCTATGCAGCTGATATGGTGTTTTGGTTTGTTTGCTAGGGTGGTGCTGTGCAACTGCATAGCAACATGTTAAAAAATATTAAAACACATATTAAAACAGTTTTTTCTAAAACATTGCTATGCTGTTGCTATAATGTTCTGAGTGGTTGCAATGGTGTTTCTATGTGGTTGCTATGGTGTGTTGGGTGGTTGCTAGGATGCTGCTATGTAGTTGGTATGGTGGTGTGTGGTTGTGTGTATTACTATGCAACTGCATTGCAACATGTTTAAAAACAAACATCCAAAACACCTTAGATTTTGATTGTGTTTCTATGCAGCTGCTATGGTGATGTGTGGTCAGCTAGGGTGTTGCTAAGCAACTGAATAGCAATATGTTAAAAGCACATTTAAATCACAGGGATGTTTTGGGTGTTTGCTATGCAGTTGCTATGGTGTGGTTGCTAAGGTGTTACTATGCAGCTGTGCTGCAATACGTTTATGCAGTTGTTAATATGTCAGTGTAGTTGCTATGGTGTTTTGGGAGGTTGATAGAGTGTTGCTATGCAGTTCCAATGGTATTTTTGGTGGTTTATAGGGTGTTGCTTCAAGTCTTCAGTGTTTTCTAAAACATATTGCTATGATTTTGCTATGGTTTTGAATGGTTGCAAGGCTGTTGCTATGCAGTTGATATAGTGTGTTGGGTGGCTGCTAGAATGTTTCCATGTAGTTGCTATGGTGTTTTACTGTGCAACTGCAGAGCAATATGTTTAGTAACAAACAAATACTGCAAACACCTTAGATTTTGATTGTTCCATCATGTTACTATGCAGTTGCTATGGTGTGTTGGGTGGTTGCGAGGATGTTGCTATGGTGCAAACACCTTAGATTTTGATTGTATTCTAACACATTGCTATGCAGTTGCAATGGTGTTTCGAGTCATTGCTAGAACATTGCAATTTTTGCTTATTGTGTTGCTTATTTCTAATCTCTCACTGATAAATTTAATCACAGAGTTTGGTAAAGGATCATTTTTGTTGCATGTACAAAAATCCATATTTAAAGTAATTGCAAACTAAAGGAGAATATTACAGATTTTAAGTCTGTCTGTGTTGGTGCATTAGTTCACGTGTTAATCTGAGCATGCTATTCCCTGTTTGTGCGCTTGACCTGAGCAGCTGATGACAAATATTTAATCAGCAACACAACACCATGTGTGGCAACAACAGCTTTAGCCCTGCAGCAAGAGACTGGGGGTTAAACACACACACACACACACACACACACACACAGAGAGAGAGAGAGGAATGGACAGAGCGGAAGTGATTTATCAAAGATAAATTCAGATTAAGGGGAATTAATTTAGAGACAGTAGCTTAAATAATGCAACAATACTCAATATAAATTGTGTGTGTGTGTACAAAGACTCTTGCCAGCAGCTGCTAATCTAGAACATAATCAACATCCTGTCTGCCAGGACCTTGCGTCACTGTTGCGTTTTGCTGTGTGTGTGTGTGTGTGTGTGTGTGTGTGTGTGTGTGTTGTTGCTAACCCAGGCTGCCCTTTTCATTACAAGTGCAAACAAACAAGTCTTTTAAAGTTGCATCACAGTAAAAACAAACAATTAAATCCCCCAAACATTCTTGAGTAACTGATTGATTATTTAAAATGCATGGCCTTATCACACAAGTGCCTAACGCAGTTTGTTTGTCTCTAATGAAGCATAAACTGTAGCTTTCAGGACCTCTAGTGGTTGCAAATAGCACTGCAACAAAACATGTGCATTTATATATATATATATATATATTTAAGATTCAAGGTGTTTGAATATGTTGCAATGCATTTGCACAGCAGCACCCTAGAAACCATCCAAAACACCATAGCAACAACCTTGCAACCACTCAAAACACCACAGCAACTTAATCATAACTTGTTAGAAAACACTCAAGATTTAAGATGTTTGAATGTTATTTAATGTTGCAATACAGTTGCAAAACAACACCCTAGAAACCACCAAAACACCATAGCAACAGCATACCAACATGTCAGAAAGCGCTCAAGACTTAAGCTATACTAGTTAAAACACCATAGCAACTGCATAGTGACATGTTAGAATGCACTTAAAACCTAAAGTGACTTGAATGTTTTTTTTTTTTTTTTACGTTGCTACGCAGTTACACATCAACACCATAGCAACCACCCAAAAGCCATAGTAACCGCTTAACAAAAACTACCCCGAAATTCTTTCATTTTGAACTGAATCGAGTAATGTTGTGCAGTTGCATAGCAACACCCAAGTAACTACCCAATCCATCACAGCAACTGCATAGCAACATGTTTTAAAATCACATTTAAATATTTTTGGCTTTAAAGTAAAAAAAAAAATGTTGTTGTGCAGTTGCTGTGGTGGCCTGGGTAGTTGCTATGGTGTTGCTATGCAACTGCACAGCATTATTCAATTCTGATTCCATTCAGATTAAGGAATTTAAAACTACCATTCAATTCAACTTAGTTTGCTAAGGTGTTGTTTAGCTGCGAAGTGCAGGTTTAAGCGTTAAGCGGTTACTATGTGTAACGAAGAGTCAATGGAGCCATTTGCAGCTTTACTAAAGAGTTAGGCAGGTCATACAGGCAGTAGGTCATTAACAGTAACAAACAACGTAGGCAGAGCAAGAGAATGGTCAGAGTCTATGCAAAGGTCGAGGCAGGCAGCTAGCAAACAAAGGATAATCCATAGTAGGGATGGGTGGATCGATCCTGAAGTATCGATACTTTCGATACTGACGTTGTATTGAAAGGGTCGATCATAACATAAAAATATCGATTCTAAAGTGCATTTTTAAACATTATTTTATCTATTTAGCAAGACATTCTGTGCATAAAATAACAGACTCTAAGAGGAACAATAGACTATAAGCGAATTATTGTTTAGTATATTTCTCCTGCTCATCAGAACATGCAAATGCTGAAAGACAGAACCAATCAATCACAGATAGTGTTTGCTCACAATGCTTGTTCAGATAGGTCAACAGAAGCAGCACAACTGTTTTCAACATTGATAATAATCAGAAATGATGTTTCTTGAGTAGCAAATGATATTAAAATGATTTGTGATCATGTGACACGTGAAAACTGGAGTATGATGCAGAAAATTTAGATTTGATCACAGATTCTTTTTAAATTATTATTTAATTATTATTAAATTATGAATTAATTTTTCCAAAATATATTTAAATATAAAAAAGTTATTTAAATTTTTTTTTATATATATTTCCCAATATTGCTGTTTTACTGCTTTTTTGTTCAAATAAACGCAACTTTGGATAGCATGGTTAAAGACACATTACAAAATCGTACTGACCTCAAGCTTTTGAACAGTAAAGTTTAAATTAAATATTTATTTTAATTAGGCTATAGCTTGTGCAAGCAAATTTATTTAAACTGGTTGTTAAAAGTTCAAATTGGTTGTTATGCCACAGCTTATCACATATTTGTAGTAAAACTGCAGTAACAACTAATTTACCATAGTTAGCACTCTCTTTTGGCTTGCTTCCTTTTCTCATGGTTAATATTACAGGAACATTATTTTAACCATAATATTTGTAGCAAAAAATATGGTAAAAATAATTAATAATAATTTTTAGTATTATTGTACACTTTAGTACCTATGTAACTCCACGGTTCTTTTTCATCAGGTACCCTCAAAGGTACACCTTTGGCACCTTATCTACCTTTAATGTGTGTGTACATTTATTGTACTAGTATGCTTCATCGCTTTTAGGAGTAGAGAAGGTGCACCTTTGAGGTTACTGCCCCAGTAAAGAGCTTGAATACAAATTTTGTACATTTTATTTCTGACAAATGTAAACAAAAAAGGGCTTATCAAATGACTTTCAAATATAATGTTAAATAAGTTTTAATAATTTAAAAGATCAGTTTAGAGGTATCGGTATCGGTATTGATATCGACGATACTGGGCTTAAAAATATTGCTATCGGATCGAAAATAAAATAAGTGGTATCGCCCATCCCTAATCCATAGACAGGCATGGGTTAAAAGGCAGGCAGAGATCAATCAGAAAGAGGAAACAATCAAGGTCAGCAACAGAAAAACAAACACGGGAAATAAACGCTCAGAATTGTCAGCCACGGCAAAACAAGACTTCGCACATGAGTGAGAGTGAGCATGACTTTCATAGTCTGTGGATAATGGCCGACACCTGTGGCGGTGATCAGCCCAGGAACGGGGTTATGGGAAATGGAGTTCGTGAGATAGTCCAGAGTTCTAGTGAAGGCTCCCTCTGGTGGAGATCGGAGGGAGCCACAGAGGCACGATTCGTGACACTATGGTGTTTTGGGTGGTTGCTAGGGTGCTGCTGTGCAACTGTGTTGCAACACATAAAAAAGCATTCAAAACACTGTAGTGCATTCTAACACGTTGCTGTGGTGTTTTTGCTAGTTGCTAGGGTATTTCAACCACATAGCAACACAGCATGTTAAAAACATTCAAACACTAAGTCTTGAGTGCTTTCTGACAAGTTTCTATGCTGTTGCTATGGTGTTTTGGGTTTCTAGGGTACTGTTTTGTAACTGCATAGCAGCATGTTAAATAACACTGAAACTTCTTGCATTTTGAGTGTTTTCTAACAAGTTGTTATGCAGTTATTATGGTGTTTTGAGTGGTTCCTAAGTTGTTGCTATGGTGTTTTGGATGCTTCTAGGGTGCTGTGCAAATGCATTGCAAATGTTGCTATGTGGTTGCTATGGTGTTTTAAGGTGTTGCTAGGGTATTGTTGTGCAACTGCGTAGCAACATGTAAACAAAACATTCCCAACACTTTAGGTTATAAATTTTTGTAGTTTCGGTTAGCCAACTAGCAAGGCGTGGCCAAAGCCAGCTGGAGTACTTATTTACCGATTTGCAAGTAGAATCAGTCATAGCAACAGAACAGCAGAAGAGAACAGCAGTCTGTAAGTGTTTTGTCTCCTTTTGTCATTAGATTTTAACGCGATTGTCGTTGCTAGGAGATATTTGTTTTGCTTACTTTGTTTACCGTGTAAACCACTCGCTTAAGTCGCGTTCGGTCTCGTGCAGTTTTGTAGTTTCGGTTAGCCAACTAGCAAGGCGTGGCCAAAGCCAGCTGGAGTACTTATTTACCGATTTGCAAGTAGAATCAGTCATAGCAACAGAACAGCAGAAGAGAACAGCAGTCTGTAAGTGTTTTGTCTCTTTTTGTCATTAGATTTTAACGTGATTGTTGTTGCTAGGAGATATTTGTTTTGCTTACTTTGTTTACCGTGTGAACCACTCGCTTAAGTCGCGTTCGGTCTCGTGCAGTTTTGTAGTTTCGGTTAGCCAACTAGCAAGGCGTGGCCTGCTGAATTCAATTAACGTGTCAGAATACATAAACGGGTATTACACCGCGGCAGCGGTCGTGGCAGCCCTCGTGTGACTCCTCCTCGTGTGAAGACCGACGAGTGTAAAGACCATCGACTCTACCTTGCACGACTCCACCGAGCAAGAACACCGACAAGGCACTTGAGTATCACTTTCCCTTTCTTTACTTTTATACAGTCTACTCTTTCTTATAACTGATTAAATCTTTTATACTCACTATGTGTTTACAAACACAACCCTAATCATCTGCGCAATGTCTCTATATCCTCTACATCTAATTCAATCTCTGTTTCAATTGGGCTCTGGAACTGCCAGTCTGCAGTAAATAAAGCTGATTTTATTTCCTCAATTGCTAATCATTCATGTCTCAACCTTTTGGCCCTAACTGAGACTTGGATTAAACCTGAGGACACAGCCACTCCGGCTGCCCTCTCCAATATGTACACTTTTTCACACACCCCTCACCAAACTGGGAGGGGTGGAGGTACTGGTCTACTCATTTCAAATGATTGGAAATTCAGTCCTCTATCATCTTTCACCAACAGCACATCATTTGAATCCCATGCAATTACTGTTACCCACCCTGTTACAATCCACCTTGTAGTTGTTTATCGTCCACCAGGTCAACTTGGTAATTTCTTGGAGGAGTTGGACATGCTACTCTCACACTTTCCGGAGGATGGTACTCCTCTGGTACTACTTGGAGACTTCAACATCCATCTAGAAAAACTTCAAGCTACAGACTTCAATACTCTTCTTACTTCATTCGACCTCAAGCGAGTATCTACCGCAGCTACTCACAAATCAGGTAACCAATTGGACCTTATCTACACTCGCTACTGTTCAACTGCCAACACTCTAGTTACTCCGTTGCACACTTCAGACCACTTCCTTATCATTGTGTTCCTACAGGCACAACACACACTCCACCACAAGTTACCTTTAGGCGTAATCTACGCACACTTTCTACCTCCTGTCTATCGTCTATGGTTTCATCCACACTTCCTCCACCCTCTCACTTCTCAGCACTGGACACTAACACTGCTACTGACACTCTTTGCTCCACTTTATCAGCCTGTCTAGACAACTTCTGTCCCCTCTTATCCAGACCAGCACGCACCACACCCGCTGCTCCCTGGCTGTCCGATGTTCTCCGTGAACATCGTTCTAGACTCAGGGCTGCAGAACGGAAGTGGCGCAAATCACACAACCCTATTGACCTTAGTGCGTATCAGTCACTCCTCTCTTCATTCTCTGCAAATGTCTCCACTGCTAAATCAACATACTACCACAACAAAATTAATAATTGTCCCGATTCTCGCACACTTTTTAAAACATTCTCTTCTCTCCTTTGTCCTCCTCCTCCCCCTCCTACATCAACTCTTACAGCTGATGACTTTACAACATTTTTCATTAATAAGACAAGAACAATTAGCGACCAATTTTCCACACCACGTACTGATGCAAATTTCACAACAACTACTCACTCTCTCTCCACTTTCTCTCCACTCATGGAGACCGACGTCTCCAAACTTATTCTTTCCAATCATCCTACTATTTGTCCGCTTGATCCTATCCCCACTCACATTCTCCAAGCCATTTCTGCCTCCATTATACCAGCACTTACTCACGTCATCAACACCTCGCTCCACACTGACACATTTCCTACAGCATTCAAGCAGGCTCGGGTCATACCACTGCTCAAGAAACCCGCTCTAAATCCAGCTCTTTTAGAAAACTACAGACCAGTATCCCTTCTCCCATTCATCGCTAAGACACTTGAACGAGTTGTATTCAACCAACTCTCTGTCTTTCTTGCACAGAACCATCTCCTGGACATAAACCAGTCTGGCTTCAAAAGTGGCCACTCAACTGAGACTGCCCTGCTCTCAGTCACTGAAGCCCTAAGATTGGCAAGAGCAGCATCCAAATCCTCAGTACTCATTTTGCTGGATCTGTCTGCTGCTTTTGACACAGTCAACCACCAGATCCTCCTGTCCACCCTCATGAAGATGGGCATCTCAGGAACCGCACTCCAATGGTTCAAGTCTTACCTCTCAGGTAGGTCCTTCAAGGTGGCTTGGAGAAGTGAAGTCTCTGAGTCACAACTTCTTACTACTGGAGTTCCTCAGGGCTCAGTGCTTGGACCACTGCTCTTCTCCATCTACATGTCGTTGTTAGGTTCTGTCATTCGGAAGCATGCTTTTTCCTATCACTGCTATGCTGATGACACGCAACTCTACTTCTCCTTCCATCCAGATGACCCCACGGTTCCTGCTCGCATCGCAGCTTGTCTGACCGACATCTCTGGCTGGATGAAAGAACACCATCTTCAGCTCAACCTTGCTAAGACTGAACTGATTGTGATCTCAGCCAACCCTGCACTTGATCACAACTTCTCTATACAGCTAAATTCATCAACCATAACTTCCTCTAGGACAGCTAGGAATCTTGGAGTTGTGATGGACGACCAGTTAACCTTCACAGACCATATTGCTGCTACAGCTCGATCCTGCAGATTTGCCTTGTACAACATTAGGAAGATCAGATCCTTCCTATCAGAGCAGGCTACACAACTTCTTGTCCAAGCTCTTGTCCTATCCAGACTGGACTATTGTAATGCACTCTTGGCGGGCCTTCCTGCATGCACTTCCAAGCCTTTGCAGATGATTCAGAATGCAGCAGCAAGAGTGGTCTTTAATGAGCCGAAGAAAGCCCATGTCACACCTCTCCTCATCAGACTGCACTGGCTGCCAGTAGCTGCTCGCATCAAATTCAAGGTACTGGTGCTTGCCTACAAGACAACCACTGGCACTGCACCAGTATACCTAAACTGTCTAATCCAACCTTATGTCCCCTCCAGAAGCTTGCGTTCTGCAAATGAACGACACCTTGTGGTGCCATCCCAAAGAGGCTCAAAATCACTTTCACGGACCTTTTTGTGGACTGTTCCCAGCTGGTGGAATGACCTAGCCATCTCAATTCGATCAGCTGAGTCATTGGCCATCTTCAAAAAACGTCTGAAAACCCATCTTTTTCGCCAGCACTTGACCAATTGACACTAGCACTTTCCTACTCCTTTCAGTTTTTCTATATACTTATTTAAAAAAAAAAAAAAAAAAAAACCTTGCAAGACTTATCATGTTTATCTAACTGAAATTTGCCTCAGCACTTATACACTGTCGCTCTCTTGTTGCTCTGATTGCTTCTATTGTAAGTCGCTTTGGATAAAAGCGTCTGCCAAATGACTAAATGTAAATGTAAATAAATGTGCTATAACATGTTGCTATGCAGCTGCTATAGTAGTTTAGCTAGTTGCTATGGTGCTACAACCACACAACAACACAGCATGTTGAAAACTTTCAAACATTTTAAATCTTGAGTGCTTCCTGACATGTCGTCATGCCGTTGCTATGGTGTTTTGGATAATTTTTAATGGTGCTGCTGGGCAAATGCATTCAAAATTTTCAAACACTTTAAATTTTGAGTGTTTTCTAACAAATTATGTCATGGTGTTGCCATTGTGTTTTAAGCAGTTGCTAGGTTGTTGCTATGGTGTTTTGGTTGGTTTCTAGGGTGCTGCTGTGCAAATGCATTGCAACATGTTAAAACATGAGTGTTTTCTAACATGTTGCTATACAGTGTTTTGAGTAGTTGCTGTGATGTTTTGGGTGGTTGCTAGGGTGTTGTTGTGCAACTGCGTAGCAACATAAAAAACCTTTAAAACACTTTAGGTTTAAGTGTGTTAAAATGTGTTGCTATGCAGCTGCTATGGTGTTTTCGTTAGTTGCTAAGGTGTTGCAACATGTGTTGCTATGGTGTATTGGGTGTTTCTAGGGTGCTGTTTTTCAACTGCATAGCAGCATTTTAATTACATTGAAACATCTTAAATTTTGAGTGTTTTCTAGCAAGTTGTTATGCAGTTGTTATGATGTTTTGAGTGGTTGCTAGGTTGTTGCTATGGTGTTTTGGATGGTTTCTAGGGTGCTGTGCAAATGCATTGCAACATGTTAAAAATATTCAAACACCTTGAATCTTGAGTGCTTTCTAACATGTTGCTATGCTGTTACTGTGGTGTTTTGAGTGGTTGTTGGGATGTTGCTATGTGGTTGCTGTGGTGTTTTGGGTAGTTTCTAGGGTGTAGCTGTGCAACTGCATAATTAAATGTTAAAAAAAAAAAAAAATATATATATATATATATATATATAAAAAAAAAACACCAAAAGGTTTTGAGTGTTTTCTAAAATGTTGCAATGCAGTTACTATGGTGTTTTGGGTGGTTTCAGAGGTGCTGCTGTGCAAATGGATTGCAACATGTTAAAAAATATTCAAACACCTTGAATCTTAAGTGCTTTCTAACATGTTGCTATGCGGTTACTATGGTATTTGAGTGGTTGCTAGGGTGTTGCTATGTGGTTGCTGTGGTGTTTTGGGTGGTTTCTGAGATGCTGCTGTGCAAATGGATTGCAACACGTTAAAAATATTCAAACACCTTGAATCTTAAGTGCTTTCTAACATGTTGCTATGCGGTTACTATGGTATTTGAGTGGTTGCTAGGGTGTTGCTATGTGGTTGCTGTGGTGTTTTGGGTGGTTTCTGAGATGCTGCTGTGCAAATGGATTGCAACGCGTTAAAAATATTCAAACACCTTGAATCTTAAGTGCTTTCTAACATGTTTCTATGCGGTTACTATTGTGTTTTGAGTGGTTGTTAGAGTGTTGCTATGTGGTTGCTGTGGTGGTTTTTAGGGTGTAGCGGCATTATTAAATGTTGAACACTCAAAAAAAAAAAAAAAAAACACTCAAAAATGTTTTGAGTGTTTTCTAACATGTTGCTATGGTATTTGAGTCGTTGCTAGGGTGTTGATGTGGCGTTTTGGGTGGTTTCTGAGGTGCTGCTGTGCTGTTAAAAAATACTCAAACACCTTGAATCTTAAGTGCTTTCTAACATGTTACTATGTGGTCACTATGGTGTTTTGGGTGGTTGTTAGAGTATTGCTATGTGGTTGCTGTGGTGTTTGTGGTGTGTTGAACACTCAAAAAAAAAAAAAAAAAAATTGTTTTGAGTGTTTTCTAACATGTTGCTATGGTGAAGTCCCTTCTTTAATTCAAATCTGTGGTTATTTCCTGACATTTTTAAAATCCATCAAGTGAAAACTACATTTGATCACTTCCTAAAAAGGAGACATTATTAGAGAATTAATTGCAGGGGAAATTAACCATTGACTACAAGTACAAGCAATGTTAATTATTTTGCGTGACTTAGTAAACCACTAATTATTAATTATGAATGTAATCCCACTACAGTTTGTGTTTGTGGCTCTTGTTTTGAAGGCTTGTTTTATTAATAAGCTGTAAGTGAAATCAGCCTCTGCAGGCGTGTAAACACAGATAGACTCGTGCATACGCCTCCATTAGCACCCTACAAGACCTGTCAGCCATTATTCATGTCTATCATGTTGTGACAAGATTCATTTGTGTGTCTTTGCCTCCTGCTACTCCTGTGAAACAAACAGAGACAAGAAAAGCCTGGAAATGCATCCTTCAGTGTTTGTAATCCACACATATCAATTTTATAGCATAAAACAGCGTCTTAATTCAAATGTCGCTGTTCACTTTCGTGAATGCAATGTTTTTTTGGCTTAAAGGGATAGTTCACCCAAAAATAAAAATTTGCTGTTAATTTACTCACTCAAGCCATCCAAGATGATTCATAAAATGCAAGTAAATGGCTACTGTCACTATAAGAGTCAAAAAAGCATATATAACCAAGACAAAATTAATACCCGTGTCTCCTGACTATTTATTGAGGTCTTATGAAGTGAAACGATAGATCTGTGCTAGAAACGGAACATTATTTACAGCATTATTACCTGTAATTCAAATGGTCCGGTTGTTCGGTTCAAAAACAAATAATTCATTTGAACTGGTTCTCTTTAGTGAACTAGTTGAACTAATTCACCAAATTGGACTGAATTGCCTAAAATTCATAAGACGAGTTAACTTTATATGCTTTAGACATGCAAACATAAACATAAAAATATTCTTTACTGTTCTACATAAGGCAATTAACAGTAATTAACACATTTGAATTTTTGTGGGGAAATATCCCTTTAATCCACAACTTTAAAGTGGCCACTCTGTCCGAATGGTCATTGAAACATTTTCAACCTGAGGACCTCTGGTTCAAAACCACAGATGCAACACTATGAAACCCCTAAACGTCCGTCTGTCAATCCCCAAAGCCCCCTGGAGTAACACAGCGCTCCGCACACTCGTTGTTTCCAACACCTAAAGGTTAATGGGTCGTGTATTGTTTACTCCACACACAAAAGACCTCTCAGCTTGTTCTCAAACAAGTAACCAAACCTAAGAAGAGCTTAAACATGACACATCTCGAGTCAAGCACCCTCCCTTCCCACCCGACACAAGTTCACCCAGCGTTCACATAGGACGCAATACTTCTCCTGATCAAATATTCATTTATTAAACCACTTTGACTCTGTGAGGAATTATGTTTTTAAGAGTACAGCGTATTAATATTGCATGAGATGTCTTGAAAGGACAACACACGGTCAAATGCATATCAAAACTTCACTAATAAAAATAAAGGATCTGTGGTGTTTCTGTGGCGTTCCGAACAAAAGTCTTCTCTTAACCAAAGAGATTTTACACATATGAAACTTTATGGTTTATTATAAAACTAAATACACTACTATTCAGGTCTTTTTCTTAAAAGACATTTATACTTATTATATTATACTTATATATTTATAATGTTACAAAAGATTTTTATTTCAAATAAATGCTGTTCTTTTGAACTTTCCATTTATAAAAAAATCCTGAAAAATATATATCGCAATTTAAAGAAATATATAAGCTTTGCTGATAATAATAGGTTTTTTTTTTTGAGCAGCAAATCAGCATATTAGAATGATTTCTAAAGGATCATGTGACACTGAAGACTGGAGTAATGATGCTGAAATTTCAGCTTTGATCACAGTAATAAATTACATTTGACAATATTTTCACATAGAAAACGGTTATTTTAAACTGTAATAATATTTTACCATTCGTACTGTATTTTTGATAAAATATGCAGCCGATATGAGCATTAAAGAATTCTTTCAAAAACAATCTTACCGACCCCAATTAAAATGGTAGATAATTGGAAAGTAAAATAAAACAACCAAATTCAAACAATTGCTTATAATACAGTAAAAACAGGAATATTCAAAAGTATTATTACAGTTTAAAATAAATGTTTGTCTATATGAATATATTGTAAAATGCAATTTATTTCTGTGATCAAAGCTGAATTTTCAACATTGTTACTTCAGTCTTCAGTGTCACATGATCATTCAGAAATCATTATAATATGCTGATTTGCTGCACAGTATTATCAATGTTGAAAACCGTTGTGCTGGCCAATATGTTTGAAGAAAAAAATGGTACATTTAATTTTTCAGGATTCTTTGGTGAATATAAAGTTCAAAAGAACAGCATTTATGTGAAGCAGAAATCTTTTGTAACATTTAAAATATCTTTACTGTCACTTTAAATCAATTTAATGCATCCATGCTGAATTAAAATACTGCATTCTTCAAAAATCTGATGGTAGTGTGAACGTGTGATTATAAACATTCTATATCCTCATGGTCCTCATGTCGCATTTACACACATAAAGCAGCTTTAAAGCAACTATTATGCCTTAACACTTCGTAGTCAAAGGTCACCTAGCTGATAATGAGACATGGACAGCAACGCAATCAAATTCTACACAGCCAATCCGCCACCCATATACATGTCACTACTGTATAACACAAACATAAACACTGAAATCAGATATTGACGTTTGAATCCAATGCGCCAAACACACATGAGCATGTTTGCAATTAACAAACATTGGCTTACACCAAAGTGTGTGTGTGTTTGCCATGTAAACCTCCCACTGTGTGAGCACTTACACACACACACACACACACACACACACACACACACACACACACACACACACATCCAGGTCAGTCTGAGCGGGTCACCCAGAGTTCAGCGAGAGTTCAGCAAATGCAACCGTAAACTCTCTGTCACCTTCATTCACAGCATGGGAGAGAGAGAGAGAAAACGAGAGTGTTTAAATTAGACATGCATCCAGGCATGAGGCATCTACAGAGATGGATCATCACGGTATTTCATGGAATTATGGAATATTCTGAATGAAAGATCACAAAGTTAAAATCATGCATGAATCATTACAGTATGGAGTAGGGGTGTACGATATATATTGTCTGCGATAATAATTAACCCTCTACCGCACACATTATGATAGATTTATAATATATAAATATATATATATATATATATATATATATATATATATATATATTTGACTGTTTTTCATTTCTTACAATGGCTTAACTTAAAGTGCTGTAAAAAAAAAAAAAAAAAAAAATTGGGGATTTTTTTTTTATCCTAAGGTACTTTATGATATGTTGCCATATGGCAACAACGTGCAATAGTGGATCTAATGTAAGAATTTAAGTTTCCTTACAATTAATTATTTTTATGAATTTCCTTATAATATTGTTGTTAGAAATGTTGTTTGTGTTGATTTAATTGGTGTTGCAGTATTATAAGCTTTAACACAGTACTTATTAATGACATCTTATACATATCCAACATCTTGTGCTTTTATTTATTCCATTCTTTTTTCCTGAATATGAAAAACAAATATAATATTGTATTATCATGTATAATAAAACACTGGCATAAAACAAAAAAAACACTGCAGTTCTTTATCTTCTGATCTTGTCATAGAACATGGCTGTGCTCACTGCTGTACTATAAGATTAGGTTTTATCCATAATACAAATACTGTTAATGCATATATAAATACGTCTAATCAACATCATATCACTAGCAATAATGTTGTTTAGCCTGTATATGCTCCCTCTAAGTCAAATAATGAGAAAGAACCAAATTGCATATCACAGCTATGCAGATGATACCCAGATTTACCTAGCCTTATCGCCGGTTCAGAAACAAATTCAAGTGTGGCCAGAAGGGTCGTCAGAGGCACTTCAAGACTGCTTTGACACCACTGACTGGGACATGTTCAAACAGGCTGCTACATACCACAACACAACAGACCTCCAGGAGTACTCAGAGACTGTCACTGCCTACATCACCAAGTGCATTGAGGATGTAACAGTCACAAAGACCATCACCGTCCGGCCCAACCAAAAACCGTGGCTGACAGGGGAAGTCTACAGACTTCTGATGACTCGCAACGCTGCCTTCAGAGCTGGAGACGAGGTGGGCCTGAGGAAAGCTAGAGCCAACCTGTCACGCGGCATCAGAAAGGCTAAGAGTCAGTACTCCAGGAGGATAGCCCATCGTTTCAGTGACAGCAGAGACACCAGGAGCCTGTGGCAGGGGATTCAGACCATCACGGACTACAAGCCCCCGCCGCGGACCTGTGACAGCACCACCCCAATGCTGAACGAGCTGAACACTTTCTTCGCTCGCTTTGAGGCACACAACAGCACCACTGCACAGAAGACTCCACCAGTTCAGCATTCAACACAATCATCCCTCAACAGCTCACTCAAAAACTGTCTCAGCTGGGACTCAACACATCGCTGTGCAACTGGCTGTTGGACTTCCTGACCGGGAGACCTCAGGCAGTACGGGTTGGCAGCAACACATCCAGCACCATCATTCTGAACACTGGGGCCCCTCAAGGATGTGTGCTAAGCCCCCATCTCTTCACTCTGCTGACCCATGACTGTAGTTTGTCTCATCACGGCAACCGTGATGAGACAAACTACAGGAGTGAAGTGAGCCGCCTGGCCAGATGGTGCGGTGACAACAATCTCTCTCTGAATGTAGAGAAGACGAAGGAGATTGTTGTTGACTTCAGGAGAGTGCACCCTCAGCATGCTCCTCTGTCCATCAATGGTGCGACCGTGGAAAGAGTGAGTAGCACTAAGTTCCTGGGTGTGCACATCACAGAAGACCTCTCCTGGACTGCCAACACCACAGCACTGACCATGAAAGCACAGCAGCGACTCTACTTTCTTCGCAAACTGAGAAGAGCCAGAGCCCCAGCCCCCATCATGTGCACCTTCTACAGAGGCACCATCGAGAGCATCCTGACCAGCTGCATCACTGTGTGGTATGGCACCTGCAACGCATCCTGCCGTACGAAACTTCAGCGCATAGTGAGAGCAGCTGAGAAGATCGTTGGTGTCCCTCTCCCCTCCCTCCAGGACATCTACGACACCCGTATCACCCGTAAAGCCCTCAGCATTGCTGGTGACCCCACCCTTCCATCACACAGCCTCTTCAGTCTGCTGGCATCAGGGAGGAGACTGCGCAGTCTTCAGGCCAGGACCAGCAGATTGAAAGACAGCTTCATCCATCAGGCTGTCAGGATGCTGAACTCCCTCCGACTCCGCCCCCTCTCCCCTCTTTCTGCCCCATTTACCTGACCTCTGAGACATCACCCACCACGGTTCACTACCTCATCCATCTACCTCATACACATTGACTCTCTGAGCATTGGTCTTACATACTCAGACTATTAAGCTCTGCACTACACCAACATTGCACTGACTATTTGTCTGGTTTGCACTACTATCTGCCATTGCCACTTTTTTTTATTCATATAAGTCACTTTATATCTCATACATCTCTATCATAAATGCCACTTTATTTTTAATTGACTCTTTTACTGTAATATTGTATTTATATATATATATTATTTATTTTGTACGTTAGTGTATTTTACTTCTTATGTTATTGTTAATGTTACCTGTATGCATCTAGGGTTTGAGAGTAACGCAATTTCAATTCTCTGTATGTACGTGCTGTATATATGGCAGAATTGACAATAAAGCAGACTTAGACTTAGACTTAGACAAATGACTACAGCCCCATTGACTCCCTCTGCCAATGCATTGACGAAATTAACAGTTGGATGTGCCAGAACTTTCTTCAGTTAAACAAGGAGAAAACTGAAGTCATTGCATTTGGAAACAAAGATGAAGTTCTTAAGGTGAATGCATACCTTGACGCTAGGGGTCAAATAACTAAAAATCAAGTGAAAAATCTTGGGGTGATTCTGGAGTCAGATCTTAGTTTCAGTAGTCATGTCAAAGCAGTAACTAAATCAGCATACTATCATCTCAAAAACATTGCAAGAATTAGATGTTTTGTTTCCAGTCAAGACTTAGAGAAACTTGTCCATGCCTTTATCACCAGCAGGGTGGACTATTGTAATGGTCTCCTCACTGACTTCCCAAGAAGACCATTAGACAGCTGCAGCTCATCCAGAATGCTGCTGCCAGGATTCTGACTAGAACCAGAAAATCAGAGCATATCACACCAGTCCTCAGGTCCTTACACTGGCTTCCAGTTACATTTAGGATTGATTTTAAAGTACTTTTACTCGTTTATAAATCACTCAATGGCCTAGGACCTAAATACATTGCAGATATGCTCACTGAATACAAACCTAACAGGCCACTCAGATCACTAGGATTGAGTCAGTTAGAATTACCAAGGGTTCACACAAAACAAGGGGAATCCGCCTTTAGCTTTTATGCTGCCCACGGTTGGAATCGGCTTCCAGAAGAGATCAGATGTGCTAAAACACTAGCCACATTTAAATCCAGACTAAAAACTCATTTGTTCAGTTGTGCATTTAATGAATGAGCACTGTGCTACGTCCGAACTTATTGCACTGTATTTTATGTATAATCATTTTTATTCCTGTTTTAATTCTTTTTTTTTTTTTTTTTTTTAAATCATTTTAATTGTTTTATTGTTGTGATTATTACTTTTTATGATTCTTATGATTTTATTATTTCCTTTTATGTAAAGCACTTTGAATTACCATTGTGTATGAAATGTGCTATATAAATAAACTTGCCTTGCCTTGCCTTGCCTATAGCTGCATTATCATGTGTAAATGCATCTAAATGCCACTTTATATGCAACTTCTGCAAAGATGAATTGTTGATACTGATTTAATTTGTTTACTAACAGCCTAAATGTATTATTATTATAATTGACTGATTAAATGTAAGAATTAGACTCAAAAGATGAGAAAAAAAAATCCTTTATAAATGTGAAAATGCCTATATAAAAGGTCCATTTAAAAATCTATTTAAACTTTTAGGAAAATAATACTTTTTATCACTGCTGTGAATTGACCACACAGAATATAAAGAGTATCAAAAACTTTAGTCTTTGATACTCTTGATAAGTCAGTGCTGTAGTCCTTCTTGATAAGTCAGTGCTGTAGTTAATCACACACACAGCAAAATATTGTCTAATTATGTTATCAATAAAATCCCTGAAAATAGATATTGTTTTTTGCCAATATCTCACACCCCTAGTATGGAGGCAGATGTGTTTAAATAAGCACAGCATTTTATGCAGCGTTTCCTGTGTTTTCATGCACTTTTAATGCAACAAAGAGAAATTAGCTGCAGTTTTGTTTAAAGGTGCTGTATATAATTTTTTGACTGTGCTTAAGCAAAGAAATGCCATAATATATTTGCAGATATTTAGGAAACCTGCTAAGTTTCCAAAAAAATTATCCAACAACTAGTTACTCTTTAAAAATGTGCTTTCTGTGTTGGAATGTGTGTTTTTGTTTTTGGTCTGTGTGACTCTGATAGTTGTGCTTGTTCCTCTTGCGTGTGTTCAATCTGGCAACCTGCGTGAGCGTTAAGACTGAGGGGGAAGGGGCAGGGAGAAACAATATTTTGTATTTGGACTGCAGTATCCATTTCAACCACTAGCTGTCCATACATCATACCGCACCTTTAAAGAATAAAACATCAAATTATGTTAGTTTAAATTTTAAATAGGGTCACCAGCTTTTAGTTTTCAAAAAAGAAGACATAGGATGCTAGTTTTGGTATCAAAATATGTAATTTCCATACCAAAACTACAGATTTTACAGTCACCGTTATGCACCGTTGTGCAGATTCACAAAACTAATATCTACCACAGTTTTTTCCACAGGTAGAATGCAAAATGTTTCAACATAAGCATTTCAGTCAAACTGAATTTATGCAATATTTCAAACTTTTAACCCAAGGGAGAAAATCAACCCGGAGTTGACCCGCTTCCTCCGCACCTACTGCTACAACCACCAGGAGGACTGGAGCCGGTATCTTCTATGGGCAGAATACGCCCAGCTACCAATCTCACGCCGTTTCAATGTATTCTTGGTTTCCAGCCTCCTCTGTTTCCATGGTCGGGGGAGCCATCCGATCTTCCTGTGGTCAACTCCTGGTTCCAACGGAGCGAGGAGACATGGAACCAGGCCCACATCCATCTACAGAGAGCCATCCGCCACACCAGGAACCAAGCAAACCGCCGCCGCAGACCCAACCTTCCGTATGCCCCTGGACAATGGGTATGGCTTGCCGCCCGGGACTTGCGCCTCAAGCTCCCCTGCAGAAAGCTTAACCCCAGGTACGTAGGTCCTTTTAAAATAGTCTGTCAGATCACACCCGTTTCCTACCGTTTGGATTTACCTGCCCAATACAGAATCTCACCCACCTTTCATGTTTCCCTGCTCAAGCCCACTTACAACCCGAGAGGAGTGGAGAACCTAGAGGAGACCGCCATGCAGAGGGACTCCCCCCTCCTGGTCGACGGCGAGGAGGTTTACCGTGTCAACACTCTACTGGACTCCCGACGTCAAGGGGGCCGTTTACAGTACCTGGTCGACTGGGAGGGTTTTGGCCCAGAGGAAAGATCCTGGGTCTCTGCTGAGGACATCCTGGCCCCTCCCTCACCACTGACTTCCACCTCGCCCACCCAGATCAACCAGCCCCACGAACTAGGGGAAGACCCCGACGTCAGCCACCTCCTCGCGCCAGGAGTCGCTCACATTGGGGGGTATCGGGCTCTGTCACGAGTGCGGTCTCTGTGGCTCTCTCTGATCGCGGCCAGCGGGAACCCTCTCCGGAATACTAATCCTCCACGGACTCCATTTCCCAGAACCCCGTACCTGGGGCACGCTTCCGCTTCCGGGTCGCTCACCTCTGACCCTTGCGTTTTGCCTATGTCACATCTGTTTGCCATTGTCGATCTCTCGCCAGTGTTCAGTTTTGCCTGTCTGTGTAATAAACCATTTGCACATGGATCCCAAATCTGCTGACTCCTTGTCGTCACAGTTACAATTCAAATGAATAGTTATTTATTTACCTGAATGTCAATCCAAAGCTGTATTACAGTTTTATCTGAAACACATTAATGTGAATCTTTCGATGTTGTATTATGTTGGTTGCTTGCGTGTATCATAACAAAATGATTTAAATGATAAAAATGATCTGAAAGAAACATAATGTTACACTAAACCCGTACTGACTATTTAAACTAAAACCAGAACCATAAAAAAAAACATGTTAACCAAACGTTCTTTGAATTAATCTAGTTGCCAAGGCAAAGTTTCTTTTCATTTAAATCATCTATACTAAGACAACAAAAACTAAACTTAACAAAAAAATAATAAAATAATAAAAACTATATATTTGACATATGTAAAACAAAAGAAAAGATAAAACCACAAAAATTGCCAAACCAGGTGTGCTACTGAGCAAGTTTGCTACGTCCAAAAAAAAAAACATACATATGGAGCTGTTTATGCTATGTGAACATCAAAATTATTACAGTTAACAGATTTGCTAGTGAAAAGTGTTAATATATCTTCACATTTTTAGCACAGCAAGCAAGGCACAACCCTTTTCCACATAGAGGAATTACAATGAAATATATCTTTGAGCATTCTCACATTCTTTCTTCACAGCACTCCAACTTGATGGGGGAACATTCACTCTGATGGGGGAACATTAGCCATTGTGGGAGTGTCTTTTGTCTCTCCTTGTGTGAATTACATGAATATTCAGAGCTATTAACACTCCCATGAATATGGCAATGCTGGCCAAAAAACTTACTTTCAAAATTAAAATTATTATATATTTGTTTGTGATGAAGTGGTCAGAATGATTTTCACATCATTGTGAAGTAAATATTCTAGCCTACGAGACTGATTACTCAAATGATTTCGTCAGAACTATTCAGTAGGTTTTTTTAGGCCATATTTTAGATGAATGTTTTTTCCTAAAATGTGCTAACCACGCATAATATTTTTTTTCTACAAAATGGAAACATGTACATCCATCTTTCTCACATATTATTGTAGCACAGTTTGTGCTGAATACCAAAAAAATACATATGGGCAAATAGTATGTTATAAGTAGCTGAAATAAGCACAAATGTCAGAGCATGTCAACACACCTCAAGGGCCCCAAAATCACCTGACCCCAGAGGGTTAAAGTTCATGCATTATGGTAAAAGGATAGTGACCTTGTAAGGTCCACGCAATTGGCCCAAAGAAGGTATCCAATGGTGGATGAAGGCTTCTTGCGTCTTCAGTCTTTTCAGCGCGCAAAGTTCTTAAATTTGGGTTAAATTAAAATCTGACTCCATTTTATTATTTTAATCTGACTCCATTTTGTTATGACCACACATTTGGGTTTTAATGCCAATTATTATTGACCATTCATAGAATAATTTATCTAGACATCTGATTATTCTATTTATTCTTTAATATTATTGTACTCGTTCATTCGGGTGCTCATGTTGCTAACAAGGATACAACGTAATCTACTAGAGTCAATAATTACAGAGTAAATCAGAATAAAATCAAATGTAACAATTTATTATCAGTCAGGTAAATATGTATTATGCCAATTACATAGCCAATTCAAAGATATCAAATCCATACAAGACATCAAATTCTCAAAGGTGAATCTTTACTCTACATTTGATGAATCAAATGCAGAGTAAAGGATGCATATCTGACTATGGAAAAATACGTAGTATGAAGTGTTCGTACCACTCAATACTACGGGCTCATTCTCGCTACAGAGTTGCCCCGATCTTCCTGCAACATTTCCTCAGACCAAGACAAACCCCCTTCAAATGCAGACAGGAACTAACAATTGGAATTTGCATTGATCAGGTCACAGACATGATCATTTACACCTTCTCGGGGACAAATGGCAATTTGCATGAAATACCCTGGGAGATGGTGCACCCTCTACAGTGAGCAGGATATCTCTAAACTCTTAGGATCTGTTTACTTCTTAGTTTACTTAGAATGAGACCATTGTACCAGACGCACAGTGACAATTCAAATGATACCAAACATGACTATGAATTTTACTTGTATTCATGTAGAACATTGTATTATGCTATTGACCATTCTGAGTGAGTTGAGTGAGAGGAGATGGGTGAGGGGAAGTGGATGGAAAGGATGGGTGAGAAGGGACTTTTCTTGCATCTTCTCTCAATGAGATGTGGAAAAAGTTGTCTGTATCTTAATACACCATTTGTGTATTGTCTGTCTCAGAAGATTAAAGTGTCTGAGGTTCTGTAAACCTTACAACCTTGTGACAATATTGTGCAAAATTATTCTGCCTCTGTAATGATTTTAAAAAGTTTATATGTATATGTGCATTATTTACTGGAATTTTCTTCATTTTGTTGATTTTATTTGTTCTTATTTTACTGTACAGACAAAAGCAGTGTGCACATGCTGCTACACATCTCCTTTTGAGCTTTACAGAAGATTGAAAGTCATACAGGCTTGGAACGGCATGAAGGATAAACATCAGATTCACTGATAATTCTCATCCTATAGGAGGATTCCGGATTATCCACAATCACAATTGTACATCTATGGACATAAAACATTCATAAACTCATCTGTTGGTAAATCCTGAGGGCAGACAACACATGGTGGACAGTTACCTTGGATATGCTTTAATTACATGAGTAAAAGGATGTTAATCAATACAGCTTAAGTTCTTAACACAGAACATTTCTTGAAGTCAAATGTCTCATCGGGTGAACACCGCCCGCACACAGTCGAGCAGAAAGGGAAAGCGAGGTGAGCGCGCTCAGAACATTGTGTTCTGCTCCAGCTAAATGTGAGTAGCCACTGATCTGCTTTGGTCAGGACACAATCAGCAAAGAATCCCAGAATCCCTTCCGACGGCCTAATCCAACCATGAGAGACACATTTAGAGAGAGAGAGGAAGAGATGTGGGGGCAGGTGGAAACATCGGCAGATGAATATTTGACTAAGTTTGCCAACAGCAGCTACCTAGAGCACCCGACAGCAACCACGGCAATGCTCAGAGCACCTTAGTGACCACACGGAAACAGTGTTCAGAAAATATATAAATCTAATTATGTTAGATACTGTATTATTAGATATTATATAGTGTTTTACACCAAAGAATGAAAGAATGCATTATATTATTGTAAATATAGAGAATATAGTTACAGAATGTGTGAAAATGTGATTTATTTTACCAAAATAAGAGAGATCATACAAAATGCATGCTATTTTGTATTTAGTACTGTCCTGAGTAAGATATTTTACATAAAAGGTGTTTACTTATAGTCCACAAGACCAAAAAATTGCTGAAATTATTAAAATAGCCCCCTTCAAAAGTTTAGGAACCCTTGGTTCTTATTACTGTGTGTGGTTACCTGGATGATCTACAACCTTTTTGTTTGTTTTTTGTTTTGTGAGGGTTGTTCATGAGTCCCTTCTTTGTTCTGAACAGTTAAATTGAGCACTGTTCTTCAGAAAAATCATCCAGGTCCTGCAGATTCTTCAAATATTCACTGATGCTCCAGAAGGGAACACAATGCATTAAGAGCCAGGGGGTGAAAACGTTTTAAATTTGAAGATCAAGGTAAATTGTACTAAATTTGTAGGGATGGGACGATACACCTACCTCCCGATTCGATACTATCACGATAATTGGGAGCCAATACAATATGTATTGTGATTTTTTTTTTTAAAAATTGTACTTGTAGAATACAAGTATTGCGAATTGATATTGCTATAAGGGCTGGGACGGTATGCTAATCTGCCGCTTCAATACTATCCCGATTCAATATATATTGCGATAACTGAGTATTGCGATTATATAACTATTGCGATTCGATATTACAATTTATTGTGATTTTTCTTTGTTTATTAAAGACTAGACAATTGAAAATACTTGATCATAACCTTAAAGAGACTGTATGATGAGTCATACTAACAAAAACAATGCATCACATCTCACATCACAACTTTTATTTGAGGAGCATGCACATACATACAGTGTATATTTTAAAGTACCTTGAACAATGAAACTTTCAAGTACTTGCACATGAATATAATAGTCAAATGTTCAACAAAATGAGTAGAATAAATACTTTCCGAAATAAAATGAAATGCTATGTTACTTCGCAAACTGTTTTAGTCATGTTTACTCATGTTTTCCCGGGCAAAAGACATTTTACTTTGTTTACCACAAAGTATGTTTTGGTCATCCCATTAAAAATAACATTTAACAACTTTAAAGTGCTGGAAATAGTTATGTGAAATACAAAAAAAGTGCTTGAATTTCTCTCTCAAAAGGTTGTACAAACCCTGAAATGAATATTGTATTATTATTTCTACCACAACACCATAGTTATAGTTAACACTTCTGGTTTTCTGACGTATGTCAGCGTTGTTTTAACAGAGAATTTTGGCCAGAATTCAAATGATTCTCACTGGATCTCGCAGCACTGTGCATTTGACAGTGTCGCAAAATCAACTTAGCTCCCGAGTAAAGCCATTCATTTGTTCTGGGAAACATGCAAGTATCTTCTGTTTCTTCCAAAGAGCAGTACTAAATGGAAAAAATATATATTTTTCAACAAAATAAGAAAAATTTTGACAACTTCATCTTGTTCAAAAGTTTTCACCCCCTGGCTCTTATTGCATTGTGTTTCCTTCTGGAGCATCAGTGAATGTTTGAACCTTTTTTTAAAGGGTTACTCCACCCCAAAATGAAAATTTTGTCATTAATCACTTACCCCCATGTCGTTCCAAACCCACTGTTCGTCTTCGGGAACACAATTTAAGATATTTTGGATGAAATCTGTGAGCTTTTATACTGGAAAACAAAAAGAACAACTTTATTCAACAATTCGTCTCCTCCATTTTGGAAAGTATCCCCTGGACGCAAACAACATATGCTGTTCTCTGTCTGCTGCGTCACACGGATACAAGTTTCCGTTCAAATCAAAGCGTAAATAAACATAGAAAACTTTCAGACTTCTGAAGGGGGTTATTTAAATAATTTCAGCTATTTTGTGGTCTTGTGGATTATATGTAAACATCTTTTACATAAAATACCTTATCCAGGACAGTACTAAAATTATTAATATTTTCACAGATTCTGGAAGGGGTTCCCAAACTTTCACATGTAACTGTATATGGATACATTAAAATAAATAAATGGGTTGTATGTGGCTATGTGTAAAACAAAAAAGGTGCTTTGCAACAGATGCTTCCAGCACAGAAAGCTTCACAGACAGCTTTAGTGAATAATTATAGACTCAATTCAGTGCAAATATTAAATGCAACCAGACTCCCTGCTGTTGCTTACGCAAACTGGATCCTAAAAAAATTGGCGATCTGAAGAGGCCCAGAGGTAAGATCAGTTCCTGCCAGGGCAGCTTTCGGTAATCTGTCTGCGCTGCAGGGCCGATAAGCCTAGATTTGCGTGGCGAGAGGACATCGCTGTTTTCAAACGTGACGCTGACATGTTTAACCAACTCCAGCCATAATCCATATTCGTAAACACAAAGGTGCTGCCTCCTCAGGATATCGGATTGATGGCTTAGCACTTGCTTGATGTGCCTTAGCCTAAATACACATGCACATTTGTGCAACATGCACTGCATGACGGTTTAAAACATGCATGTTCCACAACAACAGTTTCCTCATGTGATTTACTTTTACATGCACACATAATGTGCACAGACGCACATACATACAAGAATGAATAATTGTGCATAAACCCATGAATGTTCTAGTGCAAGTTGCACGTGACATATAGAGCCTTTACACTCAATATGATCTGGTACAGATGCCCATGAGACATTTACTGTGGGATTCTGGGAGTTCTTGCTCAGACTAAGAATAAATTAAAGCCGCAGAATGCATTTCATTGACCACACATTTAAAGATGCTTTTAAAGTCACCATGAAAAGACTTGTACTTCTGTTTTAAGAGTAAAACTACTCTACAAATGCAAAAATAAATAAAATAATGAAAATTTGCTGACAATGCGGTCACCCTCAGGCCATCCAAGATGTAAATGAGTTTGTTTCTTACTCAGATTTGGAGAAATGTAGCATTCCATCACTTGCTTACCAAAGGATCCTCTGCAGTAAATAGGTGCCGTCAGAATGAGTCCAAAAAGCTGATAAAAACATCACAATAATCCACACCACTCATGTCCATCATTTAACATCTTAAAAAGCCAAAAGCTACATTTTTGTAAGAAACAAATCCATCATTAAAGCATTTTTTAATTTTAAACTGTTGCGTTTAGCTAAATTAAGAGTCCTCCTTTATCTATAACATCTGTTTTCTCCATTAAAAAAGTTGTCTGTTGTGAATCAGGAGAGAAATCTGCACAGATCGAGCACCGTTCAGAAGCCAGAACAGTACAATACAGTACAGGCTGGATTTTGATGTGGGAGACAACAGGAGATGGACTTTTTCACTCGAAGAATCATTATTATGGATTATAAACTCATATTTTAAAAGTTTGAAGTTAAAAACACCTTAATGATAGGTTTGTTTTTTTACAAACAGTAGCTTTTGGCTTCGCAAGATGTATTATTGTGATGTTTTTATCAGCTGTTAGGACTCTCATTTTGACGGCACCCATTCACTGCAGAGGATCCATTGGTGAGCAATCCATTTGTTTCTGATCAAGAAACAAAATCATCCACATCTCGGATGATCTGAGGGTGAGGATATTTTCAGTTTTAAGTGATGTCAAACAAAAAGAAGAATCAATTTGACCACAAAGACATAAATGCATGATGAATTGTCTGCAAAAAGAAAATGCTCCATTCTGATCTGGTCAAAAGGTCTTCAGAAAGTAACGCAGATCACAATATAGATATTAGAAAGGCCATTTTTCACGGTTCATATGAAATGTTGCTCTATATTTAGAGAATAAAGGGCAGGAAGTCAATCTGGATTAGGAAACACTTATGAGCATTAGGATATTAAACACACAGGGCTTAAGACACACAAACACACACATGCAGCAGCCCAATATGTTCAACGATTTGACAAAACGATCAACGTAATCAAACAAATGCTGCAGGCTTTTTTCCAAAATTTTTAAACCAAAACAAAATGAGCAGGCAAACTAGTGAATGAAGATTTGTGTTTGTAGTAGGTATTAGAGAACTTGTTACTATATCCATTACTGAACGCTTACAGCTACAGCAATGGAGGCAGTGTGCAAACTAATTAGGCTGAATGTATGTCACAGCACTGACACCAACACACACATATAGGGATTACACACTAATGCTGCAATGGGGGAAGCACTGAGGATAAGCCGCATGTTCTATAGCTTGTTGTTGTTCATTGTATAGATGGGAAACGAGAATTTAATGTATAAAATCAATCATGGGGTTACTAAGACATCAACTTTTCAGGTCGGCTTGACTAGCAAAGACAGATAGTGACAATGAAATATACATCACGCATCTGAATATATAAAATCACACCCACAGAATCGTGTTCCATCAGCTATAAAAAGACACACACTTAAGCTCTCTCTCCACTGAGTCAAATTCAATTTAGATGCAGCTTTTCAAAGGAAACACCAGTTAATCTTAATCATACAAAGATGGATAGATATAGGCAGAAAAAAAGCGAGGGTGGGTGCTTTTGAAAACTTTTTTCTCTCTCCACAGGCGGAGGTTGACCCAACTCCAGTACGGCTATAGCCTAAGAAACCTAATGTTAGTGTAATCTGTTAACAATGTACATTATAGCCTAAGTACCAGATAATGAGTGTCATGTTTTTAATACGACGGAAACTGTGTCTAATGTGATCACAACTGAATAAAAACATTGTAGTTAGGCCTATTCATTTTAATGATTTCATTTCAAGCAACAAATAAATTATTACAGAGAAAGCGAGCAAAAATCACAGTAGCCCATCAACGGAGCTTTTGTGCCATGGAACATGCACTATTTTACAGATTAAGTTGGTAAATGTGTACAATTGCACTGTCTGTTTGCTTATTGCTTTATTAGTGTAAACAGATGTTGAGGCATGTGAAACACATTTGGTTAAGGGTGAATATTGACCTGTTGTGCATCCTGTTGCCGAGCCCCGCCTTGATGTAATGATTGACAGGTCGGGGGCGTGATCGGGTCAGAATGCATTTTTAAGTTAATCGTTAGGTTTTTAATGAAAATGCAATTAAAATGTCATATATGTAAGTGTCAATGCATTTAAGAAAAAATAAAAGACTTTTAAAATTAGCATTTTGCTGCACCTTTGGCTCAGAATGCATTCTGCAATTCTCACTGAATTTTGCTACAGTTTTTGCTTGGACATGTAAAACATATGGCAAATGCAAATTATATAATTGAATTTTCATTTTGCACTAAATGTTGCACATATATATTGGAAAATGTACTTTAAATACAGAAATACATTGCCGCATTACATTTCAAATCGATTTTTGCTACCCATATGCTTCCATAGTTTGAAGAGTTTGATTCACGGTCCAAAACTCTGAGTCCTGATCTGAAATGACACTGCGAATCACTATCAGATCAGAACTTTGGAGCACATATCCTCAACTTCGGAGCGGGTTTGTGAATCTTTTGCTTTAGATCGGAACTTTGGAGTGGGTTTGTGAATCATTTTTTTTAAAGTGAAGGTGTGGGCAACCATGTTTATTTCATATTGTGTGTGTGTTACACAATTTTACTACAAATACTGTGGTTTAACTATAGTTAGTGTATAGCAAAACCATGGTTAATTTGTGGTTACCACTATATAACCATTATTTTATTTTATTCTTTATGTTTTTACTGCTTTAGGATTAACATAACTTTGGATAGTCTCAACATACTTGTCTAGATCAACTTTGAATAAGAAAAGAGAGGTTTAAGATTTTTGTTTATGTATGTGACATTTAGCTAGCAGCAGGGGCATCGCTTACGGGGGAAAAGGGGACAAAGTGAATGAGGCCCAAATGTTGAGAGGGCCCAAACGGTGACCCCAAAACCGAGGTACATACCGAACTGTGACTTCTGTGTACTGTTGAACCCCTAATGGATAGATAGATTTTTAGCTTGTTCAGTGTGAATCTGTGGGCTTTTCTCAGCTGTTTTCTGGTTCAGCATGGTGTCTCTGATTATACCGCTGAGTATGAGGAGCAGAGCAGTAACACCTGTCACAGCAAACACATAATAATGAATATAAAAATGGCAGTGGGTATGGCTCATGTTCATGTTTTATTAAAAAACTAATGCAATTAAACAAAAATACACACACTTCACTAAGATTTGTGTGGAACGTTATTTCACAGAGCATTAATGACAGATGAGTTCTTATAAACACACACATGGTCACATGTGAGGTGTGTGTGTGTGTAGTCCAGGCGTTTGACCTCCTTTCACATGGCTGAACACAGCTGTACAAACTCTACAGACGACAGTAACTGAGGAACTGAGAACGATGTCTCTAGGCACCACACACACACACATTTGGCATGTTTTATTCATGCACACTCTCTCTCTCTCTTTCTCTCTCTCTCTCACACACACACACACACACACACACACACACACACAGAGACATCTGAGCGGAGCAGACAGAGTGGAAACAGCGACTGTGTTTGTTTCTAAATAGAGCGTGTTTATCAGGAGGGTCCTAAGTAAACAAACAGCATGTGAAGAGAGACGGACGACGGATCAGAGGCACATTCGCCCATCTCTCTCCTCGGGCTGAACGCCATTCACAAATGATTCAAGATCCCTTTAAAACACACTTCAGTTCCTGAATGTGGATTAAGACAGTAAGCTTATAGTTAGTTTAAGTAGGGAGATGTATAGATACATTTTATATACAAATCTATATTAAATACACATAAAATACGCATTCAGACATATTTCAAATGTATATATAATGTATAAAATATTAAATTGTATGCACTTCAATATCGATGCAACATTAATAAACCAACATTTACAGTATTAAAATAATTTTAAATAATACGTTATAATAATTATGTATGTATATATATATATATATATATATATATAGAATAATACATAAATAAATACATAAAATACAAAAAGCTTTTATCCACTTAAAAGAAATTAAATAGACATTACAGTGAAGAGCTATAAAATTAATGTGGATAACAGTCTTAAGTGCACTTTGTTTTCAATATGAAACGTTGAATACATCAACTTGCTGTTTTATCATTCTACACGATCTTGTCACGAAAGGCTAAAAGCTGCCCTGTCCCAACATATCACTCAACCCCAAAACCAGCAAACCCAAAAAAACAAGTCGGATCTATTGGCGGCTCTCAAGACAAGCCAACCAGACGTTACATAACACCTGTCTGGGCAGAGTTCAGTGCAGGACTCCTTCCTCCGATGAGGACACCCTCACTAATTGGCGAGTTGTGTGGAATGGGTGTAATGGGGTCCTATGGAGAAAGGGGGACCCTGCTCTTTAGGTTCTGATTAGGACCCGCTGGGTGGTCGGGATTATAATCTGAGGATCTTGTGAAATGAGGCGGCGGCGGCAGACATGATGTACTCGCTCTCGCTACCGTATATAGGCCACTCTCTGGGAACACTGTGTACCGACAGCAGCTCACGTCACACTCGCGCTCACAGCATACCGCGGCACACAGCGCTCTCATCTTACTACAACAAACCCACTAAACCATTTAAGAATTAGAATTACAACTCATTCGGCAGTGTTTGAGTGAACAACTACTTACAACAACCTGCTAGAACACCATAGCAACCACTTAGCAACCCCCTAGCAACCATCCCAAACATTCTACACTGTAAAAAACAATTTGTTAACTTAAAATAATTTGCCTTCAGTCAACTCAAAGAAGTTTAGTCAAGTTGTACTAACATAGATATTTGAGTTAAAATATATAAAAAAATTTAATTGTATGTATTTCAATATTGATGCAACATTAATAAACCAACATTTACAGTATTAAAATTATTTTAAATAATGCATGTTATAATAATTGCAAATATATATACAACAACCTACCAGAACACCTTAGCAACCCCCTAGCAACCATCCCAAACATTCTACACTGTAAAAAACAATTTGTTGAGTTAACTTAAAATAATTTCTTACCTGGCTGCATTCAGTCAACTCAAAGAAGTTTAGTCAACTTGAAATGTTAACTTAGATATTTGAGTTGATTCAACTTAAAATTTGAAGGCAGCATGGTAACAAATTATTTTAAGTTGACTCAGCAATTTGTGTTTTATTTTTTACAGTGTAGCAACTACATAGTATTGCTAAAATCAAATGATCAGAAAACCTCACCAAGCACATAGTAAACACCCTAGCAACTGCATAGTAACTCACTAAAAGATTCCGAACACTTTAGCAACACCATAGCAACATCCCCAAACACTCAGCATCCTCATGGCATGGTAAAAACTAATCAGAAAACCTAAATCAAGGACATAGCAATGCAACCACATAGCAACACCCTAGCAACCATCTCAAACACCCTGCAACCTCACAGCATGGTAAAAACTCATCAGAAGATCTTGCCAATAACATAGCAACACATAGGAAACCACATAGCAACACAATAAAATATTCTGAACACTTTAGCAACCTCATAGTAACTCCCTAGCAACCACCCCAAACACTCTGCAACCTCATAGAAAAAAACTAGAAAATTTCACCAAGGACACAGCATTAATACATTACATTACATTACATTACAACACACTGAAAATTTGAAATGCCTTGTCAACCACATATCAACACCCTGGCAACCACACCATATAAACTAGCAGCATCACATCATGGTAAAAACTACTCAGAAAACCTCACTAAGGACATAGCAATGCCCTAGTAATCACATAGCAACACACTAGAAACCACTCGAAACACTTTAGCAAATCTCAGATCCTAGTAAAAACTAACCAGAAAACCTCACCAAGAACAAAACAACACAATAGAAACCACATAGCAACACAATAAAATATTCAAACACTTTAGCAAACACATAGCAACACCCTAGCAACCACCCCAAACACTCAGCAACCTCATAGCATGGTAAAAACATTAGAAAATCTCACCAAGGACATGGCAATATCATAGGAACCTAGCAACACCCTAAAACTAGAACACATTTTTGTACATAGCAATGCCCTAGAAACTACACAGCGACATACTAAAAAAACATATCGTAGCAATAGTCTAGCAATCACCACAAAAACTCTAGCTCCAAACTCTAAAAACTTTACCAAGAACACACTAAAAATCATCCAGAATCCAAATAGAAACACCCTAGCAACCATATAGCAACACACTAAAAACATTTCGAACACCTTAGAAACCACACAGCAACACTCTAGCATCACACTGGTCACAAATACACTCATATTCAAGATTCATTTTGATTTATCAAATATAATCTTATGCAGTATTAATTAAATAATTTAATCTTCTTTTAAAGATTTTTACATTTTAATTTTTTGTAAAAAACAATTAGATACAGTATTTTGCAGTGAAAGAATGCAAGAGACATTTACTGTAAAGCCAAACAGATTCAGAAAGAGATAAAGAGAAACACTGCTCACAAAAAGGACACGCTGTTTCCTCCTGTTGACATTCACCCCGGGAAAATACGATTATACGACCTTTTAATTTCACCTCCAGCAAGTGTGCACACACACACACACTCACACAAACACATGCAGGCAGTGTGTGTGCAAACAGAGTAATGTGTTTAATGCTTTAGTGTCTATCAACACAAGCGGTGAAGATGTTAAGATCTGCATGAATAATGCACATTAAAAATCCCTCCAGATCTCCATGTTCACATCAGTACATCATAATTGCTCTTACTTCAAATTTTACATTAGACATCAAATCAAAAAAAACAACTACATAACATATCAGAGAAACACATAACAACACACTAAAATATTCCAAACATCTTAGCAACCACATAACAACCACTCAAACACTCTAGTAACCTTATAGCATAGTACAAATAAATCAGAAAGGCTCACCAAGGACATTGCAACACCCTAGCAACACTTTAAACTCATAGCAACAATCTAAAACTTTCAAAATATCTTAGCAACCACATAGCAGCACTCTAACAACCTCATTTCATGGTAAAAATTAACCAGAAAACCTCACCAGGAATAAAGCAATGTCCTAGAAACTACATAACACAGTAAAACATCTGAATACCATATCAACCACATAGCAACACCCTAGAAACCACCCCCAAAACACTAAGAACCCCCAATAACATGGTTAAAAATACTCAAAATCTCACCAAGGACATAGTAACTAAAAACTGAAAACACACACAAAAAAAAAAAAAAACACCAAGAACACCCTGTCAACCACATAGCAACACTCTAGAAACTGTATAGCATGGTAAAATTAATCAGAAATCCTCAAAAAGGACATTGGAACACCTTAAAAACTCTAGTAACCTCATAACATGGTGAAAACTATCAGGGAAACCTTACCATGAACATAGCAACACCCTAGAAACTACACAGCAACACAGTCAAATATTCAGAACACTTTAGCAATCATTAAACTGTAGAAACCACCCCAAAAACTCTACCAACCTCATAGCAAGGAGAAAACTAATCAGGAAACCTCAACCACCCCAACTAAAACATTAAGAACATTTTTACAACCTCATAATATGGTAAAAAAAGAGAAAGAAAGTAAAATGTACCAAAGATAGCAACACCCTAGCTGAGAACACTCTGTGTGCAACATAAAAACATCCTAGAATCCATCATAAAAACTCTAGAAACCCCAATAGCATGGTAAAAACTAAACAGACAACCACAACGACATAGCAACACCCTAGAGACCACATAGCAATACACTAAAACATTACAAACACCTTAACAACCACATAGCTACACCCTAGAAGGGACCCTGAAATTATAGCAAATCCTGATACCAAGGGCATAGCAACCGCACTGCAACACACAACAACAACAACATTAAGAAAACCTGTTAACCACATAGCAACTTTAAGCAAACTCATAATATGGTTAAAAAAGAAAAGAAAACAACAACCTAGAAATGACCCCAAATCTCTAACTACATCATAGCATGGTTAAAACTAAACAGAAAACCACAAGGACATAGCAACACGCTAAACATTTAGAACACCATAGCAACCACATGGCAACACACCAAAACATTCAGAACATCTTAGCAACCCCCTAGAAACCACTCAAAAAACTCTAGCAACCCCAATAGCATGGTAAAAACTGGTCACCAAGAACATAGAAGCTGCAGGGCAACACGCCAAAAACACTAAGAACAACCTGTCAACCACATAGCAACACCCTAGAACAGGGGTGTCCAAACTGCGGCCCGCTATCAGTCTTGTGGCGGCCCACGAGGGATTTTTTAAAAATTATACGAATCTGCAGAGGTGGGAGAAGTACAGGCGTTTTCATTTGGCTCGTGAGGCAATTGTTTCATATTGGATAATTTGATGCAATATCAGTAGAATCCAATAGATGGCGCCTGTAGTGCGGTATAGAAATACGGTTCAGTCCTATATTTATGAATGGGAGAAACTGCAACGCACAATATGGCGGAAGAGTCCAGCTTTCTAAATGAAAGAGCTAATCGCTGAGTAGGAGAATGCCAGTGTTATCCTCCTGCTGTAATTTCGTAGGGAAAACATGTAAATAATTTGTCGCTGTATCTTGCAAAGATATGCTTTCTTCTTCATATTTTTATGAAAATGGATGCAGTACTGTATTTTCTGCATTATAAATCGTGTTTTTTTTTTATATAATCTGAAACGTGCTGCGATTTCCAAGGCGATTTATTAAGTGATCAAGGTTAAGCGCAAATTGCGCACATTACGATTGGTGACGAATGAGAAAAGGCAAGTGAATATTGTGGATTTTCCATTTTGTTTGTTTTACATTATTTCTAAATGAAATTATGAAATGTGTCTTATACATCAAGCTAAAATAATGCAACATATCTGTGTGTCATAAAGTGCTCATAAAAATGGTACAAGAATAGAACTACCAAGAACATAGCAACATGCTAGCAACCACATAGCAATAAAACATTCTGAACACCTTACCAACCACATATAAACACCCTAGAAACCACCCCAAAACCCTAACAAGCTCTATAACATGGTAAAACTACTCAAAACCTCACCAAGGACATAGTAACTGCATAAAACTAGTCACCAAAAACATAGCAGCTGCAGGGCAACACACCAAGAACACTAAAAACAGCCTGTCAATCACAAAGCAACACCCTAGAGCAGGGGTGTCCCGCGAGTGATTTTTTAAAATTATATGAATCTGCAGAGGTGGGAAAAGTACGGGCATTTTCATCCAGCCCATGAGGCAGTAGAATCCAACAGATGGTGCCTGTAGTGCGGTATTGAAATACAGTTCAGTCCTATTTATGAATGGGAGAAACTGCAACGCACAATATGGTGGAATAGTCCCTCTTTCTAAATGAAAGAGCTAATCGCTAAGTAGGAGTATGCCAGTGTTATCCTCCTGCTGTAATTTTGTGGGGAAGACATGGAAATAATTTGTCATTGTATCTTGCAAAGATATGCTTTCTTCTTCATATTTTTATGAAAATGGATGCAGTACTGTATTTTCTGCATTATAAATCGTGTTTTTTTATAATCTGAAACATGCTGCGATTTCCAAGGTGATTTATAAAGTGCTCAAGGTCAAGCGCAAATTGCGCACATTAGGATTGGTTTCCATTTTGTTTGTTTTACATTATTTCTAAATGAAATGATGAAATGTGTCTTATACATCAAGCTAAAATAATGCAACATATCTGTGTGTCATAAAGTGCTCATAAAAAATGGTACAAGAATAGAACTGCTATGTATGTACAAGTATACGTACAGACAGTACAGTCATAAAAAAAAAAAAATCAAAACTTCATTTGTCATAAGCATATTATACGGCCCCTCACTTAATGTGGAAAACCTGATGTGGTCCTTGAGTCAAAAAGTTTGCCCACCCCTGCCCTAGAGACTACCCCAAAAACATTATCAACCCCATAATGAGTCCTTACCAAGGACATAGCAACACCATAGCAACTGCTGGGAACACACACACACATACACACACCGAGTCAAGAGTCAACCACAGAGCAACACTCTAGAAACCATCCCAAAATCTCTAGCAACATTATAGCACGGTAAAAACTAAACAGAAAACCACAAGAATATAGCAACACCCTAGCGACTACATAGTAATACACTAAAACATTTCAAACACTTTAACAACCACAAAGCCACAACCTAGAAAGGACCCCAAAAACTCTAGCAACACCAATAACATGGTAAAAACTACTCAAAAACCTCACCAAGGGCATAGCAACTGCACAGCAACACACTAAAAACATTAAGAAAAGCCTGTCAACCACATAGCAACACCCTAGAAACCAGCCTAAAAAAATATCAGTCTCCTCATAACATGGTTAAAAAAGAGAGAAAGCCTCACCAAGGACATAGCAACACCTTAGCAACCACTGACAACAGAGAAAAGCTTCACCAATGACATAGCAACCGCACACCAACACAGTAGAAACATTAAGAACACACTGTCAACCACATAGCAACACCGTAGAAACCACCACAAAAACTTTATCAATAACTTTTTAATATGGTAAGAAAAAGAAACCCTCACCAATGGCATAGCAACACCCTAGCAACCACATAGCAACACCCTAGAAACCACCCCAAAACTCTACCAACCTCACATCATGGTAAAAATGAATCAGAAAACCTTACCAAGAACATAGCAACATTGCAAGCAACCACATAGCAATACACTAAAAGATTTGGAGCACCTTACCAACCACCCTAGAAACCACCCCAAAAACTCTAACAACCCCACCCCAATAACATGGTAAAAACTAATCAAAACCTCACCAAGGACCATAGTAACTGCATAGCAACAAACTAAAAACACCAAGAACACCCTGTCAACTACATAGCAATAACATTGCAACACCCTAGCACCCCCAAAAACTCACTCTAGAAACCCCATAGCAACACAGTAAAACATTCAGAAGACATTAGCAACCAGTAAACACCCTAGAAACCATCCCAAAAACTCTATGAACCTCATAGCATAATAAAAACTAATCAGAAAACTCACTAAGGACATAGCAACACCCCAGAAACCACCTCAAAAACTTGAAAATGAAAAACAGCTGACAACTCCAAAAAATAAAATAAAATAAATAAAAAAAAGGAACACCCTGTCAACCACATAGCAACACCCTAGAAACCATCCCAAAATCTCTAGCAATATCTTAGCATGCTAAAAACTAAACAGAAAACCATAAGGACATAGCAACACCCTAGCAACCACATAGCAACACAATGGAAACCACCAGTGGTCCTAAGGCCTTCAACACCATCAACAATCTGATAATCCCATTGATTTTATTATCTAAACTCTGCAGAATAATACTGTCAGTTGCATTTATTCTCTCTATTAATGGTTTTATTCTCTGTGGTGAGAACAGAGCCGTGACCCAATTTCAGATCGCGATCCTCCATCTGAAAACCGTTGGATATTAGATTACAAGGACTGAACCGATTTGCACTAAAATAATATGCAGGAATCAAATGTCAGTCCCTGCGACTGAGAATCTGTACTAGAGTATGCAATAATCCCGCCGCTGTTTAATCTAAGCGCTGTTCTATTTACTGTTTGAAAACATGTAACGCATGGACTCCTGTAATCACACGCAGCTAAAAATAACGCGCTATAATGCGCGCTGAGCATAAAGCACGTACAGCAGGAGAATTTAACAGGGACGGACGTAAGAAGTGTAAAAAATGTATCTAATGAAGCCTGTCTCTACAGTACAGATATATTAACTAAAGTCAAATGTTTTATTTTTAAAGTTTAAAGCCCATGTAGCCTTGGTTGCATAATAAATAGGTTACAAAGTGTAATAAAAATTTTGCAAAGACAACAGAAATGTATTAATAAATTTAATATTTAAAAACACCTGGACGCATGGATCTCCCACATTGTAAAATTTTTGCTCACTCTTGTTTTTTGGGGCCTATTTTTAACCCATGGCTATGTAAAGATGTTGTTCTTGAGCTGTGCGTCTATTCCAGATGCTGCTGAAACAGGAACTCTGTCCAGAGCAATCAGGCCTCTGAAGGCAGACGAGTGCATGAAACCACAACTACAAGCACAACACTGAAAACAGCCCCGCGAGAGCAGCCGTCTCAGACCAACAGAGCAATTTAAGGTAAAAGCATAGTCTAGAAAGGGTTATTAACATTTACTAAAACTACAATCAAAACCATAATAAAACATTTTCATTATTTGAAATTAAATAAACATTAAGAAGAAAAGCCATAGAAGAACCATTTTTGGTTCCCCAAATAACCTTTTAGTGAATAGTTCCTAAAAGAACCATTTTGAAAATCTAAAGAAGCTTTTTCAAATATAAAAGAACATTTTCTGCATTTGAATTTCTGCATTTCTGCAATACTAAAACTAAAAATATTTGTACAAATGTAATAAAAAAGACAAAAATACTCAACTTTTACTAAAATTAAAATAAAAACAAAATAAAAATGTACTAAAATGTTTAACAAAAATTAAATAATAATGATATTTCAAATATAATTGAATCCAGGCAAAATTTCTAAAATAATTAAAAAGTATTTCACTTAAACCCCATGAGTTACCGGAATGCATCTGCAACCTTTATAAACTCATTCACTATGGTAAAAATGCCATCCGTCCAGCAGATGGACCGTTGGTTTCAGACCTTCCTTCTCTCAAAGCTGCTTATCTGGACTGGCGGTCCAGTGCTGCTCCAGACTCTGGCTCCGGCAGATGGAAAACGCCCTGATAATTCCCAAAGAGAGGATTAAATGCATTCTTCGGCAGGCCTGCATGAGCACTATGGGATTCTGTGTGAGGAGGTCACATGACCTGAAAGTGACTCTCAGCACATACAGAAAGGAGGATACAGAATGCCACAAGTCTGCTAAAGACATGAAAATCAATGCATAGGTAACAAAAGTAAACTTTGCATCATGCATTTGAGTGAGTGAACTAGTATAGAACTTGCAAGTCAACATAACTATATTATACTTTAAATGACTGAGAGTTTAGTTATTTGAATAAACATCTGATCGTAAGTATTAATGGTCAATTCTATGTTGCAACAGAGCTGTGAGGACTGAGATCCCAGGTGGGATTCCCAACATTACAAAAGTAAACAAAACATTAATAAATCTACATAGAACAATACTGACATCTAGAGGACACTGCCTGCATGCTCACACACACACACACACACACACACACACACACACACACACACAATGCTTTAGATAAATATATAAAAAATATATTTAAAAACATATAATTATATACGTCTTTCTATAAAAAATGCATTTTTATTAGGCTCTGTTGTATAGGTTCCTATGTAAGTACCGGTACTTCTGTAAAGTAAAAAGCTGGTTTTGCATCTGAACTTTTCATATATATAAAAAGCATATATGCACTGGCATAAACTATATCTATTAACACATTATATTATATTATATTATATTATAAAGCCCATATGGTCTTGGTTACATAAGCAAAAACAAACAAACATACATAAAATAAATAAAAACAATTTGGAAAAATCCAAATATAATTATAAAATAATATGTACTAACATACAATTATTATAAATATAGAATCATAGAAAAAAAATTCTTATGTAAATTCGGTTGGGTCCACCAATTTACACTAGTGTTTGAGTTTCATGAATGCACAGAATTGCTTCACTCTTCTAGTATTACAGCTCATGTTGTCATTGAGCATAACTTTGTCATTATTATGTAAGAATTGTAACCGTGTCATGCATTGAAGAGAATCAGGTTACATGACATTGCTGAATTTGAGTTGAAGGATAATGTGAATCTTTGCACCGAAGTTTCATTCTTGAAACACAAGCAGAATGAAAGTATGATTCCTTTCTTATGCACTGTAAAAAAATTCATTGCAACAATTTGTCTTTGTAAAATTATTGTTGTGCTACAGTTGTTCGTAAAATTGTTGGGTTTAACTCGGGTCCACAATTTTTGGTGCAAATAGTTGGGAAAACTGCATTCAGTAAATTGTCGCTTTCAATCAAATGTGATCATTTTCTGTGTAAATAGTTTATTAAAACCCATTCTTATGGAATTTTTGATATTTAAAGAGATCAAATAAAATGCAACATTTTTTTCATTTTCTTCTGAATGAAATACAACCTTGACATATTTTCTTTCACTCAATGATTTACCAAAATAAGTTTAACCCTTTAACTGTCACTCCTATTTTCAAACACAGATGTGAAAATACAGTGTTCAAACTTAAATGTTTATATTCCATGAAAAAAACATTTTGTAATATGATTTTGGTGTGCATTTTCCATGGTAATGCAATGTCTGATTTTAAAATGGTTTTCAAAGGATGAATTTTAAGATTTTAAGTTTTCAGCTAATGATTTTTAAAGCGTGATAGGGAAAAAGGCAATAAAGGAAGTCTTTTTGTGGCAAAGGTCAGAACTCCTGCTATGAAGAAGATTTTTGAGGTGCACTCTTGTCATAAATTAATCTATTACTTTTCCTACATAATTTGTAACAAAAAAATGGTAAAATATCCATTTAGGAGTCTTAGACCTTTCCAACCATGTACAGTTTTCATGATTAGATTAGGATTTATTTGTAAAATGGTGAAGTAAACTTAGAGGTTCCACTGAGGGGATGGGTGACAGTTAAGGGGTTAAAGATTAAACATACTAGTATATCAAATTGGATCATTCAGCGCTCTTATACAGGTTAATGAATTATTACGATAAGTGTCACAGAGCAGGAAGTAGCATGTGGCTCCACTGAGAACGTTTACAACAAAAACATCTTTATGAATAAAACTGAAAAACCTTTATCAGATTTGGAAAAATGCAGCATTCCATCACTTGCTCACCAACTGATCCTTTGCAGTAAATGGGTGATGTCAGAATGAGAGTTCAAACAGTTGATAAAAACATCACAATAATCCACACCACTCTAGTCCATCAGTCAACATCTTTAGAACGCAAATAAGAAAATAAACCACCTTTTGCCTCTCCCACTATTCTTAGTCGCTTTTTACACCGTAGATCATACTTGTAGATTTTACTGAATCGACTTTGAATCAATTTTGTTTTAAATTCAATTAGTCAGCACACAGACAGTTTGTTGCTTTAGGGGGATACAGGTTTGATATTAGGTCAGTATCTCCTGGCATCCCTCAGGGCACAGTTTTAGGGCCATTAGTTTTTAGTCTTTATTTATTCCTGCTTTGTCAACTCTTACAAAATGTGGGTATCAAGTATCACTTTCATGCACGCGACACACAAATCTATATTCAGAGGCTGTCTCATTGCTCGTTAAATGTATCTCTAAGATAAAATCATTAATGGCTAATAATTGTGCTTAAATGGTGATAAGACTGTATGAGGTACTGCTCAGGGCTGATCAAAGTCCTCTTGTCATTGATGATTCTGTACTCGAGTTTCAGAGCAAATTAAGGAAACTAGGTGTGTTCTTTGATTCATCATTGACATTTGACCATCATTTTTTTTTTTTTATCTAAGAGATACTGCAAAATTGTGCCCCAAGTTATACCTTTCAGCTACAGAAAATATTTGTCTTCTCTCGATTTGATTATATTTCTCACAAATCTCGCACGTTTATCACAGATTTGCCAGAAAACAGTCAGAATAGCAAAAGATACAAACTCGCATTTGTAAGAAAAAAATCAGAATTGCAAGATACAAACTCGTAATTGCGAGAAATATAGTCAGAATTGTAAGATACAAACTCACAATTCTGACTATATTTCTCACAAATCTCGCACGTTTATCACAGAATTGCAAGAAAAAGGTCAGAATTGCAAGCTACAAACTTGCATTTGTGAGAAAAAGTCAAAATTGCAAGACACAAACAAACTCGCAATTGCGAGAACAAAGTCAAATTTGCGAGATACAAACTTGCAATTGTGAGAAAAAGTCAGAATTGTGAGTTTTACAATTCTGACTATATTTCTCACAAATCTCGCAAGTTTATCACAGATTTGCCAGAAAACAGTCAGAATAGCAAAAGATACAAACTCGCATTTGTAAGAAAAAAATCAGAATTGCAAGATAAAAGCTCGTAATTGCGAGAAATATAGTCAGAATTGAAAGATACAAACTCACAATTCTGACTATACAGGTCCTTCTCAAAAAATTAGCATATTGTGATAAAGTTCATTATTTTCTGTAATGTACTGATAAACATTAGACTTTCATATATTTTAGATTCATTACACACAACTCAAAGTAGTTCAAGCCTTTTACTGTTTTAATATTGATGATTTTGGCATACAGCTCATGAAAACCCAAAATTCCTATCTCAAAAAATTAGCATATCATGAAAAGGTTCTCTAAACGAGCTATTAACCTAATCATCTGAATCAACTAATTAACTCTAAACACCTGCAAAAGATTCCTGAGGCTTTTAAAAACTCCCAGCCTGGTTCATTACTCAAAACCGCAATCATGGGTAAGACTGCCGACCTGACTGCTGTCCAGAAGGCCATCATTGACACCTTCAAGCAAGAGGTCTGTGGGAAGGAAAAAGTGTGGCAGAAAACGCTGCACAACGAGAAGAGGTGACCGGACCCTGAGGAAGATTGTGGAGAAGGACCGATTCCAGACCTTGGGGGACCTGCGGAAGCAGTGGACTGAGTCTGGAGTAGAAACATCCAGAGCCACCGTGTACAGGCGTGTGCAGGAAATGGGCTACAGGTGCCGCATTCCCCAGGTCAAGCCACTTTTGAACCAGAAACAGCGGCAGAAGCGCCTGACCTGGGCTACAGAGATGCAGCACTGGACTGTTGCTCAGTGGTCCAAAGTACTTTTTTCGGATGAAAGCAAATTTTGCATGTCATTCGGAAATCAAGGTGCCAGAGTCTGGAGGAAGACTGGGGAGAGGGAAATGCCAAAATGCCTGAAGTCCAGTGTCAAGTACCCACAGTCAGTGATGGTCTGGGGTGCCATGTCAGCTGCTGGTGTTGGTCCACTGTGTTTTATCAAGGGCAGGGTCAATGCAGCTAGCTATCAGGAGATTTTGGAGCACTTCATGCTTCCATCTGCTGAAAAGCTTTATGGAGATGAAGATTTCATTTTTCAGCACGACCTGGCACCTGCTCACAGTGCCAAAACCACTGGTAAATGGTTTACTGACCATGGTATTACTGTGCTCAATTGGCCTGCCAACTCTCCTGACCTGAACCCCATAGAGAATCTGTGGGATATTGTGAAGAGTAAGTTGAGAGACGCAAGACCCAACACTCTGGATGAGCTTAAGGCCGCTATCGAAGCATCCTGGGCCTCCATAACACCTCAGCAGTGCCACAGGCTGATTGCCTCCATGCCACGCCGCATTGAAGCAGTCATTTCTGTAAAAGGATTCCCGACCAAGTATTGAGTGCATAACTGAACATAATTATTTGAAGGTTGACTTTTTTTGTATTAAAAACACTTTTCTTTTATTGGTCGGATGAAATATGCTAATTTTTTGAGATAGGAATTTTGGGTTTTCATGAGCTGTATGCCAAAATCATCAATATTAAAACAATAAAAGTCTTGAACTACTTCGAGTTGTGTGTAATGAATCTAAAATATATGAAAGTCTAATGTTTATCAGTACATTACAGAAAATAATGAACTTTATCACAATATGCTAATTTTTTGAGAAGGACCTGTATTTCTCACAAATCTCGCACGTTTATCACAGAATTGCAAGAAAAAGGTCAGAATTGCAAGCTACAAACTTGCATTTGTGAGAAAAAGTCAAAATTGCAAGCCACAAACAAACTTGCAATTGCGAGAACAAAGCCAAATTTGCGAGATACAAACTTGCAATTGTGAGAAAAAGTCAGAATTGTGAGTTTTACAATTCTGACTATATTTCTCACAAATCTCGCAAGTTTATCACAGATTTGCCAGAAAACAGTCAGAATAGCAAAAGATACAAAATCGCATTTGTGAGGAAAAGTCAGAATCACAAGATACTAACTTGCATTTGTGAGGTGGTGTTTGACTATAGTCATTTCTGCCATATATTTCTGGTAATCCTCGCAAGTTTATATCATGCAATTCTGAGAAAAAAAGTCTGAATTGCAGGCTACAAACTCGCATTTGTGAGAAAAAGTCAGAATTGCAAGATAGAAATTTGCATTTGTGAGGAAAAGTCAGAATTGCGAGTTTTTATCTCACAAATTTGACTACATTTCTTGTAATCCATACAAGTTTATATCACGCAATTGTGAGAAAAAAATTCAGAATTGCAAGCTACAAACTCGCATTTGTGTAAATAAGTCAGAATTGCAAGATACAAATCCTTTGTAACAGTCTGCTCAGAAATTGCTAGAAATGGTCATAGACAATTATAAAAAGTAACACATTGAATTAAACATTACATTTTGAAGTACATCAGTCAGCATTTGAAGTGGATCAAAAAAAAGAGTTCAAAGTTGTCCTAAGAGAAGAACGAGTATTGTTTTGGTTTTAGGACAATTTTGATGAAAGGTCTTGATCCACTTCAAATGTTGACTACTATATTTTCTTGTCAAATTTATTTTAATAATCTTTGTTTTATTTATGGTTTTGAAAACTATTTTTACAGTATAGTTGTGCATATAAAAAGCCACTAAAAAACAAGGATAAGATAGCAAAGTCTCTCTACACTGCTCCACATTGAGTGAGTTTAGTGTCTTTTTAACAGCTGAGCTACATGAACTGACTACAGATTACATTTTACCTTTTACCTCTGCCAAAACCGGCTTTTCAAGAAAACTAGCTGGTGTAGTCATGCTGTGCATGTCTCACGCACAATAGTCAGTCAGAATGACACCGAGCCCTTGTGTTGACTCGGGGGCCCCTCGGACGGGCGGAAATGGATATTTCTCACGCGAGCCGTGCCTGTGGGCGGATCTACAACATTTTTCTTCCTGAACTACAGCATAAATACTCTGTGTGTGTCTGCGAACCTTAACCTCAACAGGACGAGAGTCCACCGGCAACATGAGTCAAACACCAGTGAGTTCAATGAAGTCTAGAATGGAGGAAGCGGCGAAGATGAAGGACGAAGACAAGCTTTATAAGCGAGATGGAATCCTGTACTCTACGATTCTCAGCCCTCCACAGACCCTGGACAAGTTAAAAGACCTGGAGGCCAGAGAGGATGACCTTATCCTGGTGGCGTACCCTAAATGTGGTGAGTAAAGCGAGACGGGTTTGCTTTTGTTTCTGAAAGACGTGCATGTGCAGAAGTTTGATCTACTAACTCTAAAACTAGTGCAAAGTGCTGCTGGTGGAGTCAGGTTACATGCAAGTTGCATAACTTTTTGTTAGGTTTTTCAGAGTTTCCTCAAGAGCATTTCTCTTGTAAACCTTCCAGCTGTAATACTGGACACTGAAGAGTGAAGCAATTCTATGTATTTGTGAAACACAAACATTGGTGTAAATTGGTGCACCCATGCGAATTTACATAAGAATGGGTTTTAATAAACTATTTACACAGAAAATGATCACATTTGATTGAAAGCGACAATTTACTGAATGCAGTTTTCCCAACTATTTGCACCAAAAATTGTGGACCCGAGTTAAACCCAACAATTTTACGAACAACTGTAACACAACAATAATTTTACGAAGACAAATTGTTGCAATGAATTTTTTTACAGTGCATAAGAAAGCAATCATACTTTCATTCTGCTTGTGTTTCAAGAATGAAACTTCGGTGCAAAGATTCACATTATCCTTCAACTCAAATTCAGTAATGTCATGTAACCTGATTCTCTTCAATGCATGACACGGTTACAATTCTTACATAATAATGACAAAGTTATGCTCAATGACAACATGAGCTGTAATACTAGAAGAGTGAAGCAATTCTGTGCATTCATGAAACTCAAACACTAGTGTAAATTGGTGGACCCAACCGAATTTACATAAGAATTGTCTTTTACAAACCATTTACACTGAAAATTACCACATTGGACTGAATGTGAAATTTAAGTAAAGCAGTTTTAAAGACGATTTGTGCCAAAAATGGTGTCATTGATTTAGATACAGCAACAATTTACATCAAAATTGCAGCCACTTAAATAGAAGGCATTATAAAAATATTATAAAACTTTTTTCTTGCAATTCTGTGATAAACGTGCAAGATTTGTGAGAAATATAATCAAATCGAGAGAAGACAAATATTTTCTGTAGCTGAAAGGTATAACTTGGGGCACAATTTTGCAGTATCTCTTAGATAAAAAAAAAAAAAAATGATGGTCAAATGTCAATGATGAATCAAAGAACACACCTAGTTTCCTTAATTTGCTCTGAAACTCGAGTACAGAATCATCAATGACAAGAGGACTTTGATCAGCCCTGAGCAGTACCTCATACAGTCTTATCACCATTTAAGCACAATTATTAGCCATTAATGATTTTATCTTAGAGATACATTTAACGAGCAATGAGACAGCCTCTGAATATAGATTTGTGTGTCGCGTGCATGAAAGTGATACTTGATACCCACATTTTGTAAGAGTTGACAAAGCAGGAATAAATAAAGACTAAAAACTAATGGCCCTAAAACTGTGCCCTGAGGGATGCCAGGAGATACTGACCTAATATCAAACCTGTATCCCCCTAAAGCAACAAACTGTCTGTGTGCTGACTAATTGAATTTAAAACAAAATTGATTCAAAGTCGATTCAGTAAAATCTACAAGTATGATCTACGGTGTAAAAAGCGACTAAGAATAGTGGGAGAGGCAAAAGGTGGTTTATTTTCTTATTTGCCTTCTAAAGATGTTGACTGATGGACTAGAGTGGTGTGGATTATTGTGATGTTTTTATCAACTGTTTGAACTCTCATTCTGACATCACCCATTTACTGCAAAGGATCAGTTGGTGAGCAAGTGATGGAATGCTGCATTTTTCCAAATCTGATAAAGGTTTTTCAGTTTTATTCATAAAGATACAAAGACAAATTGTTGCAATGAATTTTTTACAGTGCATAAGAAAGGAATCATACTTTCATTCTGCTTGTGTTTCAAGAATGAAACTTCGGTGCAAAGATTCACATTATCCTTCAACTCAAATTCAGCAATGTCATGTAACCTGATTCTCTTCAATGCATGACACGGTTACAATTCTTACATAATAATGACAAAGTTATGCTCAATGACAACATGAGCTGTAATACTAGAAGAGTGAAGCAATTCTGTGCATTCATGAAACTCAAACACTAGTGTAAATTGGTGGACCCAACCGAATTTACATAAGAATTGTCTTTTACAAACCATTTACACTGAAAATTATCACATTGGACTGAATGTGAAATTTAAGTAAAGCAGTTTTAAAGACGATTTGTGCCAAAAATGGTGTCATTGATTTAGATACAGCAACAATTTACATCAAAATTGCAGCCACTTAAAGACTTTATATAGAAGGCATTATAAAAATAGTTTTATTGCTTTAATTATGCTTTGTAATGCATCTTATAATGCATTGTATGATCTCATGAATAATTGTAACCACAGTTATAATACATTGTAATACTTACGTATTCATTGTTAAACCTTAAGAAAGTATAATGCATTAAAACACATGACAAAAAAACTTCAAATATTATATTAAATTTAACTTTGGTTACAACTATTTATGCATTACGACGTACATTATGTATAATGTATTATAAATTATTTAAAAGATTTAAGTAAAGTGTTACAGAAAAAGTGAGAAATCAAAATTTTATATTTGTAATTTATATTTTCATTATGCTTGTGTTTCATGAATGAAACTTTGGTGCAAAGATTCACATTTCTACTTCAACTCAAATTCAGCAACGTCATGTAACCTGATTCTCTTCAATGCATGATACGGTTACAATTCTTACATAATAATGACAACGTTTTGCTCAATGACAACATGAGCTGTAATACTGGAAGAGTGAAGCAATTCTGTACATTCATGTAACTCAGACACTGGTGTAAACTGGTGCACCCAATCGGATTAAGATAAGAATTGTCTTTTACAAATCATTTACACTGAAAATTATCACATTGGACTGAATGTGAAATTTACGTAAAGCAGTTTTAAAGACGATTTGTGCCAAAAATGGTGTAATTGATTTAGATACAGCAACAATTTACATCAAAATTGCAGCCACTTAAAGACTTTACATAGAAGGCATTATAAAAATAGTTTTATTGCTTTAATTATGCTTTGTAATGCACCTTATAATGCATTGTATGATCTCATGAATAATTGTAACCACAGTTATAATACATTGTAATACTTACGTATTCATTGTTATACCTTAAGAAAGTATAATGCATTAAAACACATGACAAAAAAAAAAAAAAAAAAAACTTAAAATATATTACATTTAACTTTGGTTACAACTATTTATGCATTATGACGTACATTACGTATAATGTATTACAAATTAATAAAGGATTTAAGCAAAGTGTTATCGAAAAAGTGAGAAATCAAAATTTTATATTTATATTTTATACTTTCATTCTGCTTGTGTTTCATGAATGAAACTTTGATGCAAAGATTCACATTTCTACTTCAACTCAAATTCAGCAACCTCATGTAACCCGATTCTCTTCAATGCATGATACGGTTACAATTCTTACATAATAATGACACAGTTTTGCTCAATGACAACATGAGATGTAATACTGGAAGAGTGAAGCAATTCTGTACATTCATGAAACTCAGACATTGGTGCACCCAATCGGATTAACATAAGAATTGTCTTTTACAAACCATTTACACTGAAAATTATCACATTGGACTGAATGTGAAACTTACGTAAAGCAGTTTTAAAGACGATTCGTGCCAAAAATGGTGTCATTGATTTAGATAGACTTTAGAAACAAAGCATTATAAAAGTAGTATAATGCAATGTATGATCTCATTAACATTTGTAACCACAGTTATAATACATTGTAATACTTAAGTATTCATTGTTAAACTTTAAGAAAGTACAATGCAAAAAAAAAAAACTTCAAATATTATAATGAATTTAACTTTGGTTGCAATTATTTATGCATTATGACGTACATTATGTATAATGTATTATAAATTAATAAAGGCTTTACGTAAAGTGTTCAAAATACATAAGAATGGTTTTATACTTTCATTCTGCTTGTGTTTCATGAATGAAACTTTGGTGCGAAGATTCACATTTCTCCTTTAACTCAAATTCAGCAACCTCATGTAACCTGATTCTCTTCAATGTATGACACGGTTATAATTCTTACATAATACTGGAAGAGTGAAGCAATTCTCTGCATTCATGAAACTCAAATGCTGGTGTAAATTGGTGCACCCAACCGGATTAACATAAGAATTGTCTTTTACAAACTATTTATACCAAAAATGATCACATTGGATGAAACGTGAAATATATACGTAAGGGAGTTTTATAGACAATTTGCACCATCATGATCATTCTACATCAAAATTGCAGCACAAGAAAGATTTTACAAAGAAAATAGGTAACTTTAAAGCCTTTATATATATAATGCATTAAAAAAGTTTTAATGCATTAATTGTGTTCTGTAATGCACCTTTAACACAAATGCAGAAACCTCATGTAAACTGATTCTCTATAATGAATGACACACATTTACGATTCTCACGTACGTGTTTGTAATTGATCTCTAACAGGGTTTAACTGGATGGTGGCAGTCTTGCGTAAAATCTTGAATGCTTCCACTGGAAAAAACGAGAAACCACCTGAAAGGCCTCCTCTGGTTGAGTTTTTACCTCCAGATGTTCAAGAGGTCAGTAACAGCACGAACAAGCTGCAAATCTGGAAATGTTTACCCTGAACACACATAAACATTACTGTTTTTCTTTCAGAAATTGGCAGAAATGCCCCCGCGGAGGCTTCTGGGAACTCATCTGCACCCTGACAACATCCCTCCGTCTTTCTTTACTAAGAAAGCAAAGGTCAGTAACAATAAGGGTACTTTGAATCACATTAGAAAGGTCGCATGACACTAGATACCAACTAAGAGCTGCAAGTGCCAAACACACCAATGACATTCACATTCACTGTTTGGTTTGGGATGATCTCATACATTGCCTATTTTCAGATTTTGGTGGTGTTCAGAAACCCGAAAGACACGCTTGTCTCCTACTACCATTTCATGAACAAAAACCCAGTTTTGCCCAATGCGGAGTCATGGGACAAGTTCTTCTCTGACTTCATGACTGGTGAAGGTGAGAAAACATTGAACGATGAAAATTACACACTGTTTAAGTGAGTACATTGGTGGACTGAAGTTATATGGCTATTTATGTCCCCTCTTTAGTTTCCTGGGGCTCTTATTTTGATCACGCTCTCGCCTGGGAGAAGCGTCTAGATGACCCAAATGTGATGATCGTGACATATGAGGAACTGAAACAGGTAGAACAACATGCGTGTGTTGTGTTTGCAATATCACAGTTTCGTATTCACTGAACGCTAGCCTGAAAAGTCAATGTAACCCATTTTACTTCGACAATGTAATGGATATGGTAAGTCATTTTAACATTTAATCCTTAAAATGTACTAGTATTTATTTTTAATGCAACTAGTACTTATTTTGCTAGCTAATATTATTTAATCTGTTAAATACTAGCACTTATTCATTAGCTACTAGTAATTTTTTGAAGATACTACTATTTATTTATTAGATACTAGTACTTATTTCAACAGTGATTAGTAAATATCCTACATTAACACATTTAACATTTTCGGCATTGACTTCTATGTGGATCTGTCATTCACATATCATCTATTCAGCTCTGACTAGTATATATTCCAATAGTGTTTAGTATCCTTTTTAATAGTACTAGTAATTATTTATTAGATACTAGAGATATTTATTAAATACTAATATTTTTCAGTAGATACTAGTACCTATCTAATAGATCATTAGGTACTTTACTAGTACTTATTTCCTGGACACATTTTATTTTGTAATCGTTACTAGTAACATATTATACTAGTCACTTTTTTTGTTACTTATCTTATGTTACAACTAGTCAAAATGGCAACTAGAGTTCAATTAAAAATCTTACTAGTAACATTTGGAATAAGTGCTAATATCGAATCATTATGACATAGTACCTAGTACTAGTGCCTAATGAATAGTAGTATTATCTAATGATTACTATTAGTGTATAAAAATTTGTACCAGTCACAAGTGGAATACATACTAGTCTGAATAGTTGAGTACTTGTGTTTAATAGAGCTGCAAAACAATTAGTTACGGTTAATCGATTTAAAATAAAAGTTTGTGTTTGCATACTATACTAGTATTTAATAAATACTAGTATCTTATAAAGAAGTACTAAATATCTAATAAGTACTAGTATCTGCTTTATAGTTCCATGTAAATAGATACTACTATGTTTTAAGGGTTAAATGTTAAAATGGCTTGCCATAGATGTATTTCTAAGGAAAATAATTATTTATGACAGATTGTTACTGATAAATTGTTCACTATAAGACCATGATTAGCTGTGTATTAAAGAATAAACTCAAATCTGACTGCTGTGGTGCTAAAGCCTGTCTGAGTCTGAAACATCTTTTCTGCTGTTCATGCAGAACTTACCAGAAGGTGTAAAGAAAGTCTCAGAGTTCTTCAACCTTCCACTGACCGATGAGCAGGTCAGCAGCGTCGCTGGAGAAAGTACGTTCAGTGCCATGCAGGAAAACTCCCAGAAATCTCATGGCAATTTTGGCAGCATCTTCTTCAGAAAAGGTAAAAAAAATTCTAATTAACTCAGATGTTAAAAAGTGGGGGTAGAATCATTTCATAATTCCAAATGAATACATTATGATCCACAAATAAATGTAAAAAGATGAAAAAAATAAAACGTATTGATAAATAAATAGAATGAGATTCACAAATAAATCTTAGAGTTTCACAAACAAGAATTAAATTCACACAAAAAATAAAATGAGATTTGCAAATAAAAAACATGTTCACAAATATATTTATGTCACAAACACAACTTTGCCTAGCATTCATTTGTGAATCGCATATTGTGCATTTGTGGATCGCTGTGAGCATTGGTGGATATCGAAACATTTTCGAAACAAATGCATGGACTCCACCCACCGTTAACTTAAGCCAATCAGATTACAGCCTCACTTCGCTGAACAATCATATCACATTTTGCTTTACAATCAGGGTGGTTTCGTTTCGTCCTGAAATAACTTCATTCATCAAATAGGAAATATAAGGGCCATATAAACTGGTGCAGTAAAAGATGTTTAAAATTGTATTTCATTATACTGTGTAGTAAGCCAAACCACAATATTATATTTTTGCTTGTCTGTGAAAATGCCAGAGAAACAAAGCATTTTGCTACGGGAACAATGCTATACTGGATACGAACGCGTTATTGAAGCCTCATGTCATTAAAAATTGAAAGAAAAGCATCAATAACTAACTGACTAATAAATAAATGGATTCAACCTCATGATAAACATACGAGTTTGTATAGTACTTAAAACTGCCATCACACAACAGCGTTTCCCTCTTTTTCAGGCAAGCTGTTTAACACTGAAACTGCTAGGGTTTGCTATATATCTAAAAACACCACCGGGTGAAATTTACCATGTACATGACTACTGTTTTGATATAGCTAACAAAAGGTCACTGAATTATGCCACTGTCTTCGCAAAGTTATGTCTAGACTCATAAAATGATTATTTTTAGTCATCGACTATGTTTCTGTCCTGTTGTTTTAAGTGCACTGCTATTTTATCACTAGAACTGCCATGGGGTAAAATTTACACGGCTGTTTTTCAAAATGTAGCCTACATAGCCTAATAGATTTTCAATAAAATATCCAAGTCTTCCAGTCATTGACTTTTACTAAAACTGTTTTATTTACAATCCCCTGTTGTTAAAAAATATTATTAAATTAATTAGTAAAAAAATAATTATTACTGTGTTGCTATTTATTCTAACCTGCCCATTTCCTGAAAAAAAATCTGAACTATGGTGTAATGAATACATTTTTTTATGATTACCCCATGTTTATTGGTGTTATTCTTTTAATCAAATTATAAATTACATAACTAAACAAATTAATAATTAATTAGGTGAAACCCTATTTATTAATTAGGTGCCCTTTAATTTGTTGTTGTATCATACATCTTATGCAGTGTGTGTGGTGAATTATTATTGCTCATTATAGTCTATTTAGGGCACTAAATAACATGGGTTATCTTAAAACATTTTATTATAACATTACATCACCCAAACATGCATTTATTTTATTGTAATTCTTGTTGTCATTGCAGGCTGGTTTATATTCACCATTAAGAAGTGATTAGTGTACCCTGCTTAAAATAGCTGTAAACTTAAAACAACAGAAAACACATAGTTGATGACTAAAGATAATCATTTTATGACTCTAGACATAACTTTGTGAAGACAGTGGCATAATACAGTGGTGTTTTTTTTAGCTATATCAAAACAGTAGTCTTGAACATGGTAAATTAGACCCGCTGGCGTTTTTAGGTATACAGCGACCTCTAGCGGTTTAAGTATTAAACAGCATGCCCGAAAAACTGGGAAACGCTGTTGGCTGCTGTGTGACGGCAGTTAAAAGTGTATTATACAAACTTGTTTGTTTATCATGAGTTTGAATCCAGTTATTTATTAGTCAGTTACTTATTGATGCTTTTCTTTCACTGAATGACATGACGCTTCCATTACGCGTGTATTCAGTAGCCTATAGCATTGTTTCCATAGCAATGAAAGCGTTGTTTCTCTGGCATTTTCAAATGCACGTAAAATATAATATTGTGGCTTGGCTTACTACATGATTGCTTTACTATAATGAAATACAATTTTTATTGTACCCAATTTTTATGGACCTTATTTTTCCTATTTGAGCCGATGCTGATGAATGAAGTTATTTCAGGACGAAACGAAACCGCCCTGATTGTAAAGCCAAATTTGATTGGTTATAGCAAGAACGTGGTATGATTGGTCAGCGAAGTGAGGCTGTTATCTGATTGGCTTTAGTAGATGGTGTGTGGAGTCCACACATTTATGGATCGTCAGCTTCTTGACACTAGAAATGTTTCAAAATCCACAAATGCTCAGTGCACAGGAAGCGACTCACAAATGAATGCTAGACAAAGTTGTGTTTGAGACATAAAAAGACATATGTGAATTAATTTTTTGTTTGAATTTAATTCTTGTTTGTGAAACTCTAAAGATTTATTTGTGGATGTTTATTTATCAATACGTCATATTTTGTTAATCTCTTTACATTTATTTGTGGATCATAATGTATTTATTTGGAAATATGAAACGATTCTACCCCCATACCATTTTCACTTTAAGGCTTAATGCACATATCTATTCTGACATACATAATTTTTTTTGGCATGGTTATGACATTTAAAGGGATAGTTCACCTAAATAAACCAAACGGTTTCTGGTCCACATTGACTTTCATTGTATCTTTTTCAGTGGGAACCAGAAACTGTTTACATACCCACATTCTTAAAATATCTATCTTTATGCTCTGTTCATGAGGGGAATAAAAATCAAAAAGGTTTGAAACAACTTAAGGGTGATTAAATTACAACAATTAAAATTTTTGGATGAACTGTCCCTTTAAATACCATTGTAAATCCAGAAAGTTTGTAGTGTATACCTAGTAGCATGAAAAATAAAAATGTATTCAAATAAAAAATCTATTGTTTATATAATTTACATTAAAGGATTGCTTTGTGATCTTTCTGTCACATGTTTTGTCTTCAGGTGAGGTGGGCGACTGGAAGAATCATTTTTCTGATGCCCAGAGCAAACAGATGGATGAGCTTTTCCAAGCCAAACTAGCTGGAACAAAACTCGGAGCCAGACTGAAGTATGACCTTTACTGCCAATAAATGAGAGGACACAACGTGAGCCGACGGACGGAGAAACTGTTTACTTCACAGAGATTGACTGTCATTCATGCGGGCAGCTGTTTAATCATTTTCATGTTTTGCTACATTCCATTGCTTAAAATAAGCACAAAAAAACTCACTGTCATTAAACCTAACGCTGTGTATATGCTAACATGTATTTAAAAAAAAAAAGAGATGTCAACACTATTTCATTCTGTCAGAAATATGTATTGCAAATATTCACCACTAGTCGGTGCATTAGTTCAATCCCATAAACCTCAGTAAGTATTGTGAGACAAAGCATAATGATTTTAAAATGCTCTAATGGCAGGAAAAGAAGGGAAAAAAAGGATGTTAAATGCAAATAATAAAATGCAACCAACTGTATAATGGTGCATATTTAGGGCAGCAAAATAAAAATAATTATCACTTTGAAAAAGGATGTAAAACACTTCCCATATATATATATATTTTTTTTTATTGTTGATGTCAAAGGTTTTGTGTCCAAGCAAATACACTGATCTATCATTTGGTAAAGGCTCATAAAGGAGGATATCAAAAACATCCTGGAAAAACAACTACACAAGAATAAAGATATTTTAACCAATTATTATATTTTTAAAGTTTTAGTAATTTTGTTGTGGTTTTGTTACTTTTAGTAGTTTTTCTTTTCTTTTTTTAAAATTCTGTATAGTTTTCTTATTCATTTTAATTTTATTAAATATCATTTTAATATAAACTACATTAAAATGAGAAATGAAACTTTTCTCAAAAAGGACATAACAAATCATGGCTTATAACACTCAGTGGATTTGAACATCCTGGGGGAAAAAACTACACAAGAATAGAGGTATTTTAACCAGTTTTTATATTTTACTTTATATTTATCCTTTTACTTTTTTCATATATTTCTGTATAGTTTTCTTATTCATTTTAATTTGATTAAATATAATTTTAATATAAACTACATTAAAATAAAAAATGAAACTAGATAAAGTTTAAATGTTTTATATTATTTTATATGTATTATTTTATTTATTAGTAGTATTATTTATATTCATTTCAGTAAACATTTATTTGTTTTAAGATATTTATTTTATTAAAAACAAGCTTGCAGCGAGAATACATAAGGTTGCTTTTGTCAAGAAGGATATAACGAATCATGGCTTATAACACTTTCGGTTCATTTGATTGCACTAGCAAGGGAAGGTCACGCTGGGTACACTGCATTGTGAGAATGCTATTCATTTGTGCAATAACAGTTTTGTAATTAGTGCTGTATAATCCATCCATTAGGGCAATTTGCACAATGCATAGTTTATATAGTGCATACTGTAAAAATAGCTTGACTACAACATAGCCATGTTGCTAGACTCCTCAAGAGAATCATTCCTAATGAAGTCTAATTACAGCCGTGATGATGCGCACAGCAGATGACCCCTACATGAACAGCACATCCTGGAAACGCTACTGAGTTTTTCTTGTCAAAACAAGATGATCAGTGAGGAAATGCAGAAAAGTGCTCATATCCGACCGGCATCGTTCAAACTCTAATTTAATCGGATTTCAGACTAATGCCACCAAAACAGGAACATGTAGGCCACAGTAGAATATACACAGCCCTGTGGTGCATTTAAGTGGCATATTAAAGTTTTAAATTGCTACAAAGTCTACAACACATCGCAAGGAGAGAAACACTGAACTCTGGCTCATTGGTTTTATAACTGCAGTAAAACAGTTGATGTGGGTTTAGTTGCTGACAGATATGGAACAGGTGTATGCTTGGTATGATTGATTGATATGTCACTGTCACTGATTGTTCAGCATCAAATCAGACAAACCTCATAACTTTCCCAGCTAAAAATGTTCAATTTTGTTCATATTTTTCCAGAGGAAAGACAGACATAAATAGTGCAGAAAGCCAAAATATTAAATGCAATGAATGAATATGTACTGCAAAATCCATTATAGGAGGTAAAAATGAAATAAAAAGTATTTAGTTCAGATGGAAAACATCTGCTCCATAAAGCCAGGGTTGCCACATCTGTGTGACAAAACTAGCCCATGCCAGTAGCACAATGACCATATTCCAAATATCAAAACTCAAAAAAATGTTGTTTCCATACCTAAAATACATATTTTATAGACACTGTTATGCACACTGATCATTAACAAAGCTCAAAGGCTTCCTACCAGTGGCCCTCCTTCACACTTATCATCTAAAACTGTTTTATTATAGGCAGAATGACAAATATTTCAATACAAGCATTTCAGTCAAATGCAATTTATGCAATATTAGGCAAATTTATTCAAAGTTGATCTAGACAAGTACATGGAAACTTGTCTGAAGTCCTAAAGCAGTGAAAATTAAATCTCTATAATTATCCTAAACCATGGTAGGCCTATAACTACAAATTACTCATGGCTTTTGCTACACAGTGGTTACACACCACACACACACACACACACACACACACACAAAATATGGTTACTACACTTTTACTATAGTAAAACATTTTCTTAAGTGATTTGTATTGGTGTGAACTTACTTTCTTTTTTTTTATTGGTTTGTTTTTATAACTGTACTGCCTTAATGGTTTGATGTGTTCTACTGGTTAATAAAAAAGAAATCAGAAAAACACGCTTCAAAGTCACAATCTAAATCAAGTGATTCGCGAACCCACTTCGAAGTTCTGATCTGATTAATGAACCATCGTTTCAGATCAGGACTCGGAGCTTGGATCGCTAGTCATTCAATTCGCGAAATGATTCGTGAAACCCGCTCCGAAGTTCCAATCAAATGATTTGCGATACGTGAAGTTCTGATCTAAATCTAAATTATTCGCGATTTACGCTCCAAAGTCCACTCTACATCTAAAGACACCAAATTTTGGAGGTCACAGTGTGGCAATGAAATATATCACACATATTCTGCTTGAGTAGAGATTATTGAAGTATAATTTTAATTGTGGTATTCTGGAAACCAGCACTGACGGGTCATTTCCTGCTAATAGTAGTTGCCATCAGTTTATATTTGGCAATGCACTTATACAAAAAAAATAAAAAATAAAATAAATAAATAAATAAATAAATTTAAAATAAAAATTGGTCAGAATTTTTAAAGTTTGTCCAGTTCTATTTTGTAAGTGACCTTTTCTTTTCTTTTTTTTTAATTGTTCAATCACTTAAAAGAAGAACAGGAAATTCAGAGTTGCCTATGGAATCTTTACAAAATTCTGTTTATCCGAAAGAAACTGTATTTCTTTATTCATCCTCTGTATCTTCTTAAGGTGTAAATGTATTACTTTGTTGTTGCTTACCCTGGCTATACGTATACGGAGTGTCTATTTACACTAAGTGCAAATAGCCCGCCTTGTTGGCAGTGGCTATTTACACTAACTCCGCCCATCAATGTGTAATGGGGCTAGTCAACACTACAAAAGATGCCCATTGATCACCAGATCTAGTGATGAAGTGGTTAAAGCGCGCGGTTAAATCTTTTCGACACGGACGACCCAGGTTCAATTCCACCTTATGGCGAACTTTTTTTTCATCCTTTTTAAACCTCATATAATATCGGAAAAAGCATTGATTTTCAATAAAAAATAAGGAAATAATAGAAAAATGCAAAATAAAGTATCGGTTAGGGTTAGGGTAGGTGTAGAGAGGGCTTATTGTCCCACCAAGGCTGCATCCATTTAATAAACTGAATTAAAATGATAATTTATACTCAATGCATAATTACTGAATACTGTTTTAATATAATACAATAGTAATAATTGTATTAGTAATAGTAATAGTAGTAATAATTATCTGTCTAAAATACTGTTTAATAAAAAAAAAAAAAAAAACGCTCCGAAGTTCTGTCCTGAACAATAATTTGCAAACCATCGTTTTAAATCAGGACACGGAGAGTAGGCTATATCGTGACTGATTTAATTTGCGAAATGATTTGATCCACTCGATCAAATGATTCGCGATTCACGCCCAAGGTCCCGATCTTCACGATTCGCGAACCATAATTTCAAATGATTCACGATTTGATTAGAGTGCTTTAAAACAGTGAATCAATTTGCGATGCTATGGTTTAAGTTTCGAAAACCTCAGTTTCACCCATCACTGCTTGCTTTTTAAAATCATAACAAGAGATGTCCAAATTTAAAAATGAATGATTGTTTTGATCTGTTTTTTTTGCTAGCGAATCGCTTGAACAGAATGATCGAAGTCACAAGTTTGAATCAATTGGAGCGGTTCCAGCTTAAATGACTCACTCAAAAAAATGACTCTTGTTGGAAAGCACATTGGTCAACGGAAGTTTTTATTAATTGTGCTATATAAATAAATTGTCATTGTCATTGTCAATTCGGCTTTGTTTGTTCCTCTTTTCGCGTCAAACCCTTGATACTGCAACAGTCGTGATATGACGTAATGCTCTGCAACCTCTTTTTAAAATGCTAAATGCAACACATGACAAATAATAATACATCTAAAATGTAAAAACATATAATCTACTACACTTTCCCGCAGCACTGCAGTTTTAAATAAGCAAAAAATGTATGTTTCCCAAAAAAAAAAAAAAATAATATTACCATTTCAAAGATAACATCCAACACAAATCTAGTACGAACATTTTCAGGTGAGGTAACCTGTTTACTGCTAACTGATAACACTATTGAACAAGGGCGTAGGTTTGTTTTTGACATTGGTGGGGACATAAACCCAAATGAACTTAATCCCCCCCCCCCCCCCCCCTTCTTGTCTGGTATGATTACATTCTGCCCATGTATTAAATGTGCGTCCTTGAAAGCGCACAGTTTTCAGGCTATTTAACTTCTTAGGTAATCTCATTGGTTTCATATGCGTCTGAAATTACAAAAACATATAGGCCTACATATATTTATTTTTTTGTGCAAAATTATTGCTAGGGACAGTTTGGCAGTAGCTGGATATTGTGAGGGACACGCCCCGTCCGCCCCCCCTAATTCTACGCCCCTGCTATTGAAACACTATTAATATGATGAGCTAATATGATGAAAGCATCCATTCTAAATAAAATGATTAATTTTTAAATAAAACTGTACTGAACCCATACTTTTAAGCCATGTTATTTATGCATGTTTGGGAAGGAAGTATATCTGAGGACGATGCGAAACACTTTACTGATTATGTCTGATTCATCAATGATAAACACCACTCACTACACTGTAAAAAAAAAAAAAAAAGATTTGTTAAGTCAACTTAAAATAATTTGTTACCCTGCTGCTTTAATTTTAAGTTCATTCATCTCAAATAAGTTTATTCAAGTTGAAATGTTAAGTTGTACTAAGTGACAACTTAGATATTCAAGTTGACTAAACAAAAAAATTGTTTGTTTAAAACTTAACAGCTGTGTTTGCTACTCGGCTGACTTAAAATTTTAAGTTGGATCAACTCAAATATGTAAGTTGTCACTTATTAAAGCCTAACATTTTAAGTTCACTAAACTTTTTTCAAGTTGACTGAACTTACAATTTTAAGGCAGCCAGGTAAAAAAGTTGACTCAACAAATTGTTTTTTGTAGTGTACGTCAAACAAGGTCAAACTCTTTAACATTTTGAATAAAATACCTATATACACAAGAAGAACAACAGCTGTATTACGGGAAAACAAATCTGGAGCAGAATGTCTTGTCTAGATGTCATAAATCAAGCTGTTGCCATTTATTCTGCTCCTATCCAAAGCTGTGGAACCATTTCAGCAAATAAGACAAAGCACGAGTTCAAATGTCACACAAACTGCCCTTTTCACTTCGATCAGATTGAATCAGAATTGAGTCACTCACTGACCGTCTGTGATATGGAGCTTGATGAGCATTTACTATATCATTTGTTACAAGGCTCAAAAGGCGGGTGAGACATGACAAATCACAATAGCTAAAGATGCCTGAAAATCCCCAAACATTCTCTTTTGTGTATTTATTTTATGTGCATTTGATTTTTCACTCTAATATGTTAATAAAGGTCAGTAAACAAACTCTGACGACCCCAGAGAAAGAGCACAATGTTATTTGTCCAAAAATAGCTTAGGAAAAAAAAAACTTCTCTCATCAAAGAGCATCATTAGAACCCTGTTAGTTAGTGGCTAATTTCCATATCTGGTTTTACTGTGACTGTCATGCAGAGATCTGGTTCGACGGGCGTTCAGATGTAGCCGCAGGAAATGAGGTCCTGAGGGGGTCATTACAAACTCACAGAGCACCATCACTGCAGAAACCCAGAACCGCACAATTTACCGCTCACATGATCATCAAACAGAGATGATTGACACACGGACTATAACCAGGTAGCAACACACTATAAACAACAGTCCATTACCAACAGGTAACAGAAGTAACCTTTTATTATTTTCTAAATCACAGTGTATTTCGGTTCTATTTATATTGTAATTGTATAGATAAGTTATAGAAAATATATTTAATTGAAAGATTTATGTAGAGTATGTTCATAAACTGCAAAGCAACAGTCTGGCAACAGGCTTTGTATTGGCAAGCACACAAAATAGTGCATTTACTATTTACATTAATTACAGAATGATCATTTTATAGAACTGTGTATATTTTGATTTTATATTTATATTGTTTAGAACCATAAAACATTTAAATAGAGGTACTGTCTACCATTGAGGTATAGCAGAAATGCATTAGAGATATATATTTTTTTTTAATTAAGACTGATGCATCGTATTTTTATAAATATTACATTTTAAATTAAACCAAATTATGTAAATAATTAATTTTCATAATTTAGTAAATAAAAAATAAATAATGAGAATAATGTATAGTGTTTTCATAGTATTGTAGAATTGTAGAAATTAAATTAAATTAATATGATCCCAAAAATAAATGAAAATAAATAAATTAAATTAAATTAAAAATTAATTAAATTATTTTAAATTTCAACAAATAAATTATTGTAAATAAAACCAAATTTTATTATCATTATGGGTTTGGTTTTATATTTATCAATAAAGCACAATTAAATGTACAGGTACATTACAGTGTACAATATACAATTATACAATGTACAATATACACTATAGATTTTTTATTACACACACATGCATAGTTTCAGGTGGGAATTTAAATATAAATATTTATAAAAGATTATTGAATTTAAGTCTTTAAGTTTAGAATTTAAGTGAATTATTGATTATGAGTATGAAAAAGAATTCAGTAATTTAATAGTATATTAATACACACACAATCAAATTATTGAATTCATTTTCAATCATTTAATTTATCATTTATTATAATAATTTATTTTTGTGGTGAAATTAATTAGATTTATGCCTAAATAATTCTACAATACTATAAAAACACCATATATTAATCTTAAATTTAAAAATGTATAATTTATTTTTTATTAGATAAAATACTGAAAATAAATGATGAACATAGTTTGGATTATTTTAAAATATAAATTGCAAAATTATTAAAATGCATATAATACACAATATACATTAATCATAACTGCCAACAATGTATAACACATTTCTGTTGCCTAAAGTGTAGACAGTACCTCTATTAAAATGTTTTTTATGAATCTAAACAACACAAATATAAAACCAAAATATACACACTCCTATAAAATGAAAATTAAGTAATTGATTTAATTAATAAATTCATTATTTTGTGTGCTTGCCTATACAAAGCCTGCTGCTAGACTGTTGCTATGTTTATGAACATACTATACATAAATCTTTAATTAAATTATATATATTTTTTGTTAACTCTAATTATAGAAAACACCTGTACATTAATAGTGTTTTATGGAACTTTTATGCACTTACAATATAAATATAGAACCGAAATATAATATTATATATACTATATATTATATATCAAAATTTGCATTATTGTAATTAAAGCAGTATAATTTTACAAAATAGCAAATAGCAACCAATGCACTAAAAACACTTGGAATACTGTAGCAATGACACAGCAACACCCTGACAACAGGCTTTGTATGGGAAAGCACAAAAACCAATGCATTTATTAATGTAATCACTTACAGAGTAATGTATATTTTGGTTCTGTATTTCCAGACGGTTATACTGCGACCTGAAATGACCCGTTACACTGTACGCTGACCTGAATACAGTGTGGGTGGAGAAATATTGTGCAGTAATATTAGATTAGCAGACCTGCAGAATTCTGTAATACGATTGACCGATGCTTCTATAATGACTCTGATTCGACTCACATCACGTCATACCTTTCACAATCGAATGAAGATGCCTAATTACCACCACAGACTGTCTTAACCTTAACTCTGAGCTTTAGATTTCAGATTATACTTCAATTAAACATTGCATATATTAGAAAGCACAATAAATGGTCAAAAACAAACGGGAGTGAATGTCATTTAAGTATTATACAGAAAAATGAGTCAGCGGCATTTTCAGTCTTTCCGAGAAACCCAATTTGAGTTTAACCACCAGATCACCGTTGGGTGTATCCTACGGGACCGCGTGACGCAGGACAGACGCTGAGGATCTTCAGTAACGTGAATAATCAGGTGTATAAAAGCGGCGGTCAGCAGAGAAAGAGAGACAGACGGGAACTGAGCTGAGGAAACTATTCTTCATCCAAACAGGTGTCAGAGACCTTATACAACCGCACAGCTGAAAATACATCCTGACCGTGAGTACTTGGATTCTTCAGTGCTATTAGTTTTATATATTATATATTTCTAGAAAAATATAAACTTAAAAAAAAAAAATTATAGGTAGTTGGGTACTTCACAAATTTTGCAATGCAAATTCAAAAAAACAATGCATTAAGAGCCAGGGGTGTAAACTTTTGAACAGAATGAAGATTTTTCTTTTTGCCTAAATATCAGATTTTTTTTTCATTTAGTACTGCTCTTCACAAGCTACAGAAGATACTTACATGTTTCCCAGAAGACAAAATAAGTTACATTTAACTTATGATCTTCAAATTCCAACCCCCCCAACCACCCCACCCCCTCCAAGCTCTTAATGCAACGTTTTTCTTTCTGGAACATCAGTGAGCGTTTAAACCTTCTGTAATAGTTGCATATGAGTCCCTCAGATGTCCTCAGTGTGAAAAGATGGATCTCAAAATCATACAGTCATTGTTGGAAAGGGTTCAAATACACAAAAATGCTGACAAACCAAAGAATTTGTGGGACCTAAAGGTTTTTTCTGAAGAATAGCGAGCAGTTCTTCAGAACTGTTCAGGACAAACAAGGAACTCATGAACAACTATCACTGAACAAAAAAACAGCTGTGGATCATTCAGGTAACAACACAGTATTAAGAATCAAGTGTATGTAAACTTTTGAACAAGGTTATTTTTTATAAATTCAGCTATTATTTTCTCTTGTGGACTATATGTAAATGTTTTTTTTTTTTATGTGAAATATATTTTATGATCCTGTGTATAAGCTTTTGACCTCAACTGTATATTGTTAAAAAATGAAACTTGTAAAAACATTTATAGGTATTTGGGTACTTTATTTACAAATTTCACCTTTCAAATGTATGTGCATTTATTAAAGTAAAATGTTTGCGCTCATGTTAAATGGGAAACTACATTAGATATTTGTACTTTTACAAATGCATTAAAATAAACTGAAAAAAAAATAAATTAAAAACTAGTTACAGCACCTAAGATGCATTTTCCATTTTATTTTTGTGCATGTTTTGTGTTTAAACTAAAACCTTGATATTGATAACACATAGAAAGCCCAAATTGCTGTTAATTATCAAGTGCAGTTCAGTTGCTATCGTAAGAAAAGAGAAGTCAATCTGAAAATACAGTCTCATGCAGATGTTTGTTCTGACCTGGTTTAAACGTCTGCAGAAAGCCATGATTTCACTAAGCAGCTGTCAGATGCTCCTGCTGATGGCCGTCTGCGGCGTCTTCTGCTGCAGGACTCTTGCGATGCCTGCAATCTCTACATATCCTGACATCAGGTGAGACATAAAACACAATTAATGTAAAGTTATTATCAAATTGAAACCTATTTTATATTATTATAGTTTAATTTTGCATTTTTTTGGTAGGTGGGCTTCATTACAAAATAAACATTTTAAAGAAAACATTTATGAAATTCACTCAAATATTATATTCTAAACAAGTATGCAAATGTTTAATATACTTGTAAAGAATGATTAGTTCTTTAAACAATCCTACTTTCCTTGCATCAAGTACATAGTTTGTATTTTGCATCTTAATTCTTTCCAGACCAGGCGGTCTCGATGAAGATGGAGAGGACGAGTGGACGAGAGACCCATCACTACAGGATCTGGAGGCGTATAAAATATTATATGAACTCACAAACACTGTCGAGAGGTACGTGGAAACACAACATGAAATTAGCAACAGCTTCCATTTACTCTCTCGTAAAAATATTATAGATCCATTTCCAAGGGAAAGACTAAAGCTGTAAATGTGATGATGATGAAGATCTCTGGAGTTTATGAGAAAGCACTGAAGACCACCTTACAATAAAATAAAAAGCGTTTTTTCATCTGTATTTGTTTTAGACCATCCAGACACGCTGATGGGCTGTTCACGAGCGGATACAGTAAACTGCTTGGCCAACTGTCTGCTAAAGAATACCTGGAGTCTTTACTTGCAAAGAGAGTCAGGTAAAGATAAAAGTATGGTTTAATCTCTTAATGCACTTAAAATAGCTGTAACTCATGAATGCTTTGAATAACATAAGGTTTGTCTCCATTTAAAAAAAAAAAAAAAAGCTATCAGCTGCCTGAAATGTAGTGTAAAAAGTCTTTAACAGGTTTATTGTGAAGTAAATGTACTGTATTTTTTTAGTTTATATTAAATAAATATTTTACAAAACATTTTTAAATTTAAAATTGCTATAAAATCAAAGCAATAAGTCTAAATAAATTATGTTCCAAATTTAAAATTGGTATTTTAGATAATTTAGGTTCCCATTAGATGTTTACTTGACACCATGCACTAGAGGGAGAAGCCCAATAAAAGGATGTAAAAAGGTACAATTTCCACTGTAAAATAATTTCTGATTTCAAAAATTATATCTAATTTAGGATGATTACTAAAATATGCGATAGGGAAATCAAAGCCTTAAATACACTATATTCCAAATTTAAAGTTGATATTACAGAACTTGAGGTTCCTGTGAGATTTAGTTTATACCAAAAAAAAAAAAAGAAAAGCATCTGGGCGACAACCAGTGTCCACTGAACGTATTTTACCGTCACTAATTTATAGTTTTATATCACAAAATAACCACCATGTATGGAACCTTGAGAACGATATGTATTTTAAGTTTTAACAAAAAAAAATTTATATTGTAGTACATTTTGTGCAGTGACATTTGACACCACCCACTAGGGGGAGGAACCCACTTAAACGATTTAAAGTAGCATTTCCATGGTAACCCAATCTGTCGAAATAAATTATATTCCAAATTTGAAGTTGATATTACAAAAATTTAGTTTCCTGTAAGATTTAGTTTAGATGCAATACCAAAAATAGCCACCGGGTGACAACCAAACTTCACTAAACGTATTTTCCTGTCACAAATTTATACATTTTACTTACAATATTACTTATGTTGTACAAATTTTGTAATGACACTTGACACTGCCCACTAGGGGGAGGAGCCTGCTTAAAGGATTTAACACACCATTTCCATGGTAAAAAAAATATTTGCTTAGGCGCTATCCCAAAAATAGCCACCGGGACTTACATTACTTATATCATAAAATAACCACCAAATATGGAACCCAGACCTTTCCAACAACATGTTTGGTGAAGTTTTGACTAAAAAAAATATAGTAGTAAATTTTGTAATATGACACTTGACACTGCCCACCAGAGGGAGGAGCCCGCTTAAAGGATTTAAAGTACCATTTCCATGGTAATGCAATGTGCGATTTCAAAACTAAATTTATTTAGAGTGTTCAAGCTTTTGAATGATACCTAATTTATGATGACTGCTAAAATGTGAAGGGGAAATCAAAGCCATATGTCTAAATAAATTGTGTTCCAAATTTGAGGCTCCTGTGAGATTTTGTTTAGGCACAATACCAAAAATAGCCACTAGGCGACACCCAAACTCCAATGAACACATTTTCCAGTGACAGATTTATAAATAATTTCCAAAATAACCACAATATATGGAAACTTGGAACTTAGTCCTTAGTCCATATTGTCCTTTCCAACAATATTTAATTGCATTTTACATACAAATTACATACAATTACATGTAGTAAATTTTGTAATATGACTTGACACTGCCCACTAGGGAAGCTAAAAGGATTTAAAATACCATGTCCATGGTAACACAATGTCTGATTTCAAACGGTTTATATTATGATTAAATAAGTCTGGATGCCAAACTGAATGTGCTAAGTATCACAAGGTAATGCGATATCTGTTGTGACGCTAATTTAATTAAGCTTTTAATAACGAGGCAACAGGACGTGAGTGCACAGTGGAGCTCATCTTTCTGTCTGTCCACTGTAGTGATGAGCTGGGCATGGAGCAGATGCCTGTGAAACGTCACTCAGACGCCGTCTTCACAGACAACTACAGCCGCTACCGCAAACAGATGGCGGCCAAGAAATACCTCAACTCTGTTCTGGCGGGAAAAAGGAGGTACGGCTCGAAAAAAAGGCGAGCATCACTATTACTAGTGCAAATTAAATGACACAATAATCACATTAAGTTAAACTGAAGCATCCAGAATATCAGAGACCACAAGCAACCACCCAGAACACCTTAACACACGACAACAATTTGGTTCTCTTTTTTGCGTCTTATTGCGCTTAAATGGTCAAATACACACACAATAACACTGCCACTCAAAAGCTTGGGATCGGTAACATTTTGAATGTTTTTGTAAACACCTTGTTTACGCTCATCAAGGCTCTATTTATTTGATCAAAAAGAAAAAAAAAATATTGTGAAATATTATTTTTATTTAAAAGACTGTCTGCTATGTAAATACATTTTAAAATGCAATTTATTCCTGTGATCAAAGCTGAATTTTTAGCATTATTACACCAGTCTTCAGTGTCACATGATCCTTCAGAAATCATTCTAATATGCTGATTTATCCATGTTGAGAACAGTTGTGCTACTTAATATTTGTTTGGAACCTGTGATACTTTTTTTCAAGATTCTTTGATCAATAAAAGTTTAAAAAGAACAGCATTTATTTAAAATAGAAAGGTTTTCTAACAATAACAATTTATCTAACAAATCTAACAATTTTCCACCACTGTTCAAAAGTCTGGGGTAAGTCATTTTGTCATTCTTTCTTTTTTTTGCAAGAAATTAACACTTTCAGTCACCAAGGATGTGTTAAATTAACAGTTAGATTTATATTAGTTAGATTTATATTTAGATTAGTTAGATTTATATTTTTAATAAATGCTGTTCTTATAAACGTGTTATTCATCAAAGAATCCTGATATATATATATATATATATATATATATCAATCACAGGTTCCAAAAAAAAAAAAAAAATTGACAGCACAACTGTTTCCAGCTCTGATATTTCTAATAATAAATCAGCATGGAGTAACAGCTAATGAAAATTTAGCTTCACATCACAGAGTTAAATGATATTTTAAATATAAAAACATTATTTTATATTGTAATAACATTTTGCAATATTACAGTTTTTCTGTATTTTTGATAAAATAAATGCAACTTTTGAGCGGCAGTGTGAATGCATCTTTTTTTTTTTTTTTTCTTTTGCAGTGTGAATGCATTTCATGTTTCATTATAGAAAATGTATGATCCATTTTGATGTGGTTTAGGTGATGCACTACTGCCCAAATGCTGCCTGTGCTCTTCAACATGTAAGTGCAAGCACATCTCATGACTACATTTCTAGATTTGTAGTGTATTGCTTTTTAAATTAACAATTTTGGATTATCAATCAATGTCAAGTGTCTGATTGATCTCTTCTTTATCACATATAACAGCTGTCAAGTTAAATCTGATGTAATGCGGTTGTTTTCCTGGTGTTATGTAGGTGACATGGACGCACAGCTTCAAGATTTCGCCATCATTATATAAATATATTCAAGCTTACACAATCTATTACGGCTGAAATTGAATAAATATAAATAAACAGCACTGAACACAACACAAACTGAACGAGCACGTCAGTGAATGAATCAGTGTAAATGACACATCTGTTTGCTGTTGGCTGACTAATGCTGTTATGTCTATAGAAATCTATTTTGACTGCAGTCATTCTTGATAACTGAAATCAAACCAATAAAAATGATCGTGTTTGTAAAAACAGTTTTGTCTGCTGCTGTCATTCCTTTGTCATTCCATTTTATATACACACACACACACACACACACACATATATATATATATATATATATATATATATATATACACACACACATAATAAATATACATTTACAATGTCACAATGTTTTGTTTTTAAACCCCTTATATAAACTAACAAAGTCAGAATTAAACTAAAATAACTAAAACTAAAATAAACATTAATAAAAACCTACAAAGACATATAAAAAACAACACTAAATATGACACAAAAATAAATAAATAAATTAATTAAAACTGATGCTAAAATTAATACCACAAACATTGTTACTTGAAATAAGTTTGCATGTCACAATAAAATATATATATATATATATATATATATATATATATTTTATTGTATATATATAAAAACTTTTTATTCCAGGTATTTGCCAAAGCCAACATTTCTAAATTTAATTTAGACTGGCTTGATGGACTAAAATAACAAAAATAAATAAATAATAATAATTAAAAAAACAAAAAAAAAAAAACTATATAGACATTTAAAAAAAAAAATAAAATAAAATACACACACACAAATTAATAATATTAATAAAAACTATAATAGTGTTTTGAATATACTAAAATATCACAATAAGTAGGAATTGTAAACCAAAAAATGTTGCAATTACTTTTTTAATTGTTTTATTCCATGGTGGAAACAAGTTTCTGATATGTTCAGATATAGAGTATTTATTTATTTATTTATTTATTTATTTATTTAATTGAGAACAAAGCATTTTGTACAAGAGTATGTATAGCCAAAATGTCAGGGGTATAAATTAAGACAACAACAACAACAAAAAATTAAATAGTTATATAGTTTGTACTGCTTTCAAGTTTTTACTTTTAAAATTTGTTTCCAAATAGATTTTAGAAATACATGTCAGTTATAATAATCAACTAAAATTAAAACTGACGCTAAAATGAATACCATAAACATTACTGTTACTTGAAATAAGACATATGTCATATGTAACAAAAAAAAAAAAAAAAAAAACTTTTCTAATTTAGATTGGCTTGATGGACTAAAATAACCAAAATATAAACATTAAATATCATTATAAGTAGGAATTGTAAATCAAAATACTCAGAATTAAAAGATAAAATGTTGCAATTACCTTTTTTTCCCATGGTGGAAACAAGTTTCTGATATGTTCAGATATGATTATTTATTTTTGCATTTATTTAATTGAGAACCAAGCATTTTGTACAAACAAGACTATGTATAACCAAAATTGTTTCCAAATACACTTTAGAAATACATGTTATTATAATTAACTAAAATTGAAGGTGTATGTCAAAATAAAAGCCAACATTTCTAAATATAAAGACATACTAAAAGATAAAAAAAAAAAAACTAAAATTAAAATATTAACAAAAACTATAAGTGTCTCGATTATACTAAAATATCGTAAGCAGTTACCTTTTTAATTTTTTTTAATATTCAGATATAATTTATTATTATTAATTCAAACCTGGAATAAAAATGCTTTTTCTAGACAAAAACTAGGTTTAAACACCACATCAGCAACTTCCTCCAGTAAGGAAAAGACTAGCGGCACAAAATGCCACGTTTCCTGTTGTGTCACAAGTCTTTGCAGAGTAATCAGGAATTCAGTGCATGTAATCATTTTCTCTAGTGACTCCCTTTGGGCAACTGCTAGAGCAAGTGGCATTCAAATATTCCAAGATTTTTAAGTGGTATCTGATGCTTTATCTGGGTTTGGTCAGTCCAGTGTAATGGTGAATGGACAAAAAGCAGGACATCCCCTTAGCTCACGCTGACCTTTGACCCTGCAGTGATTAGGCATCTGCTGCTGCTGATAGTGGTCAGCTCTCACTCATTGAGAACATTCCTGCAGATAAGGCCCTGATGCTCTTTGAACTTCTGCTGCGAGACCAGAGTTCAAACACACGCACAGCTGTTGCAGGTAGGGCTGCTTTGACTTGATACGCTTTCTATTAATGTGCTTTTTATGTTTTGAGTGTGTTGACAGACGGTCAGTAAACAGATCATTTTGTGCATTAATGACTGGGGGATTGATATAATACCAATCAATACCAGTGAAATATAAACAATATTTGCCTCCTTGAACCGATTTGTTATCTTGACATACAACACGTGGCATCCAGTGTCAAACTGTTACATTATTTAAAATATATATAGTTAAGTAATATTTAAATATTCCGTAATATTTTCTAATAATATATACACACACACACACACTTCTTTATTTTTAATATATCATATAATATATATAAACAATGTTATATTTATTAAATTCAAATATTCATACTGCATATTTGAATATTATGTAATTTTCTATTATATATATATATAATATTTATATTAATAATATTATATTTTTTATTATATTCCAATATACAGCATTCATTATTGTATTATGTATTACGTAAATATCTAATAAAATTATTATATATTTATATTATTAAATATACACATATATACACATACAATTATTATTAGCAAACTAAGGTAAAATTCAAATATACAGTATGAATATTTAAATATCAAATATAACATTATTATTATATAAATTTTTATAATATAAATATATATATATATATATATATATATATATATATATATAATGTTTTTATATTATATATTATATAATATAAATATATATATATTATATATTTATAAACAGTACGTATTATTGTATGTATTATTAGGTATTACGTAATTTTCTAATATTATATAATAGTTATTATTAGAAAATGCAATGTAAGACGTAAGAAATGTAATATTCAAATATACAGTATGAATATTTTAATATACAATATAACATGAATATATTTTATAATAAATATATAAATATTATATTATATATAATCAATATTTCATATATTATAAATTACATACTTATATATTATAAATTCCAATATATAATTATTAGAAAATTACATAATACACACATATATATATATATACATATATATATATATATATATATATATATATACACACACACACACACACACACAGACACACACACACACACACACACACGTGTGACTGTTTAAAATGCTACACATTTGCAATGTTAAAAAATAATGAAAAAAAAAAAAAAGAAAGAAATAAAGGTTCTTAATTTTTGCCTATTGCTTTTGTGGATCATTTTCTCAGAGTACATAAATCATAATATTTTACAACAGACCAGAATGAATGAAGGTGTAAATGTAACTGTAATTAATACTGTTCATTTGGCATAAATGATTAATCAATATGACTGATGGGCGGTTAATGATTCTCTAAACTCTCAGTCTGACAAACAGCATTGCATCACAGGGTGAATCATATTGATTTATTAGCTTTGCTTTCTAAGTGAAACCATTCCTTTTCCTCATTGTGACGTGCTGTGATTTTAACGTGTTGATCTATAGCAGTCATTTAGTAAAGCTGTTCAAGACTTCACCACAGGCTGGTTAAAACATCTCATGTCATAATAAATAAAGATTTTGCAGTATTTCAACAAGTTGCAACTCTTTCTGTGGCTGGATTGCGTTATCACACAGACAGCTAATATTTGGCTTCTTTGAGACAGCAGGCAAAAATCTGACATCATCGTGAGAGAAACAGACATGGTACAAAACATTGCGTAATAGAGATCTGCACTTTTGGAGAGTAGTCGTCTATCTGTATGAACACTCAAGAACTAACGCTGGAAACTCTGCTGGAGTTACTGAATTTAATTGCTCAACAGCTATGAGAAACAGTTCGGTAAAGGTAAGAGCAGAGTGTTTTCTGATCGCTTTAGTTATGTAAGATGAGGGTTAAGTAGATATTTTGCTGCTGTTTTACTGTCTACTACAACAACACATCATTTTAAGAATATAAATCAAGAGAAAGTTCTGAAATATATAAAATTCATAACATCATGAATTTTTCTAAAGCTGCTTTGAAAAAGAGTGTTGTGAAAAGTACTACACAAATAAAATTTGAGATTTTTTGTGACATTGTTTTCATGGCACACACATAGTTTGCATAAATAAAACATTTAATTAAATTAAATATATTCTAAAAAACAATATAAAAATTGTGAAACAAATTAAAGCTGCCATGAAACAATGGGTATTGTAAAAATAATAGTATTAAAAATAAAGACCACTGTCAACAACTTACATAAAATATATTTACATAAAAAATAATGTGAGCTATTGTCATGAAAAAAAGATCAATAAAGATGCATTTATTTAATAAAAACATATATATTTAAAAGTTTATGTTTTTAAAAGATTTGGAGTTTTTTAAGAGCTCACCAAGCCTGTATATATATATATATATATATATACACACACACACACACACACACACACACACACATTTATATATATAGTAATTTATATAAAAATAGAAATAAATAAATAGAAATAAATACAAAAATATATTTAATATTTAATACTTTTTAAAATAACTGCTTTCTATTTGAATACATTTTAAAATGTAATTTATTCCTATGATTTCAAACCTGAATTTTTAGCATCATTATTCCACTCACATGATCTTTCAGAAAACATTCTAATATTCTGATTTGCTATTTATTATTTTTATTATGTTGAACGGCATTTATCTGAAACTGAAATCTTTTGTAACGTTATGTTGTCTTTATCATCACTTTTGACCAATTTATTAATTTTTGATACATTTATTACATTTATAGGAGTCAGTGTGTATATATATATATATATATATATATACACACACACACACACACACACACACACACACACACACACACACACTGACTCCTTTTGGATGGTCTAGTAGTGTGTAATGCTACAAAAGCTTTTTATTTCAGATAAATGCTGATCTTTGGATCTTTCTGTTCATCAAGCATCAAAGAATGGGGGGGTCATAAAGGACAATAGTGACACTGAAGACTGGACTCATGATGCTGAAAATTCAGCTTTGATCACAGGAATAAAATTACATTTTAAAATATACTAAAATAGTAAATGATAAAAATATTTCACCATACTTTGTGTCAAAAACGTATTAAAAATATATTTGTTACAGTAATGGACAAAATTTGGGTTGAAATAGTGTTTTGTTTATAGAATAATACCAAAATGCTTTTTTTCCCCTAATGCAAATATTATTTCTGTTGAATTTGTGGTGAATTAAAACTTTGATTTATTTATTGCCTATCTTTCATGATGGAAAAACTACTTTTATTTTGTAAAAGGAAGGCCAGATCAATATTGTGCAGCTGTTTTACAAAAAGAAAAATAGTATTTTTGTGTGATGATAGAACAATTTATCAGCCATGCCCGACTAATCGAGTTAACACTGCGCAAACTAATTGTTCTTGTACTCGTTTGCCACCAAAACATGACATGTAGGCTAATGCCAGCGGCCATGGCTAAATTACTCAATATTTCACTCGACTACTTCTGTGTAGTTAATCTGAGCGAGTCAAAAAGGAAATCATCCATCAACACAGATCTCTTCGCAGCTCTCTCAACACCAGCGGCTCCGTTTCCAGTGTTTCACTGTTGTTTTTGGGCTGTTTTTGGACAGTGTTCCTCTGATTTGACAATGCAGGTTTCAAGATAAGTCTAAAGACTGACTCAGCAGCTTCCTAAATTCAAGCTCACTCAACAAACTCACTTGTTTTGATAGGTGTATTAGCTCACGCTTTCATTGTCTTTCCACAGAATAAGTGCAAATGATGTTAGTCGACAGATTGCTCAGGAGAAACAAATGCTTTCTTATGAAGCAGAACAGTTAAATCATGTTTCTGACCAGCTGTGTTGGGAACATGTCGCATCTTGCAGTGAAAAGTATTTGATCTGGATACGTGACTTGCGGATGGAGTCAAATGAGGATTTAAAAGCCCGCTGTTGGGTGGAAGATTTTAATGATATGTGTGTTCAGAGGTTATAAATAGTAAAGGGCACTCAGTACAGTCGTTTACATGCATATCTTCACGGCTTTAAAACTTTATTAGTGGCTTTTGCTAAGACAAAGATTACTGTTAGTCATTCTTAGGGACTGTGATTTGATTTAACCATTCTTGGTGTAAGGAGTAGAAAAAAATGTAATAATAAATAAATTAATGTATTTTTTTTTTCAAATGTAGAAACAGTCGATTTTGTTAAACAACTTTTATGACTACGAGTGTTAAAGGGTGGTGACCAGCAGTGTCATTTCTGTTTGGACGTGTCCTCCATTAGTCTTTATATGTGGTTTAGCTGTCTGCCTGTTGCATCCTATCCAAAAGAGACACAAAGTTCCTCTGGCAGCACAACATTTGATAATAACATCAAGGTAACTGGCTGAAAGCATCTTGATGCTCTAATTTGTTGTCTAATCTCTATTAAATTACAATTACTTCACACACACACCTCGTTATTACAAAGAAAAAAGAACAGCTACGGTGTAGTGTGCTGGTGCTTTTACTGGTGTGATATCTATCGTTATGCTGACTTCACGTGCTATCAGAATTATCATACATATCAGTTTCCTAATCGGAAATTGGACTTCAACTCGGTCTCAATTCGTATTTACTACTTTGATATTCGGAAATAATTTTGATACCAGAGATTCCGAGTTGGGCGGGTCATAAACTTTAAACATGGTGGAGGGGACAACCATTGCTATTGTCAATGCTGTTCTCACAACAACTAGGCCTACATCCGGGATGTCTTGTCGCTAAAGTAGTGTATTTATAGGATGGATATGAACGGAACATATTGTAAGAAGTGAAATAAGCATGTATTTGAAATAATTCCAGAATTGTCTGCAAACTGCATGTATAGCGCGGCTAATGTTTACATGATTGTCAACCAATGGGATGCTACATTTTATTCTTTCCAACATTAAAGCACTTAAATACGACAAGCTCGTAATCACAACTTCATAAGTGGAAAATAGGACATTTCCGATAGCACATCAAGGCAGCATTATTGCAACTTGTTATCTTACAGTGCAGTGTTTCCCACAGGATTTCGCGAGACTTGTGGCGGCAGGTGACGTCACGTTAATTTGCATATTTGTGACGTCATCGCGTCAAGTTTGCATTCAGACAAGTTTGGGCACTTCAGATCTGTTGTACTCTATGAACTGTCACATACTGTAATACACCTGAATGCCCAATAAAGCTGTCAAATCATGTTTTTCTGTTGTCATACATAAAACTCTTTAAAACCTGATTTATAATCGCAACATCGTCTTATAAAATCAATATACATCTAACTTACACTAAAAAGCGAATATATGGGGTGGTTTTGGCTAGATTACTGTTTTGTCTCATTCGGCACACTGTCTGCGTCTGAGTAACAAACTATAAGCTATAACACAAATTATATTTATGTTTAAAAGTCCAAACAGTCAGTATTTGACAGGCGCTTGGAAACGCTTGTTTGTATATGATTTATTGACGAGTCTGCTGTGTAAAGCACCTTTCACACCGAACACGGTTTAGCGCAGCCCTTCAGAGCGCAGTGGCAAAAGTTCAACTATTTTGAACAAGCAATCGATTGAAATGAATGGGTTTCATAGCACACAGCTTGCAGCGTTCGGTGTGAAAGCCGCTTTATGGCCAAATCTGCACAGAATAGATGTAGAGAGAGGCTGTACTGCGCCTGGAAAGTCATACCTCATGATCGCAGGGCAGTACTGATTACATCTTCCATCTAAACAATAGCTAGGTTGTTCCAAAAAGTCACTAGGTTTGTCAGTATGTACCTGTTACGGGAAAAAGCCACCAAAAGGGTCTGAAAGTTGCTAAACATTGTGCTAAAGTCGTGCTTGCTTGTGTGAGACGGAACTGATGGCAGCGGCCGGTGAGTATTTGTGGCAGTCGATGTGGATATTGTGGTGGCTCACCACAAATAAATCAAAGTATGGGAAACAGTGGCGTCATTCCGGAGATTGTCTGTGAAGATTACGAAACGCATAAAGGGAGGGGAGATTTTCCACTAGTTAAAGGTGCACTGAAGTGCCTTGAAACACGCAGCATTATTCTATGTGGTGACGTGATTTCAACTGAAACAGGAAAACAGGGCGAGCCATATCAAGCAGCCCCGCCCATTTTTTAAAATAGCCAATAGCGTTCGATTTATATCTGTTTGGGCCAGAGCCCGTGTGCTCAGTTGAGCCGCATTTGACAGCTTATGACAGCCACAGTCTAACAGATTACCTCATAGATTGAATATGAAACTCTTACTAACAAAATAGTGACCATAATCATGCTGAGGCTGAGTAGTTTAATACATGCTGACTCGCGCATATGATCTGCTCCGTGCTATCGCGTCTCTTGACTGGGGTCAAAGTCCGGAGTGTACTGCTTGCTGCAACAACGCGAAACCAGACCTCATTTGACCCATGGAAGGCATATTTACACTGTCTGGATCGTTCCCTATCGCCTACACTGCGCACTACCTGCCATTCTCCATAGAGAAGGTACTAACTCTGTGAACAAGTGACGATCTCAGCGCAGCTTTAGCATGTATTTATAGTGTAGGGGGCGGGACGATACAGATTCTAGAGAGCATTTGATTGGACAGAAGGTTTGATGAGAATCTTGAAGTGCAGCGTGATGTCATAAAAATCGTTGATTCATGTTGGCGGAAGTGACGAGACTGTAAGTTTTGAATGCTCATATCTTGCGAATGTGAATTTTATCATTGTTTTGGAGCACACTAGCTTATAAATCACCTTAAGGCTAACATATTCATACCAAAAGCTAAAAAACTTTCATTTTGATTTCATGGGGACTTCGATCTTCGATGGGATAATCGATCGCGGATAGTTTAATTATCTCGGGCGGTGATAAAAAAAAAAAAAAGAGGGTAATGTTAGTACAAAAATGTGCCACTCTATAAAGTCTATGTGTGAAAGCGTTGCAGTTTTTTTCTCAATTGTGTGATACAAACTTGCAATTAAAGTCAGAATTGCAAGATATAAACTTGCAATTGTAAATTACAGTCAGAATTGTGAGACATAAACACGCAATTCTGTGAACATATCTGTCTTGGATGCAATTACGAGTTTATATCATGCAATTCTGATCTTTTTTTTTCCAAAAAAAAAAAACTGATACAAACTCACAGTTCTGACTTTTTTTTCTCAGAATTGTGATATAAACCCACAATTGTGAGTTACAATGTTGGATTTGACCTATCGCTAAGCCCCGCCCCCCTTAGTTACTGTTGCTGCCTCGGACAAACAAACAGTTTCCCACTGTCTTACAATGACAGCTGTAAGTGTGAAAACCTTGTCCGAAGTATAGAAACACAGAAGGAGCATTCAAGTAGGGCTTTAATATGCCATGGAGAGGTATATAAATTATTTAAAAATAAATATGGTATGTAACATGATTAATTTGAAATCGAAGGTTTACAGATTGCAATGCAAACGGAAGAAATCTCATGTTACGGTCGTCACGATCGCAGATGGCAACATCCAGGATCAACACTGTTCATGTACCACAGTGTAAGATTATTTATTTTACATTTAACCAGTTTAATATGGAGAGGCATTGAAAAGTAGACCTTCGTTTATGTGTTTTTGACCTTCACTGTACATGACGTGAGAATAGTAAGCTGAGGTTTGTACGTTAGCATGGACTTACTAACTTTAACATTAGCTAATTTTAGCCAGAGATATTAACAATATATACGATATTTAAAGACATTACCTGCTTGAGCAGATGAAAAAGGCCACTTAATGAGACAATTAGATTAAGACAACCAGAAAATAAACATTAAATAATATAATAAATTCCAAATACCATTGCCAATGCTTTCAGGATACCTGGAATCAATTACAGATACCTTAGGTACATCATTTTATTATTTTTGTAGCATAAACACCATTAAAATGACGAGAGCTTTGGATCTACCAATAGAGCTATGGCGCTGCAACCTACAGATGTCCAAATTCCATCTCCATGCAGCTGATACTCAACTGCCATTGGCTCATCTGCGTTCTATGGGCAGGGCTTACCGATAGGTCAATTGCAAGATATGAACTTGAAATTCTGAGAAATAAAGTCGCAATTATGTGATATAACCTCGCAATTGTTATAAATAGATATAAAGTCAGAATTGTGAGATATAAACACACAATTCTGTGAACATATCAGTCTTTTATTTCTCCTCAGAACTGGACTTTATACCTCGCAACTGTGAGTTTATATTTTACAACTTTTTTTCTTAAAATTGTGAGATATAAACTTACAATTGTGAGTTGGAAAGTCGTAATTGCGCAATATAAACTCGCACTTCTGAGAAATGAAGTCGCGACTGCGAGTTATAAACATCTAATTCTGGCTTTCTTCTTAGAATTGCGTGATACAAACTCGCAATTCTGACTTTTTTTCTTAAAATTGTAACTTTTTCTTAAAATTCTTTTCTAAGAATTGTGAAATATTAACTTTTCTCAGAATTGTGATATATAAATGCACAATTGCGAGTTATAAAGTCAGAATTGCGAGATATAAACTCAAAATTCGGACTTTTTTTTCTCAGAATTGTGAGATATAAACTCGCAATTGCGAGTTATAAAGAATTACAAGCTTATATCAGGCAATTCTGACTTTATAACTCGCAACTTTATAACTTGTGCGTTTATATCTCACAGTTCTGAGGAACCCAGGACTCACTGAACCAGCGTACAACCTGACAACGGGTCCAAAGATTTCATCCTGATATGTAATGGCAGTCAGGGTGCTATTGTCTAGCCTGTAGAGGTCTGTGCATCCCTTCATGGATATGCCTCCCCAGACCCTCATTGACCCACCACCAAACCGGTCATGCTGAACGATGGTACAGGCAGCATAACGTTCTCCATGGCTTTTCCAGACCCTTTCATGTCTGTCACATGTGCTCAGGGTGAACCTGCATTTATCTGCGAAAAGAGGGTGCTCCATGGTGCTGGGCAGTGAGCACAGGCCCCACTAGAGGACGTCGGGCCCTCAGGCCACCCTCATGAAGACTGTTTCGGATTGTTTGGTCAGAGACATTCACAACAGTGGCCTGCTGGAGGTCATTTTGTAGAGCTCTGGCAGAGCTCATCTTATTCCTCCTTGCACAAATGATACCGATCCTGCCGATGGGTTAAGGACCTTCTACGGCCCTGTCAAGCTCTCCTAGAGTACCTGCCTGTCTCCTGGAATCTCTTCCATACTCCTGTGAGTGTGCTGGGAGACACAGCAAACCTTCTGGCAATGGAGGAGTTGGACTACCTGTGCAACCTCTGTAGGGTCCAGGTATCACCTCATGCTACCAGTAGTAACAGTGGCCTTAGCCAAATGCAAAACTAGTGAAAAACAGTCAGAAAACATGAGCAGGAAAAAAATGTCAGTTGCATCCACCTGTAAAACCATTCCTGTTTTGGGGGTCATCTCATTGTTGACCATCTAGTGCACCTGTTGTTAATTTCATTAACACCAAAGCAGCTGAAATTGATTAACAACCCCCTCTGCTACTCAACTGACCAGATCAGTATCACATGAGTTTAATTAAATTGATGCTATACTCTGATTAAAAAGTGTTCCTTTAATTTTTTTGAGCAGTGTAGCTATAAGATATTATTTTATGCTAAAAAAATATAAAAACTCAATAATTATTTTTATTCAGTATAATGGGCATACCAAAGTATTGTGAAAAGCTTCTAACAATTAATTTTGGTGAACCACCACTTAAGATACTCTGGGGGACTGAAATATTTCCAAATCCCAGCCAGGAATGACCCATATACACTACCGCTCAAAAGTTTGGGATCAGTAAGACTTGTAATGTTTTTTAAAGAAGTCTCTTAATGCTCCTCAAGGCTGCACTTATTTGATCAAAAATACAGAAAAAAAACAACAACAACAACAGTAATTATTAAAATATAATTTATTCCTGACATGCAAAGCTGAATTATCATCAGCTGTTACTCCAGCCTTAAGTGTCACATGATCCTTCAGAAATCATTCTAATATGCTGATTTATCATTAGAATTATCAATGTTGGAAACAGTTGTGCTGCCAAATATTTTTTTGGAACCTGTGACTTTTTTCAGGATTCTTTAATGAAAAACAAGTTAAAAGGAACAGCAATTATTCAAAATATTAATCTTTTCTAACAATGTAAATGCATGCTATCAATTTTGATTAATTTAACACATCCTTGGTGAATAAAAGTATTAATTTCTTTAAAAAAAGCAAAAAAAAAAAAAAGAAAAAGACACTCAAGAGTAATGATGTTGAAAAATCAACTTTTATTACCGATACAAATTAAATTTTAACGTATATTAATATAGAAAAATATTGTTTTACATCTTAACAATATTTTACAATATTGCTTTTTTTCTGTATTTTTGATCAAATGAACACAGCCTTGATGAAGATAAGAAACCTCTTTAAAAAAAAATATATATATATATATATATATATATCTCTTACTGATCCCAAACTTTTGAGTGGCAGTGTATCACTCCATCGATTAATAATGTATTTATGTTCAATACATTAATAGCACTAGATGGCAGCATCAGTACAACATGAGTTTAGATTCACACACATTTTCATCACAGCTTCACCTGTCACTCATCAACCAAACAATGGCGCTAAATAGGCCCATTACCGTCTGAACTGCGAAATATTCGTCACTATCAGCGTTCCAATGTTGTATTAGTATTAGTTAATTTCTATCAAAGATCTCCTGAGGATAAAACGATCATATCTGGACGCCAGAATACAACAGTAACTCACTGCTAGAGTAGATCCCTCAGTAGTGAACAACAGACTGAAGACCATCATCAACTGTAACAAACTCCTGCAAACAAAAGAGAAAATACGGAAAAATTTTTGAATATTTCTAACCTCTGATTATAGGCTAAATGTCGTAGAATCCATCAAAGATCACTCAAAAGCGACCCATTTCTCCACTTACTTGATTTTTGATTCATTTATTTGACTAATTGACAAAATAACGGCTCTACTCATGACGTCATTTCTGTTGATGACAAATGGACTCATGGGATTTGTAGTCTGTTACAAATGCGCCTCAGATGGGATTGTAGTTGTTATAGTGAGTGATCCAACTATTATTATAATACTAGGCTATTAATATTTTTGAATAACTAATCATTAATTACAAATAAATAAATAATAATATAAATAATAATAAATCTATATATTTTTTCTACTTCTTTTAAGATTATTATGGTATTTTTATGACATTGTACACCTTTCCTTAATTTAAAAAAGGTACTAATATATTGTTATATTCAATAAATATTACGGGCTGCCATAACTGATATGATTAAATAATAATACATATTGAAATTGTTCTTATTAAAATGGTTTAATAATAATAATGTGTCCCAATTATTAGTAATAATATTTTTAATAAATAACAATTAAAGAAATACTATTATTATTTTTAATAAAAAATATTTATTAATGAACATAATAATTAATCAATAATAATCATTATTAATTTAAAATACAAATTTCAGATTTGTCTTTTAAGAATATTGTGGTATTTGTTTTATAACATTATAAACCTCTCCAAAAAGCTTTAATAATTAGTGTCCTAATTATTAGTACAACTTTTTTTTAATTAACTACAATTCATTTTTAAAAGAATATATATATTTAAAAAAATAATAGCGTTACTATTATTAATATATATATTTTTTTTAAATAATAAGCATTAATATTATTAATAATATTTTTAATAATTAATAATTATTAATTTAAAATACAAATATCCAATCTTTTTTTAAGAATATTGTGGTATTTGTTTTATAACATTATACACCTCTCCAAAAAGGTTTAATAATAAATATTATTTTTAAAATTAGTAACAATTCATTTTTAATATACAAATAAAAATATACATTTTAAAAGCATTACTATTATATGGTTATATGTGATCCTGGACCACAAAACCATAATAAGTCATAAATACAAATATGTAAGTGCTACTTATGTCTGGTTTTGTGGTCCAGGGTCACTTATTATGAATGTTGTGTTTTTAAATTATGTTCATATGTATGTATTATATAGCTTATATGCATGGAAATCCATGCACATGCTCTGTTTTCTGCAGGGTGTGTCTGACTGTGCCACTTGCTGTAATTTACTTGTTTTCCGTGGATGATTTTGCCAAGTTGTATTTCTGTTTGTCAGCTCTTATCTGCAAATATATTCTGTGGGGAAATCACTGGATGGCTTCCACCAAACATAACTTAGCCCTAACTTATGCGATATGTGCCTCTGGCCAAAAACAGCTGTCCTTTTCACCTGCTAATATCAGCGGTTCAGGCCATATCTCACGTTCAGCCTCTATCTCTGGGATGATGGTGTTTGCTGGTACAGCAGAAGTTCAGCAGTGGAGTCGATGTGTGTTTGAGTGGAAGCAGAGCTCACGAAACACACGTGGGCTGTAAAATGAACACGTTTCATACAGACACCTCAGCTGAACTCCAGGAGTATTACTCATGGCCTGTGGAGAAAAGGCCCATTTCCTATATCTGCAATGTCTCGTGATCGGTTTTGTTAGGTTCAGCATTTTTAAGATGCATATTTCGTATATACAGGCCTTATACAGGTCCTTCTCAAAAAATTAGCATATTGTGATAAAGTTCATTATTTTCTGTAATGTACTGATAAACATTAGACTTTCATATATTTTAGATTCATTACACACAACTCGAAGTAGTTCAAGCCTTTTATTGTTTTAATATTGATGATTTTGGCATACAGCTCATGAAAACCCAAAATTCCTATCTCAAAAAATTAGCATATCATGAAAAGGTTCTCTAAACGAGCTATTAACCTAATCATCTGAATCAACTAATTAACTCTAAACACCTGCAAAAGATTCCTGAGGCTTTTAAAAACTCCCAGCCTGGTTCATTACTCAAAACCGCAATCATGGGTAAGACTGCTGACCTGACTGCTGTCCAGAAGGCCATCATTGACACCCTCAAGCAAGAGGTCTGTGGGAAGGAAAAAGTGTGGCAGAAAACGCTGCACAACGAGAAGAGGTGACCGGACCCTGAGGAAGACTGTGGAGAAGGACCGATTCCAGACCTTGGGGGACCTGCGGAAGCAGTGGACTGAGTCTGGAGTAGAAACATCCAGAGCCACCGTGTACAGGCGTGTGCAGGAAATGGGCTACAGGTGCCGCATTCCCCAGGTCAAGCCACTTTTGAACCAGAAACAGCGGCAGAAGCGCCTGACCTGGGCTACAGAGAAGCAGCACTGGACTGTTGCTCAGTGGTCCAAAGTACTTTTTTCGGACCATTTTGCATGTCATTCGGAAATCAAGGTGCCAGAGTCTGGAGGAAGACTGGGGAGAGGGAAATGCCAAAATGCCTGAAGTCCAGTGTCAAGTACCCACAGTCAGTGATGGTCTGGGGTGCCATGTCAGCTGCTGGTGTTGGTCCACTGTGTTTTATCAAGGGCAGGGTCAATGCAGCTAGCTATCAGGAGATTTTGAAGCACTTCATGCTTCCATCTGCTGAAAAGCTTTATGGAGATGAAGATTTCATTTTTCAGCACGACCTGGCACCTGCTCACAGTGCCAAAACCACTGGTAAATGGTTTACTGACCATGGTATTACTGTGCTCAATTGGCCTGCCAACTCTCCTGACCTGAACCCCATAGAGAATCTGTGGGATATTGTGAAGAGAAAGTTGAGAGACGCAAGACCCAACACTCTGGATGAGCTTAAGGCCGCTATCGAAGCATCCTGGGCCTCCATAACACCTCAGCAGTGCCACAGGCTGATTGCCTCCATGCCACGCCGCATTGAAGCAGTCATTTCTGCAAAAGGATTCCCGACCAAGTATTGAGTGCATAACTGAACATAATTATTTGAAGGTTGACTTTTTTTGTATTAAAAACACTTTTCTTTTATTGGTCGGATGAAATATGCTAATTTTTTGAGATAGGAATTTTGGGTTTTCATGAGCTGTATGCCAAAATCATCAAAATTAAAATAATAAAAGGCTTGAACTACTTCGAGTTGTGTGTAATGAATCTAAAATATATGAAAGTCTAATGTTTATCAGTACATTACAGAAAATAATGAACTTTATCACAATATGCTAATTTTTTGAGAAGGACCTGTATATACAATAGCCAGGTTAACATGCTTATGTTATGTTTTTCATATCCAGAGTCTCTGTAATTTGAATTTTACACAAAAATAAAAACTAAAAACTATTATGCATTATATACAAATATATTATATTAAAATCTTATTTTAAAATATCATTAAAATTAAATTAATAAAAATTATAATTATATTTTAAAAGTTTATTTAATAGTTTATTTTAAAAATATATTGAATAATAAAGAAAATAAGAGAAACATTTTCTTTGATATATATACAGTACAATTTAGAACTTATTTGTAAACGTAACAATTTTTACATAATATATGTCTGTATATATAAAGACACACACATGCATGTATATGTTTAGGAAGAATATGTTATGTCTATGTATTAAAGATATTTATATATCATATAAATTACATGAATATAAACATGCATGTAAATACATGTAAATAATTTCAAAATATATACTGTATGTGTGTGTATTTATATATACATAATACATATACACAGTGTACACACATATATATTATATAAACAAAAACGTTTATTTTGGATGTGATTATTCGTTTGACAGAACATTGTCTGTGTGTCATTATTGAGAAACTTCCCACTGATTCTCAGTGGTTTCTGTTGTTTTGAAGATGCGTTTCAGTTGTGTTTTCTGTGTGTTTGGGAGTCGCTGGTGCAGAGACTCAGATAAGCAACATTATCAGTCAAAAATTTTTTTGCAGCCCCTCATTGCATATGCATGAGGAGGGCGGGGCCAGATAAGTGGAGGGCGGAGCCACTCATATACTGTGGGGCTTTAGAAGGGCATTTAGTGTGTTCTTAGTGCAACTCCTTCGAGTGAGCGTCAGTAAGTATTTCACTTCACTTTTTATTGGAATTATTTACAGCGATTGTGAAACTCTTATGTTTCGGTTTACTGGTTACTTTGGACTTAAACTTATGAAATGCTGTGAAAGTTTGGTTTATATTCTTGCATGACATACTTTAGGCATTCAGTCTTGTATTTTTTATTTTATTTTATGTAATTAAAATTATGATTCTTGTACTTACAGTACACTGCAAAGTGTGGCTTTTTAAGGACAAAATATCAGTCAGACTTCATCCCAAAATCAGGAAATATGCCTGTTTTTAATACTATACAATACTTACAACACTTTTTTATATATTTATTTATTTACATGTATAGTTGCAATTTAAACCTAAATAAATAAATAACTGTTTATATTCTTGCATTTTACATGTTTTTTTTTTTTAAATATATTTCATATATATATATATATATATATATATATAAAATAGGAAATTATAGTTTGCATAAATAAAATGTAGCCTATTTTAATTTGATGTATTTCGTTGTTTCCATGTTTAATTTAGAATGAAGCCTAATAACAATAAACATAATAATACTTTATTATTTAAGTAAAAAGTTAGTTTTAAAAAAAAGTTTACATTTTTTTTGTAATAAGAAAATGATTCCTGCTTTTAATACTATTCAACACTTTTTTATATATTTATTTATTTACATATATAGTTTCAATTTAAACCTTAATAAATTAATAATAAATGCATTATATATATATATATATATATATATTATTTTTTTTATATATTTCATATATATATACAGAGAGAGAGAGAGAGAATAGGAAAACATTCCATGTTTAGTTTAGAATGATGCTTAATAACAATAAACATAATACTGCTTCATTTTCTAAGCAAAAAGTTTGTTTATATACGTGCATTATTACTTTATGGTGTTTTTTTTTTTTTTTGGTAATAAGAAAATTGTGCCTGTTTTTAATACTTTACAATACAATACAATACTTAATACAATATATACAAATTATATATATATATATTATATTATATTATTATTTTACCATATAATACATCACTTTTTATTCATTTATTTTCATTTAAAGTTAGAAATGACTTTTCTTTGTATTCTTGCATTATTCAGTATTTTTTGTAATAATAATTATGATTCCTGTACCTTCAGTAAAGAAATTTTTATATAGTTTGATGTTCCTTCGAAATATATATATATATATATATTATTTTATTTTATTTTTATTGTAATTATAAAAAAAATATATGCTTGTTTTTTAAACCATATAATACCATACTTTTTACCATACTTTTTATTCACTAAATCCTTTTTAGCCTTTTCTGGTTTCTTCAGTTTTTATGCATGTACTTTATATTTATATTTCTTGTTTTTTACTACTATTTTTCTGTCATGTATCTGAATATTTCTGTGTTTGTTTTAGGTGGTTGAACATTACAATTGCAGCTCATTACAGTGAATCAGACCATCATGGACCCTCAGGTGCCCAAAGACAAGTGAGTTAAACATTAAGACATGAACATCAGGTAAAGGCTTTAATATCGTACTCCTCTGCTGTCGCTCAGACTCAGACTTAGACAGGTGCCAGACAGACAGATAACAAGAGCAAAGTGGGTTTCTAGTGCTGTAAACCAAGACAAAACGCATAATCTTAGATCGCATCTGCTGAAGAATCACACCAGATGTGCAGAGGCATGTTTGAGTCAATTCTAAAAACTAAAAACAAAGGCTGATATATCACACTTTTACTGGGTAATCTCTAGCTTTTTTAGAAACTTATCTTAGTTCTGGTGCTTGAAGATGTAAGTCAGTCTAACATTCTTGTGACAGATATAATGGCGTGTGGTTGATTTTCTTCATGTTGGGGTTGGGAACGCTGTTGCCGTGGAATTTCTTCATGACAGCTACTATGGTAAGCACTTAACGTCTTGCCTCACATTTTTCTGTTAAGTCATACATTTCGGGTTGGTTTTCTTTTACCACAGATGACCGGAAATGCTGACAAAGTGTTGCAAAACTGCAAAAGCAACAATCGTATCTTCAAAAAACAGAAGATGGTCTCTCAAGGCTTTTTTTCCTGTTTATCTTGTAGTATTTCACCAGTCGTCTTGCAGACCCTTTAAGTGAAGCGAATTTCTCAGCCAACGCGACTGTAGAAGGCTCACGGAGCGTCTTACAATCCAAGTTTAATAATGTCATGACGTTGTGTGCGATGGTTCCTCTGCTGGTCTTCAACTTTCTCAACTCAGTGCTACACCAGAGGTCAGAATGAACAATTCGACACAAATTTACAGAGTCTTTATTATAATGGGTTATGTGAAGATTATATCCAGTTCACTTAAATTAGAAGTTATTTTTTAAAGTCTAATGAATGTTAAAGTGATAGCTCTCAATTATACTGTAATGTTGAATGGTTATATTCAATGAATAAATAATAGAGGAAAAAATCAGTTGGAATCAGTGATACTTGACTTCACTCATAAAAAAAGATGGCATTAAACAAATATACATTATGTTGTTTCTACATTAATTTGAAGTATGAATGTGAAATTATTGCAGTATATAAAAGTATAATTAAAAACTTTATTGTCAGGTAGGTTAATTTCAGCGATTAATGAGTTTTTTTTTTATTGATTGCTAAATATATATATATATATATATATATATATATATATATATATATATATATATATAAAAATGTTTTATTGTTTAACTGTTTCAGGACCGTTTATTTACTTATTTATTTACACTAACATTTTTTTAACTATTTAAAAAAAGTGTTTATTGATTAGAATATTTTACTTAATAAATATTTATTATGAATTTAAAATATTTTATTTTATTACTAAATTTTATTTATTTTTAGTGAATATCTTTAACTAGAAAACAATAAACAAAACCATTTATTTAAATAAATCAATAAATATTTACATAAATAATAAATATATATCAGTTTATTTATTTTGTGTATTTATTTACTTAGATATTTTTAATTATTTAAAAAATGTTTTTACTGATTTGAATATTTTATTTAATAAATATTTAAATATTTCTTTTTATTCAGTAAATATTAAAATATAATTCATTCACTAAAATAAATATTTCTCTTCATTTAAATGGATAATAAAATTTTTAGTAATAGTTTTGTGAACAAATTGTTTATTTATTTACTTATTTATAAGTATTTTAATTACTATTGTTATTATTATTATTTTATTAAAAATAAATTTTGCACATTGACATTATTTTCATGGCAATAAAAAATAAATTCTCTTTCTCTCTCTAATAAAATAAAATAAGAAATATAAAAAGGAAAAGGAAATATAAATTCTTAATTATTTTCCTAATGATTTTGATTTTGGGATGAATTATGTGATTTAATCTGCAGAATTCCTCAGAAGATCCGGATTGTTATTTTTTGTTTACCTATTTATTTTTTAATAAGTGTTATATTATTTATTTATTTTTGCACATTGACATTATTTTCATGGCAATCAAATCATTTCTCTCTCTCAAATAAATAAATACATTAAAAAGGGCTTGATTTTTTTTAAAGAAAATATGAATTTCCTCATTCTTTTGGGGTGAATTATGAGACAGACCTGTGATTGAATCTGCAGAATTCCTCAGAAGATCCGGATCGCAGGGAGCCTGACAGCCATTCTGTTGGTGTTTCTGCTCACTGCCATCCTGGTTAAAGTGGATTTGGAGCCGCTACCGTTCTTCATCATCACCATGATTAAAATCATCTGTATTAATTGTAAGACCATACAACAAATTAATTTCAAGTTATGGAAGCAGAATGGGTTGTAAATGTCTTTTGATTGTCCTGTTATTCCCAGCATTCGGAGCGGTTCTTCAGGGAAGTCTCTTCGGGATGGCCGGACTCTTGCCAACGTCCTACACGACACCCATCATGAGTGGACAGGGACTAGCAGGAACCTTCGCTGCTTTAGCCATGATCTGTGCCATCGCCAGTGAGTCTGCAATTACAGTACAAACAAATAATTTTAGCTCAAAGAGTCGTTACTAAAGATTGACTGATGTATCGGTTTTGCTGAAGTGGCTGAGAATGCTCACTGTCATTAGACAGTATGAGAGCCATAAATATGTATGATGAGAGCGCCCTCTAGAGGTGGAAATCACTGACAACACGTGCTGTTTGTTTACACGTGATACTGCGCCCTGAACAGAGTGGGACACTTCAGATGTGGATTTAAAACATTGACAACAAACTACAGTGCATGTTTTCATTTCATTACTTAGTAAGTACTTTGTTGACTAGATGCTGCATTAGTACAGAAAGCACAGCAGCATGTTTGCTATCAAGGCTGAGAGGAGGCGAACATTAGCTGCACCTCAAGAGGTTAAAACTATGTGACCGAAGAAATAAGACCAACCTAAATGTTTAACGTCACGATTGTTACAACCTATTTACAGTAGTTATATCCAGCTGATCACATTAATGCATTTGTTAGCCTTCATCTTCACGATAATTTTAACCTATGTATTTTTGGCTATTGCTACAAATATACACATTTTCTCTCTCTCAGGTGGTTCTGCTATACACGACAGCGCATTTGGATACTTCATCACAGCGTGTGTGGTTATTTCCCTCGCCATCGCATCGTACATTGTCCTTCCTAAACTGGTAAGATCTGAGCGGCTGGAATAAATTAAAGCCTGATTTAAAGCCTGAGATGTTCACAGTGTGTTTGCGGTTTGTCTTCTGTAGGCGTTTTTTCAGTACTATCAGGAGAGTCAGCAGAACAAAGCAGCTGAGGATGAGGAGAACAAAATGGATCTGCTGAAGAAAGGTGAAGTGACATCATTCACATCAAAACCAGTCTGAACATTAGTCAAAAACCTGTTTTAAAGTTGACTTGTCTGTAGATGAGCAGCAGAAGATCAATGGAGACAACGACAAACAAACTCCGTCCATACCGTCCATCTTTAAAAAGGTCAAATTAAAAACAACAGCTGCATGGAAACATAGCATCATGCTAGAAACTGTTCACAAGCATTTTTAGAATTGTATCACTGGTTAAAGTGTGAGTTTTTCCTGTATTTCTCTCATCAGATCTGGGTTATGGCACTCTCTGTGTGTTTCGCCTTCACCATCACCATTGGCACGTTTCCTGCCGTCACTGTGGATGTTAAATCTACAATCGCTAATGGCGGAAAGTGGGGTAAGAGTTCAATGAGTCTGACTCTTTAGCATTCACTTTTTGGAATAAAATAATAAAGGTATTTACAACTTTTTATCCCACAATTTTTCCCTTTTTTTAAAAAAAAAAAAATATATATATATATATATAATTTAAGAATACTCAATTCTTAATATATATATATATTTTTTATTCAGAAATCTGTATTGTAATAACTTTTTACAACCTCAAAAATATTTTTTTCAAGTTTATCTTATGTAAGAATTCACTATTCACTTTATATTTTGCATTTTGAAGAGAAAAAAAAAGTATGAATTGTGAGAAACTCAGAACAGAGAAAAACATCTGAATTGTAGCATAAAAAGTTGTAATAACCCAATTGTTTATTTATTTATTTTCCATTTATATAACAGAAATATATGGAAGCCCGTTTCCACCACTGAATAAAATTGTTTTAAATGTTATTGCAATTTTTTCTCATAATTCTGACTTTTTTTTCTCAGAATTGAATGATACAAACTCACAAATCTGACAAAAAGACATTTAGGCCATAAATCATCTGCAGCTGTTTCTGCATTTACTAACTGTGAAGTTCATGATAATATTAAAACATTTCGGTATTTGAATATGGATATATTTTGTTTACTGCTTATATTAAAATCTACTGTTTATTATGGCTATTTTCTCTCTCTTTAGAGATGTATTTCATCCCAGTGTCTTGTTTCCTGTTATTTAACGTGTTTGACTGGATGGGTCGCAGTTTGACCGCATTCTGTATGTGGGTAAGAAACATCATGCAACAAACATCTTTTTACCAAATGTTATTACAAAGCATTTGAGCACATTTCTTTATGACTCTATGTTTTCATTGCAGTGTTTATGCATCTTGTTTTAAGTAGAAAAACATTTGTTCTAATATTTTCTATACAGATGGCTATTTTTAACTGTGACTAAAGTGTTCAAACACTTTTTGTTAAAATCACTGTATATTCACATTACTGCAGAGAGATCTTCCTCTAGGGAGGATCATAGAAATATGCTTTTGTGTGTCTGTTTTGTGTTTACACATGGATTCTTCAGAACAATAAATCATATAAACATGCATATATTCATAAAATATATGAGTCTCTGAATCAGCAGGTGGGAGGATTTACCTAAAGTAATAAATACAGATGACTGCATCGATATTAGTTACTTTGAGCAATGAAATTCAGTGCCGCTGTTTAATGCAAAACACAAATGCATTCAATAGAATAGTTTTATGCTATTTATGCGTGTGTTTTGTTTTATTTTTACCTCTCTCTGTCTCTCTTTCTCAGCCTGGTAAAGACAGTAAGCTGCTACCAGGTCTGTTAGTGGCTCGTGTTATTTTCGTCCCTCTCTTCATGCTCTGTAACGTCCAGCCTCGCTACAATCTGCCTGTCTACTTCTCACACGACGGCTGGTTCATCGGCTTCATGATCCTCTTTGCCTTTTCTAATGGATATCTGGCGAGTTTGTGCATGTGCTTTGGGCCCAAGTGAGTATAAGTACTGAAAGAATCCATATTTATTATATTTCTAGGACACCTTAGGGTTATTATCATTTACTAAATCTAACACCTTAAAACTCTTTAATTACTTAAAATAAAATATTAACTGAAAATATAAAACAAACCTTTAACTTATTTCAGCTAGTCATCATTTTCATTTAGCTTAATTAGAAGTATGAAAATAAGTAAAACTGAAATAAAAATATTTAAAATGAATAATGAATAATATATGAATAATAAAATGACAAAACCACAACAAATTTGCCAAAACATTAAAATAAAAAATATGAAAATATAATCTAATTCAAAATATTTACAAAACCTAGAAATATATTTTAATGACACTAAAATAGCATGTGATTAATGTTAGACCAGTGGTTGTCAACATTTTTGCCATTTTTAAATTGATAGAAATAAAATAAGTCCATAAATTAAAATAAGAAGTTAAAATAAATAAGCAATATTTTGACATTTTAGAATTCCAGAAATTTTACTAGTTAAATGTTACAACCAGTCAATTTGCATGACATTCCCATATATTTATGATTTACTGGATAAGTTTTGAGGCGTAAAAATTTTAGGGTCTTCTGCTTTCATATCTTCTTGTGAAAACAAACAAAATACACATCTAAGTACTTAAGATATTGTACTTCATATATTTGCATCTGCAGATTTAAATTACAGTACATATATTTAAAGGCTGTAAAGTTTTTTTCTCCACTTCAGCAGCACTTACACACACTGAACTTTACCATTTTATTTCTACCTATATTCTGAAGGCTTTTGCTGTGTTCATATATCTTTCACTTTTTATTATTGCACTTTATCTGCTTCTGTAGATTTAAATTACAATACATACTTTTAAAAGATTTCTCCTCTATCTCAGCAACACTTACATACACCAAACTTTACAGTTTTATTCTTCTCTATATTCTGAAAGTTTTTACAGTGGGGTTTGTTCATATATCATTTGCCTGATTTTATAATTGCGCTATATTTATTTGCATCTGTAGGTTTTAATTACAATACATATTTTTAAAAGTTGTCTCCTCTATTTCAGCAGCACTTACATACACCAACTTAGCAGTTTTATTCCTATTTATATTTTGACGCTTTTTACTTTGGGGTTTGTTCATATGTAATTCACCTGATTTTATTACTGCACTTTATCTATCTGTGTCTGTTTATTTAAATTTCAATTACAATACATATATTAAAAAGTTTTCTCCTCTACTTCAGCAGCACTTACACCAAACTTAGCAGTTTTATTTAAATCTTTATTATAATGGTTTTTACTGTGGGGTTTGTTTATATATCATTTACACTGATTTTATCAATGCATTTTATCTATTTGCATCTGTAGGTTTCAGTTACAATACATACCTTTAAAAGATTTCTCCTCTACTTCAGCAACACTTACATACACCAAACTTAGCAGTTTTATTCCTATCTATATTCTAAAGGTTTTTACTGAAGGGTTTGTTCGTATATAATTCAGACTGAATTTATCACTGCACTTTATCTGCTTACTGTACATCTATAGATTACAATACATATCGGTAACACTTTACAACATTGGTCTCAAACTCAATTCCTGGAGGGCCACTGCTCTGCACAGTTTAGGTCCAACCCTAATCAAACACACCTGATCCAGCTAATCAAGGCTAATCAAGCTCTTCAGGTTAACTAGAAACTTCCAAGCAGGTGTGAGTTGGAGCTGGTTGGAGCTAAACTGTGCAGAGCTGCGGCCCTCCAGGAATTGAGTTTGAGACCACTGCTTTACAATGTTCATTAGTTAACATTAGTTACCTACATTAGTTAACATGAATTAATAATGAACTGCACTTATACAACATTTATTAATCTTTGTTAATGTTAATTTTAACATTTAGTAATACATTATTCAAATCTCATTAACATTAATGCACTGTGAACTAACATGAGCAAACAATGAACAACTGTATTTTCATTAACTAAAATTAATGAAGATTCGCAAATACAGTAACAAATGTATTTGGTCATAGTTAGTTCATTTTAGTTAATACGTTAACTAATGTTTAACTAATGAATCTTGTAAAGTGTTACCTACATATCTTTACAGGTTGCTTTCTCAAATCAATTTCTTTCTTCTTCAGCAGCACTTACAAAATGTTTTATTCCTCTCTATATTCTGAAGGTTTTTACTAAGGGGTTTGTTCATATATCATTCACATAAGTTTATTATTGCACTTTATCTATTTGCATCTGTAGATTTCAATTACAATACATATATTTAAAAGTTTTCTCCTCCAATTCAGGAGCACTTAAATACACCAGACTTTACAGTTTTGTTCCTATCTATTTTCTAAAGGTTTTCACTAAAAGGTTTGTTCATATACTGTATCAGTTGTCTGATATACAGTTAACATTGTTTTCCCTAAAACATAATGAAAATGTATTTTTTGCTGGCTGATAACAGTATTTTCTGATTTAGGAAGTGATAAAAAGAGAAATCCAAAACCCTCTGAGTAATAACCTTTACAAAAAGAACGTCAACAAAATAAAACAAGAATTTTGAACCTTGGGGGGGGGGGGGGGGGGGTCTCTGCTTTAGATACTTCTTTATTAATAATATTTTTTCACAATTTCTAATCTAATAAAATATTAAAGAGCTTAGCATAACTAGAAGAAAATGTGTGTTCATTATGAAAATGATTTGATTAATTTCCGTAACTAGAAATCACACTTTTAAAATGAGACCTAAATGTCCTTGTTTTTTCAGGACTATGTGAATCAAAGATTTTCAAATAAAGTTGTTGAGGGTGTGAATTAAAATAAGAAATATCTTAATGTTTAGATGTTTTAACACTGTGTTAGACACATTCTGATTTATAATAGACTACCTCTCCTCTGAGCGCATGTCTCTTGTTCTTGTCCACAGGAAGGTGGATGCTAGCGAGGCAGAGACAGCTGGAGCGATCATGGCCTTCTTTCTGTCTCTTGGTCTTGCTCTCGGAGCATCTCTGTCGTTTCTGTTTCGAGGGCTTGTCTGAAGTCTCGGTGGACGACACACTCAGCGGTCTGGACAGAAATGAGACTGAATGAGCCTTACAGCCGTTATCACATCCTACAGTCATATGAATGTCCAGAGCGGCACCTCCATACAGACAAACTCAAAACATCAGATCTGAATCAAACATCAAGACCTGGGAGACGTTCCATAAAACAAGTTTACAGAATAAGCCAGGCTTATTTTAGTTAGTCTGACTTATTGTCACTTGATTTGGCTTAAAATAAGTTTGATTAATTGAAATAAGCCTGGCTTGTTTGTTAAACTTGTTTTATGGAACACCCCCCCGATCTTGAGCAGGAAGTAAACAGATTTGCTGATGCAGGATGCTTTGAGTCTTAAATATTATGTTCTATATTATATAAACATTTTGGGGTCAGTAAGATTTTAGCTTTTGAAAGAAATTAATACTTCTATTCATCAGGGATGCATTAAATGAATCAATGACAATGAATACATTTTGAACTTTTGAACTTTCTATTCATCAAAGAATCCTGAAAAATAAAATGTACGGTTTCCACAAAATATGAAGCAGCACAACTGTTTTCAACACTGATAATAATCAGAAATGTTTCTTGAGCAGCAAATCAGCATATTAGAATGATTTCTGAAGGATGTGACCCTAAAGACTGAGTAATGATGCTGAAAATTCAGTTTTGATCACAGGAATAAAATACACTTTAACATATATTCATATATAAAACAGCTATTTTAGATTGTAATAATATTTCACAGTTTTTACTGTATTTTTGATCACATAAATGCAGCCTTGATGAGCAGAAGAGACTTCTTTCAAAAACATTACAAAATCTTGCTGACCCAAAAAGTTTGAATGGTAGTCTATAAGTAGTACAACCATTGATATTGTACAACTTTGAATTAGGTTCACTCAGTCATCATTTACTTATGTCATAATGAGTTTCTGGATGTGAAGTATTTCTTCAAATAGTTATGTGAGTTTTATCCTAGCTTCCTTAAAGTTATATTTGTACAAGAGCTAAATTTAAGACAGAACAGTGTGCTATTTGTATAATATTCAAACCTCTTTAGTTTTATAGAAGTTTATATAAAGCAAATATTTTATTATAATCTTTTTTAATATATATATATATATATATATATATATATATATATATATATATATATAACCAGGTGGACATTCATAGCGCTTTATATGAAGGTGGCATGCATTTTGATGTTATATTTAACTTAAAAAACATCAGTGTGAAGTTTTGAAGTTTTAAGCGCATAAGAGCAAACAAACTCTACCTCGTACCATATACAACAAACTTTTTTCCTCAACACTACATTATTCACTGGAAGACAAGACACCAAAGTGCCAAATATTGTATGCTTTATTATTAATAATAATAAAAACTGTTTATTTCTGCATTGTTGTCCATCATTGTGTTTGTCCTGGGTGCAACAAACCCATTAAAAAAAAAGTTATAATGACAAACAAATGACGTTTTTCTTAACTTAAGATGTTTGTTGCAACCATCTACTGACTTCCAAATTGAACGATATTATATCATGCCAAATTCAATCATTATTTAATCTTTAAAAGCACTTTGTTTAGCTGTCTGGGACTTTGTAAACATGACTTTGTCTCCAGATTGACTGATATAGACATGTTCACTCAAACTCAGATGTTGGGTAATGATTCAAGTGATCTGATTGAATATAGAACTTGCAATGGTGTGTGTAATTAGCATGCATTTGCTGTCTGAGGTTGAAACCAAATGTTGCGATGACAGTCAGCGAAACTTATGGTGTGACTGAAAACCAGAAGACAGACGCAGGGGAAGTTGTGGTGAAACTGCACAACTCACAAGCAGAAATGTATCAGTGTTACTAATCCCATTACAACGGTAAACACTTATATTCACCTTATAAGTCTATTAAAATGCGAACCGCCGTGTTGTCGTTACTACTCATGAGATTTACCAGCATCAGCTGTGTCGCCAATCACAAATCCTTTCCCACGCACTTCAGCAATAGTAGTCTACATAGTGTCTGCAGTGTTCTAACCATTTCAAATATAGTGCGCTACAAACTCGATTATAATGCACAATGTTTCCATCTAAAATGTATTCTGAGGTGCAGCTCATCATATTAATGGAGTGTTTGACTAGTTAGCAGCAAACCGGTTAGGCCTACCTCACCTGAATGTTCGTACATTTATGATCGTCTTCAACGTGGAAAGCACTTCGGAATGTAAATATTTTATTATTAAACACAATACTTTTTTGCTAGTAGTAATAGTAGCACGTACATCAGTATTCACTGATGGGGTCATGTAAACATGGCTGGAGGGGCAAAATAAGGATGGACCTCTCCGACTGATTCAAACTCGTGATTGTTCGATCGGGCTGGGGCGCGAATTAAGTAATTTTATTGGTCGATGCTTGACCAATGACCAATGATTATTTTTATGTATAAAAATAAATAAAAAATATCCCGCGAACCCGCTCCTAAATCCCGTTCTGAATCAAATGATATTACAATTAGTGTAGTATTTAGGGTTAAAATAGAGAAAAATGTTTTTAAATTCCAGTACAAAGAGGCACATTAGAGGCATTTGGTGGCCAGAAAGATAATATTCATATGCAATCCCATAGTTTAACCACTATATGCCCTTATGGCTGTTTAATAAATACATGTATTTAGCACTGCTCTAGTTGTTCAAAACAGTATTGCTGGTCATAACTGCTTTTTTTTTTTTTTTTTTGTTTTTTTTTTAGATTTTGCTTTACATTTAGCACTCGATTTTTCTAAGTTTGAATTTTTGTTTTAATTGTTACATTTAAAAAGGTTCATGACATTTCTATGTTAGCAAGCAAATAAGGAATTTAACCCAATAAAGAAACAATAAATAAATAAAAGTTATGTTGCAACCATAGACTGTAAAAAAAACAACTGCAACTCTGCAGCGATATTGCTCCACAATATGCAGTAGGATATAAAAGATGTTGCTTTATTTGTCTACCAGATAATACTTGAATGACAAGATGAATGCAGTAAAAACTAAGGATATTAAATGAAAATAGTTTAATAACTGATGGCATAATAATAATTTCTTTCTGCACTGCAAATCGCCATGGCTGGTGTTGTTCATTGGTCAAGCATCGACCAATAAAATTACTTAATTCGCACCCCAGCCCCACCCCCAGCTCTGCTCTCTCACCCCCCCTACGGTGGCCCAGTAGTGCCAAACACAACGACATTAAAAAAGCAAACATAAGCTCACAACACAACAATGTGTTGTGAGCTTATGTTTGCTGTTTTAATGTCGTTGTGTTTGGCACTACTGGGCCACCGTACTCACCTCTGCATTTACAAGTGCACCAGTGAGTTTTGCAACAGGAATAGTGCAAAAGGAGTAGCAAAAGTTGAAGCGCTAGGATTTGAAGTTGTACTGCCAGGTCTGAGAGGTTGTAAGTGGCAGCTTGATATTGTACAACAAAATTGAAGAAAAGTGCAAAAGTAAATATGTTGTACACATTTGTTTGTGTCATTTTCTTTGTGTGAATATCATTCCACACATTTGTAGCTATTAATCTGCAACTTTGACTTAAAAACACGGGTTTTGATCATTGTCCATGCATGCAAATCGAAAGATTCAGCTTCAGAGCTGTGAGTGTAAATTTCAACTTACAAGTACGAATATTACTATGACAAGTTCTCGCATTCAGATCAATAAGCTCTCGAGTTTTGATACTGTTTTACCTTCATAATGGAAAGAGCAGCATAAGTTAGTCTAGACAATCCTTCGGCTTTAAAGAGCAGAATTCTTCCTCTTATTGATAAGTCTCTGCAGCCACATATTGAGTTTCCGTTGCGTTTTCACTATTAAAGGGTCAAAATTTAGTTTACATCTTGTTTTTTTGGTCTTTATTAATTACAATACCCAAGTATGTAATTTGATTTTTCACAGGGATGTTGCATATAAAGGGAACTTCACAGTGTTTAATTGACATTAACTAACATTTGTTGATATTTAGACAGAGACCCGAAGCTCTGGAAAAGGACTCAATCAGCTAAAGGACTTTGGGAGGCATCATTCAGAAATAAAGTAGTGTCGTCAACCAGCTGACTAATTATAATCTGTCTATCGTCAATTGTGATACCTTATATAGTACGGGTGATATGTCAAAAAATGGTTCACTTTTTCTTAAAAGCGTGAAGCTTGGTATAGTTTGCGGTCCTGAACATTTTCAAAAAGGGAGCCATCGCAAAAATGCCTCATGGTTGCTATGGCGACCATTTTACTTTCAGCCATAACCAAATTATCTATTTTGTGTCATATCTCCTGAACCAAACATGATAACACAGAAAAGGTGATGTCTACACCTATGTTTTGATGGTCAAGTATCACAATGATACCATATACAAAAACATAATCTGTTCAGGTGAAGAGTTAATGATGACATCAGCAATGTTAGGAAATCACTGTCTCACAGTATCTACAATGGTCCATATTATGGCTATTAATCTTTTCCTTCTTTGATAATCAACTAATATTTTATTCAATAACACATTAAAAGATTGTTTTCAATAATACTATCATATATATCAGAGATATTAAAAATAATCATCCCAGGTAAGTGTATTTTTCCTTACTTCTCAGATAGGTGGTATGTTTCCAATATGTCTACATTCTTGCTCTCTCTCAACAACTCTCTAAAATCAAATGCTGACGGCAACACAAGCTTGCTAACCTGCATAATATCTGCACCTCTTCTATTGTAGGGGAGATTGGGGTAAGTTGAGCCAGTGGGTAAGTTGAGCCACCCCCTATATCTTGGCTACTGTACACTTTTACTGTCATGTGACCATGTATTTTGGAATCACACATAATTTCCGCCAGACTGTGAAAAGGAGAAAGACATGGGAGGAGTGGAAGGCACCTGTTTACTTTAAAAATAGTTTTTGGCTTGTAAAAGTAAAATCTTGGCATAACAGATGTAATGGCTTTTACATCAAAGCAAATTTATCCAGGTGTAAAAATATTTATGATGCATATAGGTGCTTTAGCAACATATAGATAAGTGGCAGAGTCAGGTAGGTGGTAGTATGTTTCCAGTGCATTCTTGTTCTCTCTCAACAACGCTCTAACATCAAACATAGACGGCAACGCAATCAGTTAATGATGAATTCAGTGACTTTATGAGAAGAATTACAATGAAATCTCAGATGAAAAAATAAATTTCAAACATATTTCATGTAAACATTATTTACAATCACTCTCTATGGCCAAAGTTATCTATTATGTTGTATAACACATGTAAAAAACGTTTCGGTTGTTCTGTTAATTACTGTAGGTGTGGAAAGATCATTTCACCAGCCTGCCTGTCTGTAATAGTACAACTTACAGAACTCAGGCTTCTGGAGGGGATGTAGATCCGTAAGAGTGAGTGGAAGTAGTAGCGTACTGAGCCTGTGGCTGTTTTGTACGCAAACATCAATGTCTTGAATCTGATGCAAGCTGCAACCAGTAGCCAGTGCAGGAAAATAAAGAGAGGTTTGATGTGGGCCATTATGAACTTGTTGAAGACCCTCCTGCTGCATTCTGAATCATTTGTTGAGGTTTAATTGTTCATGATGGAAGTTCATTAGAAAAATATTAGCAGTCCAGCCTAGAAATTACAAGAGCCTGGACAAGAAGTTGTGCAGCATGCTCTGCTTGGAAAGGCCTGATCCTCCTGATGTTGTGCAATTCAAACCTGCATGATCTTGCTGTCTTTATATGTGGTACTTGAAGGTCAGCTGGTCATAAAGGAATAATAATGAAATCATGCTGTAGAGTTGGAGGGACAGGGAAAACAAAAAGCTCAGTCTCAGGTTGAGCTGCAAATGATGTTCCTTCATCCATGCCGAGATTTTTGACAGGCAGCCTGAGACCCATGCAGTTACTGTTGGATTGTCTTGTTGACATTGTAGGGGGTATTAACAGTTAAAACCCAAGTACCAAATATGATGAACATAAACCAGGAGTCAGATATTCAATCAATCGAAGTCAAGTTTACTGAAGAACATAGTTTGCAGTTTCATCAGCAGAAGTCAGCTTCAACACTCTCGATGGAGTTCGTAGGCCGCCCTGCATACAAGCTTACAATACTGATACTTATACTCTAACAGAGATGCTATTTACGTCAATACATAAGTTAGGAAGATCTTGATTGGACGTCACACTAAAAGCATATCTTTACTTCAAGGCTGCCTAGTTCTAGCAGGACTCTTTATCAGTATGGTTACATAGTAAAGCATTATTCACTTTAATACCTATCAGAAAGACATGAACATTGATGTCACAGATGTGCTGATCACTCGCAGACCAAGTAGATGAGAGGTCCTGATGACCTCTTGTGACGTGGCACTGTGACCCTGGAGAAAAATAGAACTCAGCAGGGAAAGAGAATACTGTTACCCATCCAATTCTGACTATAGTGGATCTCAGCAGTCTTCAAATACTAAAACTACTAATTCAATTATCAAATAATTTGGGGGGTTAAATGATAATCAATAACTTGAGTAATATAATTTATATTGTTATGAAGGCCACGTTGAACTCCGCGGTTCCACTCCTTCAACATAAAATATACAGCTGATTGTCATCAGCATAGCAATGGTAGGAGAAACCATGTGCTTGAATAATGGGACTCAGTGATGTGGAGTATATGGTGAATAATGGGGGTCCAAGAACTGATGCCTGAGGAATCCTATTGACCAGATGATGTTCTTTGGATACCTCTCCTCCCCAGGAAACCATGAAAGACCTATCTAGATCCAGCAATGGGAACGTCTAGAGGTTTTACCAAAATGTTGTTTGTGATACAATTGTGTGTGTAAATAAAGTCAAGCTCGTTGCCTGATTGTTAGTGCTTGTGGTGGTAAGCCATCTGAGACAGAATGAAGCTTGGAGTGGAAGTGGAAGTCTGCACTGTAAAGATTCTCCAGATGGATTTCTAAGTCACCAAAAACTACAAGTGGCTTGCCATCCCCAGAGAATGAGGATAGCAACCCATCCATCTCCTTTATAAAGGTGCCCAGATGACCAGGAAGATGATAAATCATTACAATATTTAGCTGTTAACATAATAGCATGAAACTCAAAATAATTTTTATTGCATAGGGAAAAATGGGTTTAGTATTACCAATTATTAGAAATGAGAAGACCATGACCCTCCCAGCTTGATGGGGGTGTAAGAGAAAGGGAAATTGTTAGTGAGAACACCAGGGGTTGCAGAGTCTTCTGGATGAATCCAAGTCTCAGTCAAGCTCAAAATACTAAGAGAAGTAATGGCCAGAATGAAGTCTGTTGACTGACAATTACAGAGACCCACAGAAAAAGAGTCAGGTAGGGGAAAGTGGGGTAAGATGAGCCTTTTTTTTTTTTTTTTTTTTATACTTATGTGGTCCTCATAAGGCAAAATGAGGCAGAAGTACAATAAAAGTATCTACAGTAATTTCAGGATGTTTTGTATGATTTAAAATGATCAGAATGCATCTATGACAAAAGGGTTCTAAAATGATGGCTTCTTAAAAAAAAAGTGTTCCTGTGGCTCAATTTGCCCCAGGTTAGAGGTAAGCTGACCCAAGTCAGTGGGTAAGATGAACCATCTGGGTGAAAACTGATCATCTGACCGAATCTGATTCAAACCCATGTGAAATTTTACAAACAGTCATATTTCTTATCTTAAAGCTAACTCTAACAACATAAAACATACAACACCAGCGTTTTAACCTTCCCTAAAACAGACTAGACAGTAAAATTAAATAAAAACTCAATTAGAATAAAGAAATAAAAGTCACTGAAACTAATAAACATTTTTGTCAGAAGATTCTTGGCTTGGTAGCTTATTTTGCAATATCAAACAGACCATTAGGGACCAAAGGTGGAAAGATATATTTGATTATAAAGTGATATATAAAGGATCTTCTGGATATGTATGATGTACTGCACTTATCAAATAAACTACAAATTATATGTATGTATGTATATGTATGTATATGTATATCCAGTTTCATAATATCATATTAAACCTTATGGTACCTTATGGTGGGGTGTAAATTAAAGTGTTGGCTCAACTTACCCCACAGCATTTGGCTCACTTTGTCCCATAGCTGGCATTTTGGAAAAATGCTTGCTAGCTTACCAATTCAGGCTAACATTTAGCTAAATTATTTGCATGGTTTTATATGTTGCTAAAGCACCTATATGCATCATATAGAAATAGGCTGAATTTTGTTCTCCTTCTTCCAGCCATTTTTTTCTGGATCTAACATAGGCTCCCTTAGCTTTGGCTCTATACAGCTCATCTAATTTATTCTATAGTTTGGAGTATTCAGCGTTTTGAGCATCCGTCAATGGTTCCTTAAATGATAAAGCAGACAGCTGTGAAAGAACTTCATCTTCTATTAATCTGTTTTGTTTCGCTATATTACTTCCAAATTTTCTTAAGAATTTCCCTAATTCATATTTTAGAAGCTCCCAGTTACGCCCATAAGCCTTTTCTGATTCAGCTCTTTCCCAGTAAACTGAGTGGGTTCGCAAATAATTTTATTCAGATCGGAAGTTCGGAGCAGGTTCGCGAATCATTTGATTCAGATAGGACCCAGATAGCACACATACATCTGCAAGATGTCTGTTAAAAATCTGTTGATCTGGAAAGCATCTGCTGTGTACAAATGTCTAGCAGACATCTGTAAGATGTCAGTTTTACATTAATTCTAAATCATAAACATCTTAAAGACATCTAATAGACATCTATTTGACATCTGATAGGAAACTTCCAATAGACGTATTGCAGATGAGCAAACTATGTCTTGCAGATGTAAATGCAGACGTTAAATAGACGTCTCTAAGATGTACGTGTGCTATCAGGGGAAGTTCGGAGAGAGTTCACAAATCATTTAATTCAGATCAAAAGTTCAGAGCGGGTTCGCAAATTATTTGATTCAGATCAGAAGTTTGGAGCGGATTTCGCAAATCATTAGATTCAGATCGGAAGATCGGAGCAGGTTCGTGAATTATTTGATTCAGATCGGAAATTCGGAGCAGGTTCGCAAATCATTTGATTCAGATCAGAAGTTCGGAGCAGGTGTGCCAGTCAACGCGTATTTTGAATAATTTGATTTAGATGAGCCATATTTGATCAGATAATGCATAATTACCATATTTAAACAACATTTCGAAAAACTGTCTTAATGTAATATTAATCAACGGGGGAAAGCATCGTGAGATTGCACATTTTACCTCAAGTAACTTACCTTAATAATGCAGGAGTACTATTACTACTAAATATATATATAGGCTATAAAACTAGGCCTAATGTTACCTGCCCAAATCAAGTTTTAGAGGTTATTTGAAAACACTTATCTTCTGTCTTTATTTGACCCTCCAACTCTAGCACTTATTTTATTTTATTTCTATTTAAAAAAAAAAAAAAAAAACTTCTCTATTCTTTTTTTAGATTTTCTATCTTTTCTCTATTTTTTTCTTTTATTTATTATACTTTTAACAAAAAAATAAAAACACTAGCTTGCTCTATTCTTTTTTATTTTAGCTGCCTATATAACTAAAAAAATAATAATAATAATAATGAAGCTAATATGAGACTGTCATAGACCTTACATAGCATTGCTCTTTTGTTGATTTTAAATGCTTCCATGTTTGTAAGTCGCTTTGGATAAAAGCGTCTGCTAAATGACTAAATGTACATGTAAATTTGTGAGGCTGCAGCGCCCTCTTGTGACCAAAAACAACAACAGATCAAGTGCACAGAATGAATACCAACTTTTATTGATCAAGAAACTGAAGATGACAAATGCTTCACCATAAGGACGACCTTGGGACAGAAAAAGTGTCAAAACAAATCTCACACAGGTTCTACAGCAGTCCGTCTACGTCTCCTACAGTGATGCAGCCGCATGTGAGCTAAGTAGAGGAACAGAAACAGATTTAGTTGACATTTGGCCCCTTTCAGAGACACTGTACATCGGCGTCAAAACTTTTGTACAAACATACTGCGATTCATTTTTGCATAACGCACAGCTCGTATTCCTCTGCGCAAAATTGCACCTCCAATATTTTCGTTCTATAAGACATGGCGCACTGCGTAACTTAAATGGTTAGCTTATAAAACAAAACGAAAAGTCATGATATATTAAAAATCCACTGAGCGACAGCTAGCTTTAACACATTTTTAATACATTACTGGTATCAAATACTTCGACAGGCTGAACATTTGCATCTCCAAACAGTTTCTTGTACAAGTTTTTACAAAAATACCCGCACCGCTCTTTACTTCACTGCCAAATGCTGAAGAGACTTCACTTCATTAACTCAATAAGAAGCCGGTGAGGGGGCCCTAAAAACAGGACAGAACCAGAAAGTACCTTCCTTTGGATATACAAAGCGTGCTTTTCAATATCTTGTGCTCACGTTCATCACAGAATATTCAGACACACCGATCATCAGAGACGATCTCCAAGACACAAATTGTCGTCAGTATCTCCAGCTTGTAGCTACAACCTCCAAATCAAACTATGCACAAAGCTACAGCTTTCATAGGTTACCATTTGTGTCTTCATCGACAAGAAACGTGAAATCCCGAAGGAAAACAAGTAAAAATGACAGATGACGAACAAGGAAAACACACAGATGTAAACATTTTTATCGTTTGGAAAATAAAGGAACACCTGAGGCTGTTCGATTTCATATCTCAAGTCACTTTGTGCCATTTTTGTACCAGTTATTTGCTGAATCAATCTAGTATATTGCGTGTTCATGATGCAAACTGGTAACAGATCCTCCTAAGATTCATCTTCATCACCAGCTTTCTTCACAAAGTCTCCAGTTTATAACTTTGACGATACAGTAACAAACAAAACCAAAAAAAACCAAAAAAAAAAAACAGTGCAAAGCTCACAGTAAACAGACATCAGACAATATCTGCCATCAGCTTATGAAGATCATTTTCACACATGATGAAACACTTTCAGGAGTGTTGGTCGGACCTTTTTTGGGTCACAAAACTACTGCTAATGTAATTTTAGGCTGAAAACAATCTGGCACATTAATCTAGAGAAATAATATGCAGCAGCAGGTATGAAAACATGAAATACTGTAATAATTACAGACTTTAGCCGGGGTAGATGTCATGTTTAATCTCAGCCGAGAACAAGTTCATTCATGAAACACCAGCAGAATCTTTAACTTGTGTGTTTATGTCTCATGAATCTTCCCCCAACTAATGTACTGCAAAATGTTATTGACATGCATGTTTAATCTCTTAAAGGTCAGTTTTCTGCAAGAAAACAAATTGGCTCCTGTTTTATGTTGATAATACGCCACTCTAAAACATGACTGGCTCCTGTAAACGGCCAATAGAAACCTTTCAGTCTGGGATTTCCGTCAGTTTTTGATGGATTTATTAAGGAATAGTTCACACAATTTGCTGATGATCTACTCAGGTCATCCGAGATGAGTTTATTTCTCCTTCAGATTTGAAGAAATGTAGCATTGCATCACAGGCTCACCAATGGATCCTTTGCAGTGAATGGGTGCCGTCAGAATGAGAGTCCAAACAGCTGATAAAAACATCACAATAATTCACAAGTAATCCATACCACTCCAGTCCATCTGTTAACATCTTGAGAAGACAAATGATGGATTTGTTTGTAAGAAACAAATCTATCATTAAGACATTTTTAACTTCAAAGTATAAAATATGAGTCCACAATTTATAATAACACTTCCTCCAGTCAAAAAAGTCCATCAAACATTAAAATCTACACACAAATCAGTTTAGAGCCGTTTCAGACCGTTTTGGCTTGTAAACGGTGCTTGATCTGTGCAGATTTCTCTACTGTTTTAGACTAGACCACCATATTATTGACTTGTATTTTAGTTAAAAACGTCTTAATAATGGATTTATTTCTTACAAACATGCAGCTTTTGGCTTCATAGGATGTTAACTTATGTTTTTATCAGCTGTTTGGACTCTCATTTTGACGGCACCCATTCACTCCAGAGGATCCATTGGTGAGCAAGTGAATCAATGCTACATTTCTCCAAATCTCTCTGATGAAGAAACAAACTCATCTGCATCTTGGATGGCCTGAGAATGACTAAATCGTCAGCAAATTTTCATTTTTGGGTGACCTTTTTCTTTAAGATGGATCTAATAGAGACCGGTTGCAATAAACCTTCAAGTTAAACATGATATTTCTTCACTTCATTAAGGGTTATCTCAGCTTTGGGTTTATTACAACCAGCCCAGATCTTTAGTGATAAGTCTTCAATAGTGTTTTTTCGCTAAGAGCTATTATTATTTTTCTCATCTAGCTCACTAAAACTGAAGCAACGTTGTTTGTTGCTGCTCTGTATCAAGTCAGATACTTCATGTGACAGCTACATTTCTTTTAATATTAGTACTTAGATCGACCTCACCAGATTTAATTACACAACTAGAAAAAAAAACAAGTCAGTCGTTCACAACTAAACGCATTTGCGACGCCAGATTTCTCCCAAAACAAACAAGAGCCTGTTTTACACTAGCCATCCTCATTTACACTATCCAGACTACAGGGTTGTGGTTTCTAAGATCTAAGTTGGCAGTTTACCAATCAAATACATTTGGTTAAAGGCTAAGTTGACCTAAAAATGAAAATTAGCCTATTATTTACTCACCCTCCAGGCATCCTAGGTGGATATGAATTCCTTCTTTCAGACTAATGCAATCAGAGTTATATTAAAAATGATCCTGGCTCTTCCAAGCTTTAGAATTTCATGGGTGGTTGTTTATTTGAAAAGTCCAAAAGTGCATCCATCCATAATAAAAACTGCCTCACACAGCTCTAGGGGGTAAATAAAGGCCTCCTGTAGTGAATCAATGTGTTTTTGTGTGAAAAATGTACATATTTTTATTATATTTAAAACATTATAAGTCACTTTAATCTTGCTTGCACAAACTTGTACATGGAAGCCATTCTGGGGTAGATAATGTTGGACATACAACAAATACATAAGTAACAAACGTGAAAGCGCTGTGCAGAGAGGTAAACAAATTAGAAGTACAAAACAAGGATTTGTAAAGAAAAATATCAGAGGATTTTGATACAAGCCAAGAGGGGACTGATTTTCCTTTGCTGAAGAAACTGCTTCCTTTGCTTCTGTAAACAAACGTTGGTACAACAGTTTGTGCAAGCTAGATTAGTGATTATTAAGTTTTAAATAGTGATATTTTTTATAACAAAAACACATCGATTTGCTACGGGAGACCTTCAAATCACCAACCGGAGCTGTGTGAGACACTTTTTATTATAGATAGATGTTCTTTTTTTAGACTTGTTTTGAACTGATAAGGAAAACACCAACACATGCAACTCTAAAGCTTGGATATGCCAGGATCATTATTTTATAGGACTCCATTTGGATTCGTCTGAAAGAAGGAAGCCATACACACCTAAAATGCCTGGAGGGTGAGTAAACAATGGGCTAGTTTTCATTTTTGGGTGAACTAGCCTATTAACTACGAATAGTCTCAAACGTCCCGAATTGCTGATTCTCCATCGCTACACTGTAAAAAGCAAAAAACACAATTTGTTGAGTCAACTTAAAATAATTTGTTACCCTGCTGCCTTAAAATGTTAACATTTCAAGTTGAATAAACTTTGAGTTGACTCAAAGTCATATTCAAGTTGACTAAAATAAAAAATTGTTTGTTAAACTTAGCAGCTGTTTGTGTTACTCGGCTACCTTAAAATTTGAAGTTGAATCAACTCATATCTAACTTGTCATATTTCGAGTTGACTAAACTTTTTTCAAGTTGACTGAACTTAAAATTTTAAGTCAGCCAGGAAACAAATTATTTTAAGTTGACTCAACAAATTGTGTGTTTTACAGCGTAGTCCGTAAGCGGTGAGCGGTTTCTACTGCGCTACGAGGACGAGAACGAGAACGTCAGGCGCACAAACACATCCGTTAAAGGCAAAAATAGCATTAAAAACACCAAAACAAAAATGTATGGGTCAATCAGTGACAACACAAACACACGGCGCGTCTGTGGAAATACTGTACATCGGGGACAAGTTCAGATTAGAGGGCAATAATTCAAGAATGCCATTGCTGTAGTCATTTCAATGGCGACAACAGGAGTGTCAGTCTGTTAGTGTTTTCTGGCTGAATACTGTACAGTGAATGCAGTTTGTTCAGTCTAAAACGGCAAAGCCAACGCATTTGAAATCTCAAGCTGAATTCCGACGAAATGCTCTCGCTATAGCACGTTTCCTTTGGAATGCCAGATGTTTGCTAGAGGCAAAGAACAAGAAAAAGCGAGCGTCGACAAGGAATACTATCGCTGTTAAGGCGAAACCATGGGAGAAAGAGCACGTCATTTTCCAAAAACAGGACGTTTTCCCATCCGTTTTTCCGTTTCCTGAGGCGTACGGGTGATCAAACCAAACTAGGAATTTTTGCAAAAAGGGAAATCCAGGAAATCTCGCAAACGAAGTGATTCCAATTCTAGTCGGCGGTGTGTTCATGCACATGTGCGAAATGGTTTTTAAGCGTCGGTGCGTGTGCTTATGTACAGTCTGAGTGTTTTGGCAGACGTGGGTTTCTAAGGTGCTGATGTTTTGAGCCAACAAACATCCTGTAAATTCAGTTCACAGCGTTCGACGGGGACGAAACGGACATGTGCGGATGAAGGCCTTTGTAAATTTCTCGTCCTTCCATCTTTCTCTGGTGGTTACTGGTGGACTTCGTTGGCGATGAGACTGTCCTCTCCGGACTGGAAGTCGGCCTCGTTTAGGCTGTTCCCGGCGTTGATCATTTCCTCGTCCTGCGAGGACCCCTGACCGTCGTCCTCTCCGCTGCCTGCTCCGGTCTCATCGGAGTTTGGGTCCTGCAGGACCTGGGCGATGTACATCTGCTGCTGAAAACAGACACGCAACAGTGAGTCATCAGTCATGAAAAGAGCTGTTTGTTTAAATATGTACGAAATGGAAAACGTGATTGTCTTTGATTTTCTGATTTGATTTGAATCTCACAAAGGTCATATTTCACCTCAAAAAATATGAAATTATAATAAAAAAGAAAAAAAAATACTAAAAAAGAAAATTAAATAATATTTAGCATAAACAAGGCTAAACCGGTTTTAGGACAATTAAAGATTGTGACATTATTTTAAGCAAATTTTCACCCAAATTCTAATTTCTGTAATTAAAAAAATACATTAATAACAATAATAATAAAGCTTATAATAATAAGATTAATAATAAGAAGAAGAAGACACACTTCAAGAAGAAACAACTACCATTATGTATCACTTGTACTTTAAAAACATTATTATCATAATAAAAAAAATAATACATATAAAATGTTTTAATTGTTAAAATCAATCAATTCAATTTTGCACAACAATTACTATTATTACATATAAGTTGTGCGATTAAAAATATTACAAATACAAATGTCATTTAAAGATTATTTAGTAGTATTGTGTTTAATAACAACAACAGCAATTTTATTACATTTATTTTAATTCTGTGCAACAAGTATTAATATTATGAACTGCATACTTTCACTTGCACTAATAAAATAATAATAATAATAATAATAATAATAATAATAATAATAATAATAATATTATTATTATTATTATTATTATTATTATATAACGTGTTATATATATATATATATATATATAAAAAAACAAACACATAATATATTTATAATATATTAATAATTATCATAGCAGCAAGAACAATTTCTTAATATACTAATATTTAAATAAAATAATAATAATAATAATAACGACAACAATAATAATACATTAAATCACATGATTTAATGTATTATTGTTGTTGTTGTTGTTGTTGTTGTTGTTGTTGTTGTTATTATTATTATTATTATTAATATTAATCTATGCACATTTAAATAAATAAAATGCTAAAAATTTGCTAAAATGTTCAAAAGAATTTGGCCATTTCAACAAACTAAAACAAAATGATACTAAATATGAATATTTCAGGTCATTTTTATATGAATATTGACTATATATATACTTCTTATTAAAATCAATTTAATTTTGTACAGCAAATACTCCCCATATATCAGTGGTACTTGCATAATAAACAATATACAAAATATAAGCATAATGTAAATTAAAAGATCATTTATATGTATTATTACTAAAAAGTACAAAAATAAGAACAACAACAATAACTTTTTTTTTATTTTTTTATATTAGGCTACTGAGAACTGGTGGAGACAAACACGTGCAAAATGTGTTTAATTTTCATGAAATAACATTTTGGAGATCTTGATGTTAAAATAGATAGTAAAAAAACATAAAAATAAAACATTTACATTAAGTGATTTTGCAGATGCTTTTATCCAAAAGGGACTGAAATGGTTGCACTGTAGAGCCCTGAGATGTATTTTTTTTTATTAATAAATAGTCTACTTTTCAAAGTAAAATGTGAGAGAGTGTGAAACATTCAGTTAGGACTAGAAACCATGACTAACTCAAGTAAACTTTACATTTGGGAATATACCTGAGATTTGTTGGAGGGTGAAGATCTAGCCGGACGTCCGTTCTCCACTCCATCAACCTCAGTGTCCTTGGTGTCGATCTGTAAGTGGACAGAGGTAATGGTGAGTGCTTCTGCTACAGGTCAGGTGACAGTCTACCTGAGCTACCCGTGCTGCCCGGTGGACTGTACTGTGAGCTCATACCTGCAATACCGCAACTCGTACCTTGTAGTTGTGCGCGCTGAGGTATTTGAAGTGGCCAAAGCACACGTGCGACAGGCAGACCACGATGGTGATGATGAGCACCACGAAGGTAAACATGGATGTCGGGGTCAAAAACCCTAAGAAACGAGAGGATTTTTTACCCTATTCACCTGTACACTGTGTGCATAATTACTAGGCATGTTGATATTCTGATCATACCCACATCAATCTTAAAGGATTAGCTCACTTTTAGAACAAAAATTTACAGATAATGTACTCACCCCCTTGTCATTCAAGATATTGATGTCTTTCTTTAAGGAAAACATTTCAGGATTTCTCTCCATATAATGGATATGTATGGTGCCCCTAAGTTTGAACTTTCATAATGCAGTTTAAATGCAGCTTCAAAGAGCTCTAAACGACCCCAGCCGAGGAAGAAGGGTCTTATCTAGCGAAACGATCATTTTGAAACAAACTGACAATTTTTATACATTTTAACCTCAAATACTCGTCTTGTCTCGTCTCTGCGATGCGCAGTCTGTGTGATCCGGGTCAATACAGTTAGGGTATGTCAAAAAACTCCCATCTCGTTTCTTCCCCAACTACAAAATCGTCCTACAACGCTGCAGAAATACCAATTCAGTGTTTACAAAGTGAATATACAAAGAAGATCAAATGGCCTTTACAAAAAAAAAAAAAAAAAAAAAAAAAAGGTAAAACAAATGTAAAAGTTGAAGACTAAAACGAGATGTTTTTTGACATACCCTAAATGTATTGACCCGGATCACACAGACTACGCAGGTAAGATGAGCATTTGAGATTAAGTAGTATATAAATCGTCAATTTGTTTCAAAAATAAGCAATCGTTTTGTTAGATAAGAACCTTCTTCATCGGCTGGGATCGCTTAGGGCCCTTTGAAGCTGCATTTAAACTTCATTTTAGACGTTCAAATAGGGAACACCATAGAAGTCCACTATATGGAGAGAAATCCTGAAATGTTTTCCTCAAAAAAATGTTTCTTTATGACTGAAGAAAGAAAGAAATGAACATCATGGATGACAAAGGGGTGAGTACATTATCTGTACATTTTTGTTCTGAAAGTGAACTAATCCTTTAATAACTACTATTAATTTTGTATTTAATAAGTTATATATTGTTGTCCATGAAGGTTGAAAGTGAAAAAGTCATTATATTCAGGTGTAAAGTTTTCTTTTACAGATAAAGGGATAAAAGGAGGGGGTAGGGGGTTCCTCCTGAAGTCCACTATCATCTCTACAGTTTGGAGTGATGTCTTTCAGATAGGCCAGAACCAGTTTTTCAAACAACTTCATGACGACAGACTTTAGCACACATGTCTGTAGTCGTTAAGTCCTGTTATCTTGGGTATCATAATTAAGAATTCAGGTGAAGAATTAGGTGTGAAACCATTAGGAACCTTTTAGTCTCCAGCACCACCATTTTCCAGAACTGCAACCTACCCGGAGTCTCTAGAAGTGCAATGTGTCAGGTGTCTTGGGTAATTTTTTTTTGGTTTTTTTTTTTTTTTTAATTAGGCTTTTTTTTAAAGGCTTTATAGGCAGATAAGTTGAGAGTGGCTACTGAAGGACCACCACATCCTCTTGTAGCACTCTTTCAGTTTTGGGACTTCAGTTTTAGTCTATCTCCTGAAAAGTCTGTCTTACAGAGATGGACTAAAATAAACTCCCAAAACCTACTGCCAGATTCTGAAAGATAAATAGTCCTTCAAGAGTCACTCTCAACTTGTCTGTCTTATAAAAAACAGTCTTCACGTATATCACAACACTTCAGCATGTTATTCTTATTAAGTGAGGGTCATTTTTTTTTTAGGATTTTTTACTCAAGCAAACTCTCTGAGAGCCTGACACATTGCACTTCTGGAGACTCCAGGTTGCAGTTTTGGAAAATGGTGGCGCTGGAGACTAAATGGTTCCTGATGATTTCACACCTAATTCTTCACCTTATTTCTTAATTCTTTTGCAGTTAACATGTATTTTAACATGTAGTTTTGTTCTTTTTTCTGACCATGCTGACCCAATGAGCATTTCGCTGCCCAATGGTCATGGCTTAACTTTGCAAATTCTAGTATTGCATCCCTCTCATGGGCATTTAATAATTTTTTACTTTTTGAGTTAAGATTGATGTGGTTTGAAATTGGTAAAATGTGCTTGGAAAAAAAATATGACCAGAATATCAATGTGCCTAATAATTATGCACACAGTGTAGTGTCTTGTTTTAAAGTAGAATATATTTCTGTGCATCACCAGTGAACGCACCTGTCCGCATGGTGGAGAAGAACAGCAACCAAAAGAGGCACAGGATGGGTGCGGCCACCACTTGATTGACAGCTCCCGAGTGGATCTTCTTGTCGAGTTTGGAGGGCAGGTAAGCGTAGTACATGTTGTACCTGTCCACCAGGTGCTTAAGGAGCATGTACATCAGTCCTGTGGACAACAGATGAATTATATTACATTTTACATGTCCAGTGTTGAGGTCAAAGTTTACATACACCTTGCAGGATCTGCAAAATGTTAATTATTTTAGCAAAATAAGAGGGATCATACAAAATGCATGTTATTTTTTTAATTAGTACTGACCTGAATAAGTTATTTCACATAAAAGATGTTTACATATAGTTCACAAGAGAAAATAATAGTTGAATTTATAAAAATAACCTCGTTCAAAAGTTTACTGAATGATCCACAGCTGTGTTTTTGTTGTTCATGAGTCGCTTGTTTGTCCAGTTAAACAGTTAAACTGCCTGCTGTTCTTCAGAAAAATCCTTCAGGTGCCACAAATTTGTCTTTGGTTTTTTGGCATTTTTGTGTATTTGAACCCTTTCCAACAATGACTGTATGATTTTGAGATCCACCTTTTCACACTGAGGACAACTGAGGGACTCATATGCAACTATTACAAAAAGGTTCAAATGCTCACTGATGCTTCAGAAGGAAAAACAATGCATTAAATGTATTCAGAAATTGTATTCATATATTAATATTTAAAAACAATGCTACAAGTGGCAAGAAAGTTTTAGCAATAAAATAAAATAAAATAAAATTTAGAACTTCAGTAAATTAGTTTTAATATTTAAAAAAAATATATATAAAATAAAATAAACAAGTAAAGTTCATTGTTATATGAATATTTAAATAAATAAATGCTACAACAGGCAAGAAAGTTAAAATAAAATAAAATATGAACAACTAAAACAGCACTTCAGTTATATAATATATGCATATTTAAGTAAAATCCTAAAGCTTTGCCAAAACGCTCAAATACTTTGGCAAGTTATTAATATTATCATTCACATTTTTATTGCTAATTTTTTTTTTTTTTCCATTTTAATTTTGTATTGTAGTTTTATAATTGTATTTGTTGTGTTTTTGTAATTTTACTTACAAAACCAATATGGTTTATTAGTTAAAAAAATAATAATATGTCTATATATTATTATACATATTGTGTATTTTAATGCTTCAACTTATAATAAAAAAAAAATAGGTTAATATATTTTATTTTATTTTAGTTATTTCATGTATTTTATGGCTAGTTTATGAGCCAAAATAAAATAGGTTTATATATTTTATTTTATTTCGGTTATTTCATGTGTGTTTTATGTCAAGTAATTATAAATTGCTGTTTTTTATTTTTTTTACTTTTTTTTTTACAATAAAAACACTGACCATAGTTAAATCCCCCCCATGTTGTCCAAATGAAGTTTTTAGCAATGCATATTACTCATCAAAAATTAAGTTTGATATATTTACGGTTTTACTTAATATCCTAATGACTTTTGGCATAAAAGAAAAATCTATAATTTAGACCCGTACTATTGTTGGCTATTGCTACAAATATACCCATGCCACTTATGACTGGTTTTGTGGTCCAGGGTCCCATTTATAATCTCACAAGTCTGTCTTTCCTTGCATCTTTCACTAAACAAAAACATCAGCCTATAGTGTGTTTTCACTTGAGACGTGACATGCAATATCAACATGTGTGCAGACGGACGATCGCGAGGTTAATTATGTGTCAGACGTTAACCGCTGTGTCCGAAATGAGCATCTCTGTCTGCGTTCACAGCGTGGGCTGAGAGACGTAAATAAAGTTCTCCTCCGCAGAACAGCGATGAGTCATTCACCAGCAGCTCAACGACCATCTGTGTGTGTGTGTGTGTGTGTGTGTGTGTGTTTCTGAGAGACTTCTAGAAATAATATGAGCACACAAAAGCTCAGCGACAGAAAAGCAGAGATTACTGTTCAAGTGCAGCATTTTCTCCCTGTTTGTGTGTTTTTGCAGTGAAATACGCAGGCGGAGGATCTATATTTAATCTGACACACAGCGTGTAGGCAGCTTGCGTTTTTCATTGTTGAAGCTGCATGCAGACGTGTGGCCAGCAGGAGGCGCTCTGGACACACATACTTTTGGTTGTCATTCACAGTTTCTCTCCCTGTATCCTCTCTTTTATCCTTGCTGTTTGTCTGTCTCCCTCTCTCTGATTGGCTGTCGCTCTGTGGTTTCGTGAATGGGCTGATGTGGAAGTAGGAGTGGCTTGACTCACCGAAGGGGACGATGATTGGACAGGTGATGCTGTACGTCATAACGACGGTGAAAACGCACATCATCCAGGCGTAGGCAGCTCCAAACTGAAACTCATAGGCTTGATGCTGCGGATACACACAGAGATGTTACGCAACTAAATGCAAAGTAGTCTGGAATCACATCCAGGTGAACAGCAGGTAAAAATAACTCATTTGTGGGTGGATGAATCTTACAAAACTTGTCAAAAACAAGTACAAAGGTACAAAGAATTGTTTTAGTTTAAAGGAAGTCAATTTATTTTAATTCTTTTATTAAAACTAATTAATATTTTAAGGTCCATTAAGATTTTTTCTGCATTGTGACATTATTTTCATGATAAATTAGTATGCTTTACATCATTACTGTAATGGTTATAAAGTAATAAAAGTAATAAAGAAACAAACGTGCAAATTTATACATCACGGTAGTATTTGTTGGTTTGGCTTTAACGGATGCTGATTTAAATAAATAAATAAATGATTAGATCAAATACAATTAATTAAAAATTCAATACATTAATAAATATATGAATGAATAAATAAAATATATATAAAAAATAAATGAAGAGCAATAAATAAGTATATAAATAAAAATAGTAATGAATGACTGAATAGATATAATACACTGAATGAATAATAAAAAAAGGTGAAGTGTATTTAGGCTAAAATGCTGGTTAAATAAATTATAAAATACAATTAATTAAATAAATTAATACATTAATAAATCAAATATAAAAAAAATAAATGAATGAGCAATAAATAAGTAAATAAAAAAATATTAATGAATGACTAAATTAATGAATAGATAAAATACACTGAATGAATAAAAAAAGATAAAAGTGTATTTAAGCTAAAATGCTGATTTAAATAAATACAAAAATAATTATATAAAATACAATTAATTAAATAAAAGAATAAATAAATGAATGAGCAATAAGTAAATAAATAAAAATATCAATACATTAATAACTGAATGAACTGATAAAAATACAATTGAATTAATTAAAAAAGTTTATATAAATAAAAGTCTGCATTTGATGCTGGTTTAAGCAAATAAATGACTAGATAAGAGTATACAATTAATTAAATAAATGAATACATTAATACATATATGAATGAATTAATCAAATATAAAAAATAAATAAATGAATGAGCAATAAATAAGTAAATAGAAAAATATATTAAATCAATGACTGAATGAATGAATAGATAAAATACAATTAAATAAAATAAAAAAAAAATTGAATAAAACAATATAAAATAAGGTAGAGTTTTTTGGCTAATATGCATTTAATATTCATAAAATAATGTCTGTCTTTAACTGATCCTGATTCAAATAAATAAATAAATAAATAAATAAATAAATGATTAGATAAAATACAATTTATTAAATAAATTAATTAGTAAATATATGAATGAGTGAATAAAATACAGTGAATTAAATAATTAGATAAATAAATGAATAAGCAATAAATAAGTTCATAAATAAAGTTCATGAATGACTGAATTAATCAAATTAAATACAACTGAATGAATTAATAATAAAATAAAATAAAATAAAATAAAATAAAATAAAATAAAATAAAATAAAATAAAATAAAATAATGCATTTAATATTCATGAAAATAATATCACAAGGCAAAAACAATTAAAAAGCATTAGATTTGCTGATGGTTTCTATGTATTTGGGATGATGTGTGACCTAGATGTTTCTGTCAAGTTTTGTTTCTGGGAATTAACAATACAAGAGTGTGAAGATAAGCAACAAGATCATGTGTGTGCGTCTTTTTCGTACCCGTTTGACGTTGCGTCTCTCCGCAGCTGAGCGAGCCAAACACAGCCGGATCATGTACATCAGCAGACCTGGAATCCGCAGCAGATCCATGGCGTTTCCGATGAATGCCGACGCAATCACGTAATTCACAAAAAAGGCTCCGTTATCAGGGAGGAAGACACACCTGAAAGATATTAATTTCAGTTGAATTTCAGTTCATTAATATATGAATATTTAAATAAATAAAATGTGAGTTTCAAGTGGCTAGAAAGTTAATAAAGTCAATAAAATAAAATAAAATAGAAATTTCAGAAATTCAGTAAATTGAGAGATTAAATTAATGTTTAAATAAAATTCTACAAGTGGCCAGATTTAATAAAATAAACAATTAAAGTTTATTGTTATATGAATATTTAAATAAAATGCTACAACGGGCAAGAGGGTTTAAGCATTTCAACACAAAAAAAAAAAAAAAAAATGAAATCGCATTAAAAAAAAAAATATGAACAACTAAAAACTGCATTTCAGTTTATTATTATATGAATAATTTGCTAACTTTGCTAAAATGATAAAAGATCAAAACATTTAACATTTAAATCAAACAAATAGTATCAAATCAAATAAATATGAACTAAAACATTCAGAATTTTAGTTCATTAATATATGAATATTTAAATAAAATGCTACAACTAGTGAGAAAGCTTTGGTATTTCAAAACAATAAAATAAAATAAAATAAAATAAAATAAAATAAAATAAAATAAGAACAACTAAAACATTCCGATTTCAGATTTAAAATATATGAACTTTTAAATAAAATGCTAGAACGTTTAAGCATTTAAACACAATAAAATAACAAACATACATTCAGAATTTTAGTTCATTAATATATGAATATATATTCAAAATGCAAACCGGCAAGAAAGTTGAAAATAAAAAAAATGAAATAAATCTGACAGTGGATGAAATGAATGATTATTATTTTAATTTAATTTAATTAAATTTAATTTATTATGGATTTCAATAAAATAAAATAAAATAAATAATTTAATTTCTCAAATCTGACAGTGGCTTAGGCCAGGAATTAATATTTAAATAAATGCTATAACTAGCAAGAAAGTTTAGGTAATTTAAAATCAAATCAAATCAAATCAAATCAAATCAATAAAAAAAAAAAATCAGTGGCTTAGGCCAGGAATTAATATTTAAATAAATGTTTAGGAAAGTTTAGGGATTTCAATAAAACAAAACAAAACTTACTCAAATCTGACAGTGGCTTCAGCCAAGAATTTCTTGTCAAACAGCCAGCGGAAGAAAACATCCAAACTAATAAAGAGAAGAACATTTATTATTATGAAAGTGTCAGCCAAGGTTTAACACTTGTGGTTTGCGAATTCAACAAGCTTTTATCTTAAAGAAAACTAGCAAACATCACTAGCAAAATAGCAAATTATAGTGTATAATTAATCAATTATAGTGAAATCATTCACCACAATAAAAGCTTCTGTACCAAACATATCAGCACAAAAAAATGTGGATCAGAGCGCAAGTCCAATGAAAGATAGAAATAAGGGTTTGAATATGCAATTACAGACTCAAATAAACAACGTACGTCCACAGAGTCTCTAATGTAAAGATCTCAGTACCTGCTGAGACCCAGAGATGGCAACAGGAGAACCATGAAGATAAGGAAGGTGTAACACTTGTGCATGGTGGTCCTGTTCTCACCGGACCTGAGAAACACACGAGAGCATGAGATAAAACACCTGAGATTCTTTAGAGCAGAGATTTGATTTCTATTGGAGATGAATGTGGGATTGTACCTGGTCCAGTGGGCTTCAAAGAAGGCAGAGTAGTAGACGATGGTGGGCAGCAGGGCAGAGAAGGCCCACAGGAGCAGCGTGGGGAAAAACTGGGTGATGATTGGGTTCTAGACATACAGACAAACACACAAATATTGTCATGTGTTTACACTTATAATACAGACTTTTTCATCCATTCTAAAATTTGGTTGACTTTCTGAACATCTTCTTATCCATCCCTCATCTGTCTTGGGACATGAGCTAAATATTATAAAATAATTATGGAAACATTATTCACTGAATAATAAAATATCTGAATAATCAATAAAATTTTAAAAATGTTTAGAATTTCAGTAAATTAATAGATGAATATTTAAATAAAATTCTACAAGTGGCCAGAGAATAAACAAACAAACAAACAAACAAACAATTAAAGTTCATTGTTACGTGAATATTTACATAAAATGCTACAACGTACAAGAAAGTTTAAGTTTTTAAACACAAATGATTTTTTTTTTTAAATCACATTAAATTAAAATAAGAACGAGATATATTTTATATATATATATATATAATAAAATTAAATATGAACAACTAAAAAACATTCAGAATTTCATCAATATTAATAATAATAATAATAATAATAATGATATTACAAAATCGATGCATTACATATAAGTTGTATGTACTTACTGTAGTTGTATGCATTATGATGTAATTTATGTAATATTATTTTGTAATATATGTAATTTATGTAATATTATTATTATAACAATTTATTATTAAATACAATTTCTACTGTATTATTACTATTTGTATAATTATATATTACATTCTTCTCATTACTATAAAATCTTACTGTAATTATACATCATTTATTATTTTCACTAGAATTTATAATTTTAAAATTTTAATAAATGAAAAAAATATAAAATGTAATATAGTTATTGTTATTATTAATAGAATTTATTATTTACTATTAAGTTATTATTAATACACTTACTCTTATTATTATTATTATTATTATTATTATTATTATTATTATAATTACTACTACTACTACTACTATAAAAAGATGTATTGTACATAACTTACTGTAGCTATACATAATTTCTGATGATGATAATGATGGATGCATAACATTGTAATTACACATTATTATTCTTCATAGCATACTGTAATTACACAAAATTATTTATCTTGCAATATATAATTATTATTAATATTAAATTATCAAATTTAAATCTAATCTAGTTGTTGTTGTTGTTAATATAATTTATTATCTTATTGTAATTATACATAATTATAATTTATAATTATTATTTTTTTATTATTCTCAACAAATGAAAAGAATATTAAATGTAATCTAGTTGTTCTTATTATTAATATAATGTATTATTATTATTAAGTAATACATGTATTATTATTATTACAACAGTGTCATAATGCAAAAAAAAAAAACTAATGCTTGATGATAATATCCTTATTACTAATGATTTTTTTTTTTGCATTATGACACTGTTGTAATAATATGACAAAGAGAAATATGACAAAGCCATGATCTTGTCCCTCACAATATAGTGGTGAACTCAGTGTGAGCTGTAGAGCAGGAGGTCTTGGTTCATGTCACCTTCACACATCATTCAGTAGTGAACTCAACAACCCTGATAATGTGTATAATGAAGCTGAAGGCAGATCTGCAGGAGAAACACTGACAATCCCAGCGGAGGCTCTTCATTCGTTATCATCAGACAGTGAAAATAATTACTCACACCGCATCCTAACCAGATAAATCACATTTCCTCCTCACTTATCTGTGGTTTTGTCCTGCTGTGAGCATCATGGAACATTTTGTAAATGCAAAAATAATTTTCCTTTTATCAATACTTGTCATTTTCCAGGAAAAGGTTAAACAACCTTGAAACAAAATCAATTTATTCAATAAACAATATGACGTTATGCATGAATGTAAATGTAATTATTAAGTGCTAATATGTACCAAATATAAATATGAAAAGAAATTATGCATAAATGCAAATGAGCTTTTTAGGTAATATATACTGAATAAAGGTATCTATACTGCTATACAAGCTGCACACTGACTAATCTAAAATATATCCAAGTAAAAATATATAGTGCTGCTCGAAAGTTTGTGAACCTTTTAAATTTTCTATATTTCTGCACAAACATTACCCAAAACATCATCAGATTTTCATTTAAGTCCTGAAAGTAGACAAAGGGAACCCAATCAAACAACTGAGAGAAAAATATTTTCTTTGTCATTTATTTATTGAGAAAATCCTGTGTTACATATCTGTGTGGTGCAAAAGTATGTGAATCTTTGCTTTCAGTATCTGGTGTGACCCCCTTTTGCTGCAGTAACTGAAGGTAAAGTTTCTTGTAAATGCTGATCAGTCCTGCACAATAACATGCAGGAGTTTTAGTCCATTCCTTAGTGCAGAATCACTTAAACTCTGTGCTATTGGTGGGTTTCCTCCAATGGACTGCTTGCTTAGGTTCCTCCACAACATGGAATGCAATGGGTTCTTTTCTCCAAACATAATAGCTTTTCATTTAAACCAGTTCTATTTTGGTTTCATCCATCCATTAAACCATTCTCCAATAGTCCTCTGGCTTGTCCACATGACCATTAGCAAGCAATTTTCTTTTTGGAAAACAGTGGCTTTCTTCTTGCAACTCTGCCATGTGCCCCATTGGTTGCTCAGTGTTCTCCTGATGGTGGACTCATGAACATTAACATTAGCCAAGGTGAGAAAGATCTTTAGTTGCTTAGAAGCTACTTAGAAGTTACCCTGGGAACTTTTGCAACCTCACAGACTATTACACGTTCTGCTTTGGAGTGATCTTTGTTGGTCGACCACTTCTCAGGAAGGTAACAGTGGTCTTGAATTTCCTCCATTTGTACACAATCTATCTGACTGTGGATTTGTGGAGTCTAAACTCTTTAGAGATGGTTTTGTAACCTTTGTAGCCTGATGGGCAACATCAACTCTTTTTCCAAGGTCCTCAGTAATCTCATTTGTTCATGACACGATTCACTTCCACAAACATGATCAGACTTTGATAAATCCCTGTTCTTTGAATAAAACGGGTTACATACTGACATTTGATAGTCATAGCACTGACTGAAAACACATATGCACAGATGAACTCACCATTTCACCATTAAATTAACTGCTAATCCAAGAGATTCACATACTTATATATATATATATATATATATATATATATATATATATATATATATATTTCTAAATTGTTTGATTGGGTTCTCTTTGTCTACTTTCAGGACTTTCAGAAAATCTGATAATGTTTTGGGTCATTTATGCAGAAATATAGCAATTTCTAAAGGGTTCACAAACTTTCAAGCAGCACTGTATATTTTTTTTCACATAATTTTAACTCGACACTAGAAACAGCCATGCAACATCTGTTGAGGAGTTTGTGGCGTTCAGATCACAGCCTTACGTTCAGATACTCCACAGGCTTGGTGACATTGAACTTGTCCATGGTGGAGATGATGATGGCCGGGGTGGTGAGGAAGAAGAGAAGAATGAAGAGGATGCAGTTAATGATGAAGCAGCGAAGCCACCAGGAAACTCCTCCCAAAGATAGATTCTCCCTGTGATCAAAACAACACATCAGCAGACCACACACAAACACACACACACAAACACACTCAGCAGAAAGTGTAAAATCTTGTCTCTTGATAAGCTATTGACTACTCATGGGTAATTCCTGAACGTAATGAAGTCAGCAAAGAAACAGCTGACAGAAGAAGAGAAACAGCCAATGGCTTACTGTATACTCTGCAAATATATACTATACACGGCCAACTATGTTTTTATGTAAGTATTACATTAGTACTGTAGAACAGTATTAGGGCCCTATGAAATCAGATTTTTTTTTTCTCCCAAATTCCAGGTTGTTTCATCAATTATTTGATTTTTTTTTAATTTTTTTTTTTTTTTAATTTAATCTTTCTGGATTTTGTACAATTAAATTTTGTTATTGTTTTTTTTTTTTTTTTTACCATTATATATTTCTGCATTCAGTTTGAATGTCTCAATTACATTTTAGTAATTACTGATTTGTTTAGGGCCCCATGAACCTTTCTAATGAGGAATTTTTTTGTTTACTTTTGTTTTCTTTTCAAAATTGTGTATTGTTGTCTTGTAATTTTTGTGAATTTACAATTTAACATATATATAAAAAAAGTAGTAAAAACAAAGTCACAAAATATTACATTTATTTATCTTTATGAAATTCCACATTACACAATTTTTTTTTATGACTGTAGAGAAATTAAAGTTATTTGGCAATACAGTTTTGTGTAAAAACATCTTAATTATTTGCAGACCCATTAAAATAAAGAGATCAAGAAATGAAAGGTCTATTTTACATATACACACACACACATACATACATATACATATACATATATATATATATATATATATATATATATATATATATACACATATACATACACACACACATACACTTTTGGATTTCATGTTTATGGATTTACAATTTAACATGCATTTAAAAAAAATAGTAGTAAATACAAAGTCACAAAATATTAAAGAATGTAATCTTCACGGAATTCCGCATTACACTGTAAATTATTTTTTAAGACTATATAGAAATTGAAGTTATTTTGCAATACAAATTTTTGCAAAAACATCTTTATTTGCAGACCCATTTAAAAAAATAAAAATAAAAGATGTAAGGTCTATTTTTTACATTTCTTGCATTTTACACACAAAGGACAAAAAATAAAATAAAAAAATACTAGCATGATGTATAAACATTACATGAGTTTAAATGCATTGCTATTATTTTAATTATTAACAATTTTAATAATTTTTATAACGTAAATTCTACTTTTATACAATTTTATACAATAAATTTTGTTTTAAATGATTTCTGCACATTTTGACTGGAAAAAAAGACAAAAATATACACTTTCTTCTATATAAACAGACATTCAGATTGACTGATTTGTAGCATTTTTTTCACTTTCACTGACGACAAATTATTTTTGTTCACTTTAGTTTTTTTCCCCTTTTCAAAAAAATCTGTGTTGTCTTTTAATTTTTTAGGATTTACATCTTAATTATTTATAGCCCCATTAAAAAAGAGATTTAGAAATGAAAGGTCAAGTCAAGTGCATTGCATTGTAGGATAGATATAGCACTCCACACATGTGCTCTGGTTGCATACTGAACATTTTATCCAATGGGTCATTTTTCATGCATGCAGAAAATACACTATGACCAACAGAGAGAGAATGAGGGACTGAATAAGTGTTTTCCTCACCAGCGCACGTTTTGGGGGTCCGGTGCGTAGCTGACGCTCCAGTTATAGATATGAAGACTGTCACTGAACTGAGAGGAACGCGGCTCCTGACGGCAATTACAGCCCTGACACTGACACGCATTAAAGTCCTTCAGGATGCTACAGACACCAAAAACAAAAAAACAAAAATCACAGCATCAGCAACAGATTAAAAACCATAACAGGATTGCATCTGAAGGCATCAGACATTTCAAACAAGACAGTTATTTAGTACAAAGTAGTGTTCATTTCGTTAGCTATTTCCATTTTCTTAGTTTTTCTTAGTTATAGGCCCGTGGTATATGTCCTTGCTGGTTTTTATTATCATGTGTCATATCAGGTCATTCCTGGTATTTGGTAATATTTCAGTCCCTCTTAGTTTCTAAAGTCAGTTCTACTTTTAAGCAATTTTGCTTTTAAAATTATGTAGTTTTAAATCACTTCTGCATATTTTGACTGGAAAACAAGACAAAAATCTAGATTTTTTTTTTCTATATAAACAGACATTTTGATTGACTGATTTGTAGCATTTTTTCACTTTCAATGAGGACAAATTATTTTTGTTTATTTTTGTTTTTATCTTTTCAAAAATTCTATATGGTCTTTATATTTTTATGGCTTTACAATTTAACATGTACTTAAAAAAAATGGTAGTAAAAACAGTCGCAAAATATTTATATATTATATATATTTAATATTTATGAAATTCTGCATTACACTGTAAATTCTTTTTTATTACTATAGAGAAAGTCATTTTGCAATACAGTTTTTTGTAAAAACATTTTAATTATTTGCAGACCCATTAAAAAAAAAGATCAAGAAATGAAAGGTCTACTTTACATCCCATTTACATGTCTTGCATTTTACACAAAAAAGACAAATTACAATTTAAATAAATAAAAACTAGCATGATGTATAAATACATTAAATTAAAAATGAATTTAAAGGTATTGCTATTATTTTTATTATTAAAACTATAATAATAAAATAATTTTATTTAATAATATAATAAAATAATTCAGATTGACTGATTTATAACATTTTTTTCACTTTCACTGAGGGCAAATTATTTTAGTTTACTTTTGTTTTATTCTTTCAAAAATTCTGTAGTGTCTTTTTTTTGGCTTTCCAATTTAACATGTATTAAAAAAAATAAAACGTCGCAAAATATTAAATTAAATCTTTATGAAATTCTTTATTACACTGTAATTTTTTTTTACGACTATAGAGAAACTTTATAACATTTAAAACATTATAATTATTTGCAGACCCCCGGCGTTTCTAAAGTGGTGGTTCACCAAAATGAATTGTTAGAAGCTTTTCACAAAACTTTTGGATGGCCAATACCTAAATTATTAACCAAATGTGCATAGTGTCTGTGATTTTTGCCAACAATGTAAGCATTTATTTGTGTTCAGAATCATACTTTTTATTCATATTTTTGAGGCATGCTTCAGTCAAGGAGGGTAACAACTCAACCCTGGCACATAAAATTAAGATGGAAATTTTTACTTTTTCAACATTTTATTTTAATTCATAAGTATATATTTTTTTAAATATTTGTACAATATTTGGCACAATATTTATTATTTTTATTCATAGCTAGCACTGTTGTGTTCTCTCATACTCACATTGCCGTCATGGCCTCGTTCTGGAAGGTGACAAATGCCATGCCCAGCGGTTTGGTGTTGACTTTCTCCTTCTCCTTCCTGTATTCCTCTTTCAGTTTGGCCTCCAGTTTGGTGTAATAACTCACAGCCTCTTCCTATAAAACATACGCATTACCAGACATACGCACGACTGCATCACTGAACATCACCAAACATGAGCCTCCTGAAACCTGAACATTTATTACTTCCTTCTAGAAGAGCTTTCAATTCCTTTGAATAACTCTTAGACACGCCACAAACTCTTTCATTCAAGGACACTACCTAAGTGCATTAAACCGAGAAAACTAGTGATATATAAAAAAAAGTCCATTATTGATTAAAATAATTTCATTAAAACTAAATAAATAAATACATTTATAATACATAAATAAATCACTTTAAAATGAATGTAATCTGTTCAAATAAATAGACTTCTTAAATGTCAATTAATCAATTAAAAAGTAGGTAACACATTTAAAAAAAAAATGCTTTTGTTTGATTAGCCAGTCATGCAGAAAAGCCTAATGATTTTTGGCATAAAAGAAAAATTCATACCTCTTCACAGCCTGTAATGGCGCAGCAGCACAGGTGACCGCAGGGTTTGGGGTTGATCATGGCAGGCATGTGTTCCTTAGCCATCAGATCCGTGAAAAACTTCTTACTGCGTTCAGTCTTCTTCCTGCAGGACACACACACACAGACACACACACACACTAAAGCTCAGAGGAAACCTCAGCCCGTTTAACAGATCAATAGAAGGTCTCAGAGGTCGGATTAGTGGATAGACTCGCTTCTGAACCTAAAAGAGAAACTTACAGGAAGAGCTTCCTATCCTGAGCCAAATCTGACCGATTTGAATAAAAACTAAAGAATATTACCTCTCAGCGTTGAGGGACATCAGTTTGGCCACATTGTAACAAACACGTGCTTCCAGTACGACACAGTTCTCATACGCCTGTCTGTGAGACACAAATGAAGAAATCAACATCTCACACTCACTTCATCATATTTTTGATATCATTATGATATGTGACTCTGGACCACAAAACCAGTCGTAAGGGTAAATTTTTTGAAATTGAGATTTACACTAATCTAAAAGCTGAAATAAGCCTTCCATTAATGTATGGTTTCGTAGGATATGACACAACTATTTGAAAATCTGGAATCGGAGGGTGCAAAAACAAAAAAATAAAAAAATATTGAGAAAATCGCCTTAAAAGTTGTCCAAATTAAGTTCTTAGCAATGTATATTACTAATCAAAAATTTTGTTTTTTTTTAAACTGAGATTTACATATAATCTGAAAGATGAAATAAGCCTTCCATTGATGTCTGGTTTGTTAGGATAGGAAAATATTTGGCTGAGATACAATTATTTCAAAAACTGAAATCTGAGGGTGCAAAAAAAAAAAAAAAAAAAAAAAAGAGAAAATCGCCTTTAAAGTTGTCCAAATGAAGTTCTTAGCAATGCATATTACTAATCGGAAATTAAGTTTTGAAATATTTAGGTTAGGAAATTCACAAAATATCTTTATGGAACAAGATCTTTACTTAATATCCTAATGATTTTTGGCATAAAAGAAAAATCTATAATTTTGACCCATAGAATGTATTGTTGGCTATTGCTACAAATATACCCGTGCTACTTAGTTTTGTGGTCCAGGGTCACATATCAGACAAATCAGCTAATACTGTTACTTTGGATAAAAGAGAAGTGTGTGAATTTCAAAACACATGCAATTTACATTATTTGGAAATGCAAAAACTAGATTTTCACATTCTTGAAAACAGTTTAAATTGTGTAAATAGTGTTTATCATAGGTTCTCATTTCATTTCTGTGCAACTTAATCGCCATGATAGACTTTTTTGTAAACAAACAGTTCAAAAGTTTGGGGTGAGTAGGATTTTTTTTTTTTGGTTGTTTTAACATTAATAATGTTATACAAGATACATTTCAAATAAATGCTGTTCTTCTGAACTTTTGGTTCATCAAAGCACCCTGAATAATAAAATGCATCAGTTTTATTATATTAATTTTTAATTTGTGCTTAAATATCTATCAAGGTATAATACAGTCAACATTTTTTACATTTATTGAAAAAAATAAAATTAAAAAATAAAATAATAATAATAATAATAATAATAATATTATTATGATGATAAATCACTTTATAATTTGGCTTTTTAAAAAGTGCATAATTAATGTTTAAATATTACTAAAGCATAATAAAAGTAAACATTTATTGGCTGCTTTTATGTAAACAACAGTACAAAAAGTGAATAATTTTACTTAATTTAATCAATGATTAAATATAAGTACAATACACTAACAAACCTTTAATTGGTTACTTTTTTTTTTTTTTTTTGCATGATTACTAATAAATAAATAAAAGCAACTAGCAAATTCCTTTACCATTTACAATGTTACATAAAAAAATTATTTTATTGTTACATTAACTACTTTGTCAAAATAATAAGAATCAAAATACAATCAAAGTCTAATAGTACAAATAACCAGTTATTAGTAAGTCCACTATTACTTTTTAAATAGAAAAATTAACATTTTTAATCAAGGATATGTTACAAAACATTTATATTTCAAATATGTTCTTTTGAACTTTCTATGAAATCAAAGAATAATGAAGCAGCACGACTGTTTTCAACACTGATAATAATCACAAAAATGTTTCTTGAGCAGCAAATCAGCATATTAGACTGATTTCTGAAGGATCATGTGACACAGAAGACTGGAGTAATGAAGCTGAAAATTCAGCTTTGATCACAGCAATACATTACATTTTAACATATATTTACACAGAAAACTATTTTAAATTAAAATAATATTTCACAATTTTTACTGTATTTTAATCACATAGCTGCAGCCTTGGTGAGCAGAAGAGAAACCAAGCCTAAACTTTTAAACAGTACTGTTCAAGATCAATACTTTACCTTTAACTCAACATGCTAAAGTCTCTATACACTAATTAATCATTAGAGTAAACGACAAGCCTGCAATGTTTTTCGCTGATTTCAACTGGAGGAAACAGCAGCTCATTCTCAGGTAAAATGACATTAGACACTCCAGTCTATTCATAGCTCCTCCCCAGCGCCTCATCACACTCATTTTTGGCAAGCGCAGACTCGGCTGATCGGCCACATGACTCGAATTTAAAACACTTGTTTAGACAATTACGGCAGATGCTTGCAGAAACGGAGCTCCAGGGAGGATGTACGCATCTCTGAATGTACAAAACATGCGTGGTTTTAATATTTTACATGATTTACAGTGGGCATATATTCCAGTGACCCATTTAGGATGTAAATGTGTAGGGAAATAAGCGTGTTTCAAGCATAAAGAGGAGAATAAATAGTCGTCTTACTCAAAGTGCTGCTTTATATGGCTTTCTTCTGCGTATTTCGAGATGCCGTTGATAAATAAAGTGCGTTTCACCTGAGGAAAGAGGGGAAAACATGATATTTGGGTTATTTACACATGCACAGACGCTGGAGGACGTTGCAGTGTGGATCGAGGTTAAATGTTCGGCTCAGAAATGTAGGTCAGCGCTATAGACAAACTTCATGAATATTTCATAAGCATTACAGCATGCGCTGCTGCAGCTGCAATGAGCTGCACACGTCACAAGACATCTCCAGAAAATATTATATGAATTGTATTATGAATTATTTTTTATTATCTCTTCCAGGTCAAAACTATGGAAGCCTGTTTCCACCACTGAATAAAAAAAAAAAAAAGGTTTTGCGACTTATCTCACAGTTTTTCTTAGAATTGCGTGATACAAACTTGCTATTCTGAATTTTTCCTCAAAATTGTGAGATCTAAACTCTCAATTCTAAGAAATAAAGTCACAATTGCGTGATATAAACTTGCAATTCTGTGAACATATTCCTTTTTTCTCCTCAGAACTGGACTTTATAACTCGCAATTGTGAGTTTATATCATGCAATTGTGATTTTTTCCCCCAGAATTGTGAGATATAAATGCACAATTGCGAGAAATAAAGTTGCAGTTGCGAGTTATAAAGTCAAAATTTCTAGATTTAAACTTGCAATTCTGAGAAATAGTCTCAATTGCGAGATATAAAGTCAGAATTCTGAGATATAAACGTGCAATTCCACGGAAAAAAGTCTCACTGGCAAATTATAAAGTCAGAATTCCGAGATTTACTCTTGCAATTCTGAGAAATAGTCTCAATCGCGAGTTATAAAAGTCAGAATTCTGAGATATAAACTTGCAATTCCAAGGGGAAATGTCTCACTTGCGAGTTATAAAGTCAGAATTCCGAGATTTACTCTTGCAATTCTGAGAAATAGTCTCAATCGCGAGTTATAAAAGTCAGAATTCCGAGATATAAACTTGCAATTCCAAGAAAAAGTCTAAATTGTGAGTTATAAAGTCAGAATTCTGAGATTTAAACTTGCAATTCAGAGAAATAAAGTCTAATTTTTGAGAGTTATAAAGTCAGAATTCCGAGATTTAAACTTGCAATTCTGAGAAATTAAGTCAGAATTGTGTGACAGAAACTATCGCAATTGCGAGTTACAAAGTCAGAATTCCGAGATATAAACTTGCAACTGCGAGTTATTAAGTCAGAATTGTGAAATATAAATCAGTACATCAGTCTTTCTTTCTTCTCAGAACTGACTTTATAAATCGCAATTGCGAGTTTATATCTCACAATTCTGACTTTATTTCTCGCAATTGCAACTTTATTTCTCCGAATTGCGAGTTTATATCTCACAATTCTGATTTTAATTCTCGCAATTGTGAGATTATATGCCGCAATTCTGCCTTTATTACTCGCAAAAAAAAGTCAGAAATGTGAGATAAAACGTCACAATTACCTTTTTTTTCAATTTTTTTATTCAGTGGTGGAAATGGGCTTCCATACAAAACGAACCGTATGCATTATGAGGGTTAAAAAGTTTGCGTACCAGATCATCTTCTTTGTAGTGCATCTTGGACGTGTGGCGTCTCATGCTGTAGACGGTGAGGAGCAGGTACATGAAGGCAAATGATGTGTGCAGCCATAAAAGGTTATTCCTGAATCACAGAGAAAAAGAGACACGTCTACTTTACAGAGAATACTCTAAATACATGATGACCTCTCGAAATTAAAGCATATGGTGAGGTTTGCAATACATGTGTAATGAATAAAATGTCTCACCCGGAATTCAAGTTGGCAATTGTTGTGCGTCCAAAGCTGTAAGCGTTGTTGTCTGAGGAACGAAAAAAAAAACAACAACTTCATTTGTGCTTTGAAAGCTAACAAAAGGGTCATTCTCAGGAAATGCTGTCATTTTGTGGGCTGAAAGCAGTCACAGAATGGAAAAGAATGACATTTTTAAATAAAATCTTAAATAAACACAAAAGCAAATGAAAAAGTAATAATAAATATTAATAATTACATTTATAAAATATTAAAATTAATAAATGCATTAAAAGTTCAATAAAATAATACTAAGTTAAATAACAAAAAGTTAAAATATAAAATAAAACAAAACAACAACAAAAAAAATCTATCAAACTAAAACAGAAAAATCAAACTAAAAAATAAAATAAAATAACCAAAAATGATCTAATCTGGAATGATGAAGTGTTAGAAATCTGGACTAGAGTCAACAGAACCTAATAAAGATAAATGATCTCTTAACAAACAGAAAAATAAAGAGAGAGTGAATAATATTTTAACATTTGTTTTATTAGACAAAGCAAATTATGAAATATGGGAGATCAAAACTTAATGTTTGATTAGTAATATGCATTGCTAAAAACGTAATTTGGACAACTTTAAAAGGCAATTTTCTCACTTTTTTTTTTTTTTTGGCACCCTCAGATTCCAAATTTTTGCATCTTGACGAAATATTGTCCTATCCTAACAAACTATACATCGATGGAAAGCGTATTTATTCAGTTTTCAGATGATGTATAAATCTCAGTTTCGAAAAATTGACTTATGACTGGTTTTGTGGTCCAGTGTCAGAAATATGAAAATAAATAAATGTATAAAAAATAAACAGAAATAGCCACACATAATAAAAAGTTAAAATATAAAATAAAATAAATGAATGCATTTTATGCATTCATTCATTTTAATATTTTATTAATTTAATTATTCATATAATTTATTTATTAATTTAAATATTAAAACTTATTCATTTATCATCTATCTGTTTGTTTTAATTTACTTTCTATCAATTTATTTAACATTTAATTTAAAAATGTCATTCTTTTGCATTCTGTGACAGCGTTCTGCACACATAATGACAGCATTTCTTTTTTAAAAAAAAAATACTTTAGTATTTTAGTATTTATTTACCATTTAGTATTTTGGTTTAGTTTTCTCACTGTCCCCATATCCTCATTTGCTTTATCTAATAAAGCAATTTTGAAAAAAATATTATTTTAAATATTCACTCTCTCTTTTTTTCTGTTTGTTAAGAGTTCATGTATCAAAGTCTTTGTTGACTCTAGTTCAGATTTCTGTCTTTTATCATTTCAGATTTTATTTTAATTATTTTTTAGTTTTAATAAAACATTTATTTATTAGATAAAGTAAATGATGATATGGGGACAGTGAGAAAACTAAACCAAAAGAACTAAATAAATACTAAATTCTAAACAAAAATGTTTCAATTAATTAAAGATATATTAATAATTGAATTAATAAAATATAAAAATAAACAAATGCATAAAAAGTAAACAGAAACAACAAAACATAATAAAAAGTTAAAATATAAAATAAATTAATTAAAACCAGTCAAAATAGAAAATTAAAAATAAAATAAAACTGAATTTCTTTATTAGTTAAAGCAAACGAGGATATGGGGGGACAGTGAGAAAACTAAACCAAAATACTAAATAGTAAATGCATACTAAAATACTAAAAGTATTAAAAAACAAAGTACATAAAATGAATAATACCAATCAAAACAAACAAACAAAAAAATAATAATAAAAATAAAATCTGAAATAATGAAGAGACAGAAATCTGGACTAGAGTCAACAAAATCAAATAAAAGACTACAGAAAAAAAAAAAAAGAGAGTGACTAATATTTCAAAAAATATTTTCAAAATTAGGATATGGGGGACAATGAGAAAAATAAAATACTAAAATCTAAATAAATACTAAAATCTAAACAAAATTTAAATAAAATAACAAATGAAAAATAAAAACTATGCAGAAAATTAAAATAAAATTAAACGAAAATGTAAAAAAAAAAAAATTATTATGCATGCATAATCTTCCTTCCATCAAAGAACTGAAACAAAAAACTATAGATATGAAATTTCATCTTTCGATGCAATGTTGCAAGCTGAGAAGTGGACATTTTCTATTGCTATATTTCACATGCCTGAACGACTCATAAAACAACATCAAATGTAATCAGTCTCTTTACATGTGCTCAGATGACCTCTTCCTGGCCAAACATTTGCATTAAGCATGTTTCTGACCCAACTCTCTGTCCTCTTTAACTCTGTCCACATTGTTCCTGTCTCTAAGGACTCCCGCAAAGCGTTCTCTCATCTGTTTGACCTTTTCCCTTTAGTTTTTGTGTCTTTAGGCCACTCTTTCCATTCCTTTTTCCCTTGAACAGGCATCCAATTACACTGCGAGCAGATAGAAGTCCAATCTCATTACTAGAGCACAGCACTGTGGATTAACCCTCTCTGATAATAATCTACAGCGAGCCACGCGAGAGGGCAGGGAGATGGGACGCAGTGTCGTATGATGGAGAGTTCTGTGCTCACAAATATAACTGGATGATAATGGGAGTCGTATATCTTTTAACTTTATCTTTGGCCATTAAATATCAGCAAGAATCAACAGCTCTTTGTGGAACGATACAATAACTGATGGTTTTACTGGTGTAGACTGAATGTAAGAAACGCAAAAGGCCCGCAAGTTCAATACAGATGCTTTCAGTCTGTTTCCACTCAACCCTGTAAAGCCTGACATGTGGAATAATAGAAAAAAAAAAATGATTGAAATAAAATATAATAGAAATTAAAAAAAAAAAAAAGGATATGTTGTGTGTGCAGGAAGTTTGAGAGTTGAAGAAAAGCTAATTAATGAAATCATAAAAATGCTAAATTACAATAAATAATTAACAAATAAGTCAAAATAAAATGTATATTATGTACATGTAAAATTAAAATGAATAACAGCAAAATAAATCATACTAAAATGCTTACTAAAAGTTAAAATAATACAGTATAATTTAACAGATAATTTTTAAATAAAACTTAAATTTATAAAATTGTAAAATTAAAATAATTTTGAAATAAACTACTTACAAAGAATTAATAAAACCATATAGTAAAAGTTTAAAAATTGTAATATTTAAATAAATTTTAAATAATGAATATAAAAAACTACTCATAAACAATTAATAAAGCCATAAACGTAAAATTCAAAATAATTTTTAAATAAAATTCAAAATAATAAATAAATAAATAAATAAAATATGCAATTAAGGTAAATGGTTTTACTAAAAATTTAGTAAAAAAAAAAAAATAAATAACTAAAAATAATTAATATGTTAAAAATAATTACTAAAACATAAAATCATGATGTGCAAAAATAAATTGTAATAATATGTATTAAATAATTGATAACTAAAAATAATAATAATAATAATAATAATAATAATAATAATAATAATATGAGATGAAGAAAACCTAATTATTAAAAATAATAAAAATGCTAAATTACAATAAAATTAAAAATAAAAGTAAAAATAAAATGTTTATTTAAAATGATTAAAATCATAATGTAAAATGAAAATAAATAACAGCAAAATAAAATGTACTAAAATGCTTACTAAGTTTAAATAAAGTATAATTAAAACAGATTTTAAATAAAAATGAATAAAAATTAATAATATTTTTAAATTGTAAAATTAAAATAATTTTGAAATAATCTATATGACAACTACTTACAATTAATAAAACTATAAACGTAAAATTAAGAGAAATCATAATTAAAACAGATAATTTAAAATAAAACTTAAATTTATAACATTTTAAAATTGTAAAATTTAAATAATTTTGAAACAATCAATATAAAAAACTACTTATAAACAATTAATAAAACCATAAGCACGTCAAATTAAAAATAATTTCAAATGAAAAACTATACAAAATTAAAATCATAAAATATGCAATTAAAATAAAAGATTTTACTAAAATGTACAAAAAAAAAATAAATGATTAAATGAAATGATTTTACTAAAAATGTACAAAAAAAAAATTACAAATTTATAAAATCATAAGACATGCAACAAAATAAACTGTAATAACTGATAATAACTAAATATAAAGTTGAAGGAAAAACGAACTAATGAAAATCATAAAAATGCTAAATTACAATAAATGAATAAATAAGTCAAAACTAAATGTTTATTAAAAATGAATACAATCATAATACAAAATTAAATAACAGCAAAATAAAAAATGTACTAAAATGCTTAAAAATGCTTACTAAAAGCTAAAATCAGAAAGTATAATTAAAATAGATTATTTTTTAATAAACTCAAATTCAAACAATTTTAAAACTGTCAAATTAAACTATTTTTAAATAATCAATATAAAAAACTACTTAATGAAACCGTAAACATGTAAAATTAGGGAAAATTTATTTAAAATGAAAAAATATTAAAAAAAACAAACAAAAAAAAACAAAATATGCAATTAAAATAAATGATTGTTGCTAAAAATGTACCAAAATAAATTACTACAAATTTATAAATCATAAGATGTGCAACAAAAATAAATTGTAATAACTGATAACTACAAATAAAAGTTGAAGAAAAACTAATGAAAAGCATATACAACAGCAAAATAAAATGTACTAAAAAGCTTAAAAATGCTTACTAAAAGTTACATATCATTTTTAAATAAAACTTAAAACATCAATTAAAATAATCAATATAAAAAACTACATAAGCTATTATTAAAACCATAAACTTGTAAAATAAAAAAAAAAATCTATTTTATTTTTTAAATATAAAAAGTCATAAAATATCCAATTCAAATAAATTATTTTATAATCATAATAAAAAAAAGCTTTCTAGAAATGTATAAAATTACAATTAAAAAAATGTAAAAGTATCAAAAACAATTTAATACAATATACTTAATACAATTTCAAAATGTATACAATTATAAATAAATAAATTACAAGTAAATTAAAGAAAGTAATAAATTATATAAAAACATTAGTCCTCACTATAACCTCATTTAATCTGTTTTATGAGATGAGATCGAAAATGATCCAAACATACAATGCAATGCAATCCAACGATGAATGTGAAATGAACAAATGACTGTTCCTCAAAAGATGTGAGATGTTTTGAAAGCTTGAGAAGATCATTCCTCCACTGAGGAACAGTGTAACTAAAGCTTCTGGAAACAAACATTCCTCAAAAGATCCTGACGATCAGATTTGAGACTTTTTCTACAAAATGATTCATGGAAAATCAAGTAAAGCCAAGCTGTTTCAGTCTAGTAAGTGTTCATCTGGAAACA